>PVJI01001398.1:0-183731 GCA_004026765.1 Micronycteris hirsuta
GAGAGAGTAGACCAAGGAAGCGGAAACCAGGGAATGCAGGAAACAGCTAATGCCACGCGGGAGAGAGACAAAGGCTGCCCTGGAAGAGGCGGTCTGCATGTATGCCTGGGCCCACAGGTGAGCATCAGGCTGGGCCCAGTGATCCGCCTCGCGTGGGCACAGGATGTAGGGCTCAGGGCGAAACACTCAGCTAATAGGTTCCTGAGGTGGTTATTATATTGACAAGAACTTGATAGTCATGATGGAGAGTTTAGAGACACATCATAGTTAGAAAACTAAGCAACCAAAAAAATCACTCCCTCTGAGAAACGTAAAATTGTACAGAACATCATCATAGTGCATTGGCGCTTGTGGGAAACAATATTTACACAAATCACAAGGCAGAATCGACGGGATGGGGAAGACGAGGAGAGGGGAAGTCTGTGCACATGCAGGCGTGTGTGCACAATGCCTGTGTGTGCGAAAGCTAAATCCTCATTTTCTATAGCAGGATGTCAATTAGATGCTGACTGAAACGGGAAAAGTCAAGATCAAGTTGAAAGGGCTGAAGGTGGCTGCCTCTGGGGCAGACCACTCGGGTCAGCAGGTTGGACTCTTACAAGTCTGCTTGACTTTTTAAACTATGGACATGTATTATGTGAAGGGAAATTTTAATTTAAAGAGAAGGGAAGGATATTTATGCTTCCTGGAAAAGGTGGTGGGGGTGGGGGGCCCTGGGAAAGCAGCCCCTCTGGCAGGCCCATGTTCTCTCCGACTTCAGCTTCTTTAAAACAGAGGAGGGAGGTGATCTCAGCAAAGGACCTCAAACCAGTAGGAGGTCCTGCAAGGCCATGAAGCCCCCGCCCTCCCCAGGGGTCACTGCGACTGCAGCTACGAGAGCAGAGGGGTGGAGGACAGGGCCCAGTGAGCTGCGGCCACCTCCCAGCAAGCCTGGTGGCCATGGTGCAGGGTCACCTTGGGAGTGACAAGGCTGCCTGGGACAGACTGGGTGGGGAGGCAGAGAGGGAGAGCTGGAGGGGTGGGGGGCTCGGCCCCAACTCCACCCCTGACACTCCTCGGGAGTATGAAGGAAGTTCCCTTGGCTCCGCTGCTGGAGCCGCCCTCTGTCCTCTGCTGTACTCGCCTCTCTGCTCCAGGCTGCAGCTCAGAGAAGACCTCAAGGGAGGGGACAGCCTGAGCAGAAGGGCTTGGGGAGCCAGAGGGGGTGTCCCCTCCATCAGCAATGAAATGCCTGCCTCCTAAGAGGGCTCCCCGGGATTCAAGACCCCAGACAGAGCTCCAACACTGTGGAACTCCACACCGCCCATCAGAAAAGTGGTAGAACATTTAAAGAATGGGGTCCCTTCTGGTCTGGGCACAGAGAATGGCAAGTGACTCTTGCTGGGTTCCCTCCACCCCTTTTTTAAAATACGGTGATCGTCAGCATCGCATTATGCTGGGTTCTCGCAAGTCGAACACACTTGAGATGCGAAGTCTAAACACTGGAGCCAGGACTTCAAGGGCCTGGCAATCTCAAAGGACATAGAGGCCCCTGCCCAGTGGACTTCGCCGTCTTGAAACCAAGAAGGAATGAGCTTATTCCCCCAATTCTCCATGGAGCTGAGACTGGTGTTTTCTGGAGCTGCCCAGCCTGCCAGCTGGCAACAGGGGTTACACGTCTGCGTGCAGGAGGGGGAACTGGCCGCGGTCAGATGGGTTTGGGAAATTCTGGATTAAAGAAGGGAAATGGGTGGGGACGCTAAAACCTTTGACTTTTATTGTAAATATCCTGGAGAAAGCTGTACCTTTTGAAAGTTTGCAAGAAGCAGCCTGCAGGATTTAAGTTCCGTGGAGCACACTCTGAGAAACGCTGGCCAAGCATCCCGAGCGGCCGAGGGTGTGGGAACCTGAGTGTCCGTCTGTAGCGTGCTCGGTCGGGACACGTGTCTGTGTTCTCTGTTTCCACTCCCACACCCAGCAAAGCTGCCCCCAGATATTTGCAGGATGGACTCTGTCTTTTTCTCATGCACTAGCCATGTGGTTTCTGGTTTTCACACACAGTGTCTTTGTTTTGAAATCATTTTCTTAGACAGGCAGAAGATCCTTGGGAAATAGGAGCTTAAGTAAGGGACCTGATTCTTCTGGGTCTTTCTGGATTTCTTGGATTTCTCTTTAACCAACCCCACCAAAAGAAAAAAAAATCAGATTTTTTTTCCTTAAGCCAAACCATTCTGAGAATCACAATTGTTTGTTTCCATGCCTTAGTTCCTAAGAGCCAAGACTTACGTATTTGTTAAGAAAAGCCCTCCTACATGCATTTCAGAAAGGACCCTTTTACCTTTTCCAAAGGCCAAATACCACAAGGTCCCCTGGCAACAGACACTTCTCATGCAGCCGGCGTGCCTTCAAGGTCACAGAAAGTCGCAGATGACAAAGGTAATCTCGTGAGCACCCTCTGGCTGATGCTATCCAAGGCCATTGGCTTTGCACATCTGAGCCTGGTGACTCTTTAAATCCATCTATTCATCCATCTGTCCAACATATATTTAGTTAAACACCAGCGTTGAGTCAGGCGCTGAGCTAGATGCTTGGATACAGTAGTGAGCAAGAGGCTGAGTTTCCACCCCGGTGGAGCTGACAATCCCACTTCATCTCAGATCTTAAATGACCTCTTCCTGCAGGTCGCCACATGCCGTGGCACGCATGGTCACTGACGAGGGCTCCGGGCCAAGGGGGCGTGTGGGAGCTGAAATCTAACCTGCCGTCCGTTCACCTCGTTGCCGTGGTTGGCAGCTGCACCCAGCTGGAGGGGCACCTGTTTCTGTGTTGCAGGCAGGTGCTGCTGTGTGGGTTCATAACGATTCCAACTTCTGGGAGGTTATGGGGTTTAGAGGCTGGTGAGTAGGCCCCGTGTTAATGATTTCCAGGCTTATTATGAGAGTCTTCAAGCCCCAGAGCTGAGCTGAGTGGTTGTGAGACCCACGCAAAGGACAGGAGACCTGCATTCGCTCACCTGAGGGTAACAAAGGGAGGAGTAAAGTTTCACTAGTTAAGTTAGAACCGGTGCCAATTTTTCCCCAAAACAAGGCCCATGGCCCCTAACCTTCCTCTGTGGAACTGGGGCTCTCAGCCTTAGGCACCCAGCTTTGTAGACAGAATTGCCCCCTCCCCCTGCACACTCGCCCAGAATCCCTGCCCCGTCCCGAACAGCTCAGGGGGACACGGCAGCAGCCCACAAAGGCCCCTGGGGGAGATTGTGGTTGTGTGAGCCCCTGTTCGGAGCCTCTCACATTTTAAAGTGTAAATGAATCACCTCAGTGCTTATTGAAATGAACCATGATTCAGCAGGCACCTTGCTAAGGAATGCCCGTTGAACACGGATGCAGCGGGCACTTCAGTTGCCAGGCCACAGACGTGTGCTTGGGCCTCAGGGCCGTGCCAGCAAGAGTCCTGCTTCTGCCAGTCGCTCCTGTGGGACCGCCGTGTGTGGTTCAGCTTCCCCAGGCCTCAGCTTTCCCCTTGGAAGGCAGACAGATGAATACCCGTTTCTTTGCACTCTGTTAGGATTCCACGAGAGGAATCCTGCCCAGTAGTGGGACGTCTGGCACCTTGGAGGCACTCATTCCATGTGGGCATTAACAACCCCCCCTTTTTAAAAAGGAACATCAGAGGAGAGATTGTTAAACAAAGCCTTGGTTGTCACATTTACCTGGTTTTTGTCACAGTCTGAAACCCAGGGGCTCACAAGCTTTTTGTCTAATCCCAATGCTGGCATGAGGCAGGTGTTCAGTAAGCGGTTGCTGAACAAGTGACTAAGGCTTCTGTCGTCAGGGTAGCTGTAGCCGCGGTGGGGGTGGGGGGAGCCCTCCCCTGCAGCAGTGAAATTGGAATACGCAGGGGGGGTAGCAACCAGATGAGAAAAGCTCTAAGACTCTGATGCGTCCCCCAAGGGGACAACCCTTCTTCCCATTTAGGAATCAATAGTCCCAAGGAACCTCCAGAAAACTTCGTTTTGCCTTCTCTAAAATCATTCGTTATTCAGTACTGTTCTTTCACGTAAGCCCCAAGACAGGAGGAGAACTTCCAGGGCAGCTTGGGAGCCACTCAGTGTCAGCTGTGCCAGAAAGAAGGGCCACCCTCCCTGGGTCCCCGCCTGGGAGGCCTCCCCGCTCCTTGATCTCCTCCCTGGGGCTTAATGCAGCACTCGCTGTAGGGTTGGCAGGTCTTTGGCTAAAGGCACACGCTGTCACCTTCGCAACCTGCTGTCGCCAGCATCATCTCGCAGGCGCTCTGCCCCGCCCCGCCCAGCTGGGTCTCGGTGGCCCTCTGCCCGGGCAGGCGGGAGGGTTCCAAGCCTTTGCGGCACTCTCCGAGCCAAACCGAGCCGTCCCCGCCCGGCCTTTCATTTTCTTTCTCTGTGGGTAAATCGTGTTGACAGCGACAGAAACCAAATGTTTCCCTGCGTCGTTCAGAATTGTGTGGCCCATGAGGTTCCTTTCCATGTTGTTTTCACCACGGCTGTGAGGAGCACAGTTGTCAGGAGGAAAACCTCAAAACACTGCGAGCAAACGGCAAACTTCGCGTCCCGGCCATGTGTTGCCATTAGGCCGATGACTCACTCGGGCAGCCCCGCCGCAGCGACGCACAGTGTGCCTGGGACCTGTCCGCCACAGCCCCGGGCAGCCGGGGCCCAAGCCCAGGTGAGAGCTGGCCGGGGGAGGGGAGGCGGGCAGCCAAGGGGAGCACGTGTCGGCTGACCCCATGTCACTCAGTCATCAAAGGCTGTAGTTCAGAGCTGGGAACTGAGACTTAGAAAGACAGCGAAGGTGCCAGAGAAGCACGCACACGGCCTCCCTGAGTCCATCGACCCACACCTCTCTACAGCATTAGATTTATTTTTTTGTCTTAAAGGGATTTTTTTCTGATTATGAGGTATAACTTCCCATTAAAAGCAACTTAGGAAACAAAGTCCACTTCTGACGGCATACACTATCCGTATATATTCTCTTAGCTTATGTTCGCATCTGTGCTACCTGGCCCATCCCGTGTGGCTCAGAAGAACCTCGAACGGAGTTGCCTCCCTGAAGTTGCCCATGTGAGAAGCAGCCCATTGGCAGACCAAACCTGTAATTCCGAACACTGTGCTTGTGACGTGTAAGGCTCCTGTTAGAATTTGCTCTTTGTCGTCTCCATCCAGTCACCTGGTATGTGTGGCATGGCATCCAATCAGTCACCAAGTCCTGATTGTTCCACCATCACAATGTATTTGGAGTCCAGCCACCCCTGGCCACCTCCTCTGTCATCTCCCTGCTCCGTGTCACGGTCAACTCGCACCTGGAATGTTGCTTTCGCTTTCTCACTGGCCTCGTTGCTTCCCGTTTTTGTTTCCTTATGGTTCATTCTTCTCACAGAAGCTGAAAGCATCTTTTAAAACAATAGATCGGTCATGTCATCCCCTGCTCTGACGCTTCTGAGAGTTTTCATTGCACTTAGAATAAAATCCAAACTCAGTGCTTGGCCCAGGAGGATAGCAGTGCCGGCCCCCACCTCGTCTCTTGCCGCTCTGCCCCTTGCTAAAGCCATTCCAGCCCTGCTGTCCTGCTTGTTGTTCCTGGAACATGCCCAGCTCATTCCCTACCACAGGGCCTTTGCACATGCTGCTCCAGTTCCCGAGAATGCTTTTCCCACAGATCTTTGCATAACTCAAGCTTTTCCTCCATGGAGACATTCTCTAACCACTCTTTCTTAAAAAAAAAAAAGCCAACTCTGCAAGCCTGTTTTCTTTAAAAAAAAAATAATACAGACTTCACTATGAAATTATTGTTAAAGTACACAGTTACTCTCAGGGAATCTTAAGCTATAGACTTCCAGAATTTGAGAATCATGAAATTTTATAATCTAAATTTTATAGTCATGAAATCTTCATCATGCCAAAACCAAGAGCTCAGGATTCCAGAAACCAGCCAGTCACAGGAATTTGCTGTGTAGATGAAGAACGGACCCCTCGGGATTGAGTGACTCCCTCAAGGTCCAACAGGTAAGGGCAGAGCTAGGAAAGAACCAGGTCTCCCAACTTCAAGGCCATTCTATGTCTCTCCTAGTGGTTTTCAAAGTGGGTTCCCCCATGCACCAGTGTTCCTCAGAAGTATCATAAAGGTTCTGCCTCAGGGTAGAGGCAAGAAAAGGATGGTCAAAGGATAGATCCTCAGGCCCTCTGCAGCCAAAACAGTTCTGCTTTCATGCCATTTAAAGATTTATTTAATTATTTTTAGAAAAGAGGGGAAGGGAGGGAGAAATAGAGGAAGAGAAACATCAGTGTGTGAGACAAACAATCAGTTGCTTCTCTCACACCCCCAGTGGAGGACCTGGCCCACAACCCGGGCCGGTACCCTGACCAGAAACTGAACCAGCGACCTTTCGGTTTGTAGACCAGCACTCCATCTATGGAGCCGCACCAGCCAGGGCACCTCTATGCCATTTATATTGAGACCTGACTAGCTGTCCTTTTAGAAAAGGATTTTTCTGCCCTCCCAACTTTAAAAAAACCTCTGTACTATCTACTATGTTCAATAAATACTCATGAGAAGCAGCTAACAAATAAATAAGCCAAAACCTAAAAACCAACACCCCCCCCATACAACCACTCTGGTAATAACTAATGAAATCTTTAAAGCTATTAGTTAGCAGAACTCGGGGTGATACAAACAGTCTACCCATACTTCCTGCAGGTACAGGGGGTGGCGATGGGGGTGGTCAGGACAGAACTGTCTACCACAAAATACAGTCCAGAAATCTGCTGCTGAGCTCACTTCTCAAATATAGCCTGGCAATTTCAGGCTCTGGGCACAGAGAGAAGGAGAAAAGCCTGTCCTAAAATGTACTTCTGGCAGCCTATCAGGAACCACATGTATTTACAAAGAAAGCACACACTCCTTAAGAGCCATAGTGGATAACAATTATATGCATGGAAGATTGGCTCCTAACCCTGATAAAGACATTCAGCTACACGAATAAAATCTCTTCATTGACTGAATCTTCCAGTCAGCACCCCCCCTGAAATACCTGTTTCCCATCCTGGCGGGGCAACACCCCCAAAATTCAAACCAAGTATCCAGATCAGGATCCAGACAGCAGCAATCAATAAGAAGAGACGAGTAACAACTGGTTGTGAAAAGACATCTGTCCAGGTCCACAACGTCCATTTGTAAAGGGGACCGCATCTTCGGGCTCCCCCTCTAGCATGCTTCATGGGGAGGGAATAGGGCACCAGAGGAGTGTGCTCCTTCAGCTCCCGAACTTTCTCTCTCTGCCTGGTCTAACCAATAGGTTGATCAGAAAGGCATACCGATAAACTGCATATATAAAGCACCTTGGCCCTCAAGATGGGAAATCTCTCTTCCACTTTGCTTGGATCAAGATTTTATTTTACTGAAGTCCAGTATTTCTGCATCTGTGGAAAGATGAAAGATAAGAGATATCATCCGTGAAAAGCTACAAAGAGCAGAAGTAATTCTCGAGAGGGACGAGACCCTGCTTAGAGGCCTCTTTATTTCTAGTGGGTTTTAAAAGCAACCCCTGTGCTTTACTTTGCTGTTCTGTTTCTGGCTGCTTGTTTTCCACCTGCATTCACCAAGGGTCCTGAAAAACCTCGCCCACAACACGGTGGCAATTGCCTCTCCCTCTCCCTCGCCGTCTCTGTCGGTTCACTTTCTTTTCTTCATAGCTGGCATGACTTCAAAACTTATAATCCAAATGACACCATCAGAGTTAAAGGGGGAGCTATGAATAAACAGCCCGTATCCCTTTCCGTCCTTGTGTACGTTCAGTTTCCATGACTACAGCGTCCGTCTGCGAGGGAGGCTACGCCCCGCAACGTGGTTTTTTTTCAGCACCACGGACAGCGGCCCGCGGAGCGGACGCGGGAGGGAGGCACGCAAGGCAGTCAACACAGCGGGAGGCAGCTGACAGGGTGACCCCACACGCCTCCCGTGAGGCCTGAACCAGGGGCGTGGGCTTCCTACGCAGACGTTTGGGAAGAGACCAGGCCGAACAGAAAGAATAGCTGGTGTAAAAGCCCAGAGAAGAGAGGAAGACTGCGGCGTGTAAGGAAGACTAGAGGAAACAAGTCTTCCTTTGGGGATCTTTCGGGGCCCCATGGGAGTCTAGACCTTATTCCAAGGGACACGGAAAATCCCTGGAAGATTTTAAGGGGAGCGGTAACTCTCAGTAATAGTCACTTTCTAGGCTCATCCACATTGAATGATAGCTACATGCTTTAGGGTATTTTTATTTTACTTTTTAATAGATACTTGTACACGACTCAAATTTTCAAAGGATTCATTGAAAAGTCTATTTTCCCGCTTGGAGTCAGCTTGACTTGGAGTCAAGTTATTACTTTCTTATCTATATTTCCAGAGATGTCTTGTGCCTATAAAAAGTGGATGTGTGTAAGGCTATATACGAGTGTAGGTATTTATATGTAATTTATATATTCAAGTATATTTTCTGCCCCTGTTGTTAAAAAAAACCAGGAAGGCCTGCTTTACACACTTCTGCATCTAGCTTTTTTCACCCGATACAACGCATCTGGAAGACCTTGCTCACCAGGCGTACACCTTGGTTGAGCACGTAAGGCTCTCCCAAACTGTTTCCTGCTGTTTCTCATTACTTGTCTTCTTTCTGTGGTACCAGTTAAGGCCTTTGATCTAACCTTTACATCATTCTCCTTTAAATTATGTTTTATATTCAGACATTTCTTTTCCCATCCTAGCTCCAAGTAAGTTGGGGCCATGCCCAGTTAAACAAGGACAAGGAAGGGTCTTTGTTTGTTTCCTGCAGAATTCTCTGTACTTCAGGGGATCGAATATCCCATCCAGTCGCACGGAGGGATGTGGTGTGCAGTACTTGCCACCTGTGCTGGATTTGGGGTCTCCGCCCCGAGCATCCCTGGGAACTGGTGAGCTACTGAAGAGGCTTGGAACAGCTGCCTCCGACAGTGCCTGTCTTCCTGGGGCAGTGCTGGATGAAGACTGACCAGTAACCCCCTCCTTTGAAGCTTGACGATGATCAGTACTTTGCTGTTAAGCGTCTCTCCAGGTAGGTTAGGGCACCATTGATTAGGTTACCACTTTCTTAGTCAGTCCTGATAATATACCTTGATCCCCTTGATTAGATCTGTTTCCCAAGTCAGCAGGGCATTTACAGGCTCTTTGTCAGAGGGATCAAGTGTCTAAATTTGTATATTCTATGCTGATTCCTACTAGCTTTACATTGAGAGAGGGTCTTCATTCCCACACTAGGGGCACCTGACCCCAGGTCCCTAATGACTGACTCTGGACTGGAGAGACTCCAGTACTCTCTGTACTGCCCCACGGGCTCCCAGCCCTGTTCCCATACTCGATAGTAGAGGATATTTCACTAGGCATCAGTCTCTTCTCTCCAGCATAACTGCAAAACCTTCCAAGTCAGAAACTTTGTTTTCTTCCTCTCTGAATGTTCTATATCAACCCCTGGCAGTGCCAGGCACACTAGAGCTGGTTAATATAATATATCTGGTGATCTTTTGCAATAGCTTTAGGGAAGGGGAAGGTGTCTGTAGCCTCTCTCTCCACTTGGAAAACAGAAGACGCATTGCTCAGTTGCAGTTCTGCAAACCAGTGTGCGCATGGCCCGGCACACAGCAGGGACACAGCGGATGCTGGGAAACGCAACCTGCCTGCTTATTTTAATATTCACGGAGCACACAATGATCAAGCCCGGGGGTTTCCAGGGCTCAATGAGTCTGCCAAAGGAGCTTGTGGCTTGCCCCAGTTCACACAGAGCCTGGGACCCGAGCCCAGGGCCCGCCGCCCTGCCCTGACTCCCCATCGCTGGCCACGTCGCCTCGTTTGTGAACTGGAGCTGGTGATGCGCATGCGTGGGCTACTGTGAGGCCCGCTGAGCTGCGCGGGTGCGTGTAGAGCTCTGGGTGCAGGGCTTGGTCTGCGACCGCTCAATGTATGGTGGTTATTCTTGCTGAGCATACGCCTTTCCATCCCAGTACCTTCATGCTTGAAAGAGGAAGACTGATTTCTCAGCATTTCTAATGTCTGTTGGTGTCTCACACCCGATGGGGCTCAGCAGGGAAGCGAGGACGATACCCAGCAATCTTGTAGCTTCCATCTTAAGTCCCAAGTGGGTCGACTTTGTCCTCTTTGCAAGGACCACAGGACCTGGGGGAAGTTCCCATGTGACTTTCACTACATGAGACTCTAAACTTCCCCCTTCCTCGATTTCCCCATTCAGCTCTCCGAGCTTGGCCGGAGGAAGGAGAATAAGCAAGCCTTGATGGATGGGTTCATTAGGGCTTGGCAAGGGCCTCAGAGCCCAGCCCTGTTATTTAAAGAACACTGATGGAAGAGCGGAGTTAGTCAGATCACCCTTGGAGGACCGACAGGGCCGCCGGTCACTGCAGGGCATTTAGAGAGCCGGTGCTTTGCATCAGTATTTAAGGCCTTTGAAAAAAGCTACATCCATCTTCCACGAAGGAAAAAAAAACGTTCTTGCGTCTTCCCGCTACCTAGAGATTATTTAGTGCTGTGATATCGACACCGCTTCTGTAGAAAGATTTAAAGATAAAAGCGCAATGTATTCAAGTGCTGATCATTTTTCATTGTCACTTAGTGACAGCGCAGCCTCGAGTCAATTGCTGCAGATTTATCTTTTGTGATATTGATTGCGTGTGTGCATGCCTAAGCTGTTGGCAAATACCTGGCCCTGGCGATGAGGGGGCACCGCACAGGTTGGCGGGGAGCCCTGCCCCCACTGCTCCGCTGTCCCAGAGCCTGGCTGGGCACTGCTGAGCGGGTGCTGGCCCAGGAGACCCAGAACGCACCCACCGTTAGATGTCTGGTGCGTGGCCTGCTGTGTAATTGTCACACAAAGCCCATGAGGTTCAAGGACAAAAAGACCTGGAATCTCTTCCGTCCTCAAGTGCACCAAAGCTGGAGTTCCCGGCTTCTCGGAAGTTTGTCTCTCTTCCCAAAGCATGGCCCGCTGCCCCTCGGTTTGGGCGGCAATGAAGCCACAGTGCAACCACCCCTTTGCTCCCCAGTGACGGCACTGTTTACGGAGGACTGCTGTGCGCCAGGCACCCCACCGGAAGTGTCCCACACACCTTTCCTTCAAGAGCAAGGCTGTGGGGCGGAGGCCTGCAGCGGTTGGAAGGGGTCGATGGTCACTACTCCACACTTGACAGAGAAGCGTGAGCTTAAGAAGTAAAAATACTTGTCCCAAACCACTTGCCTTTTGTTTCTTATCATTTTTTTTTTCTATCTTCCCTCCATGGGTGGCCCCTCCCTGGCCATCTTGCCTTCAAATCCAGCCCCAAATCTCACACCACCTCCCTACTGGGGAGTGGTTCTTACCAGACCTCAAGCCCTCAAAAAGCAATACGTGCCCATAGAGTATAATTAAAGAAAAAAATGAAAAAGAAAGGAAACTTTGGGTTAAGAGCTAGGAACGCAGAATTCCCGACCTGACTCTGCTGCCAGCTTATTTGGCGGCCTTGCTACTTAGCTTCCGTAGAATCTGTCTCCTCACCTGTGCAATGGGAACCGAATGACGCATTTCCGGTGGCCCGGGTTAGTGAGAAAGCGTCCTCAGATAAAAGCAGAGATGTTATTCCTTAGTTCACTGTGTACCAGGTGATATGTCTGCTATGGCACAGGAACATCTGGGCCTGAGGGTTCAAATCCCACTGCCATTTCTTGCCGACTGTGTGACCCCAGCAAGTCCTTCAGCCTCCCTGGCCCTCGGTCTCCTTGTCTGTACTACTGAGATAATTATTCCTGCTTCACAGGGGAGCGATGGGGACAGGGCAGCACGTATGTAAAGATTCTCGGGGGCAGCTTTGGACTTTGGAAGCACAGCAGACACCAGAGGTACTCATGGCTCTCAGCGTGCCCGGGGCTCCGCTCCCTCCCGCCCTCTTCCGGTGGCCTGCTGGTGGACATGGGGCCTCCCGAACACTCCTCCCCAAACTGCCCGCACCTCTAAATCATCGCAGGCTTAGACACCTTGGGTCCCATGGAGGCCAGAGCCCCCTCCAGCAAAGATGTACTTGAGCCCATTCAGGATGGCCAGGACATCCTAGCGGGACAGGCTAGGAATTTCTCAGATGGCTGATTTCTCATGGTCATAGAGCATTGCCTGATATTTAGTCTGCATCACCTGTGACTAAGTTCCATCAACCACGCCTCCACAGACCCAGCAAAGTCATCCCCTACCCCCAGATCCTCCACACACCTACACTTTTCAGCACTTCACTGGCCCCTCTTCTTGCCCGGCATCTGTTCCGATGTTTCAAAGTCAGCCAGGAAAGGCGGGCCTCACTCCCTGCCCTGCCTCAGCTGGATTTTTAGAGTCACAGTGTGTTGGCATCACCCAGACAGACGGAAGACTTCTGGGGACAGGAACAACCTTAGAGGCTACCCAGCATCCAGCCCTCTTAGTTTATAGATGGGGAAACTGAGGCCCAGAAAAGGGATGACCTCAGCAAAATTGCCAGATCAATGTTTCCAAGATAGCTTAGCCTTTTGGATACAAATAAACATAAAATCAAACATAATGAAATAAGTTGTTGGATTTTATTGGGTACAGTGATACGTGTTACTGACACAGTGAGGTCATTTGACTAGAGCTGTTAGCTTACTACACACGGTTGGCTGCATACTTCCTGCCCATCGGGGGAGGGGCTTCCCAGGGCAGGTGGATTACCTGATGAGCCCTCACAGTGATCCTAGGAGGGGGGGCAATGCCATCCCCGTTTCCTGGCTGAGAAGACGGAGGTTCAGAAAAGTTAAGTCACTTCTCCAAGGTCACACAGCACACTGGAGGCAGGGCGGGGCCTCCAAGCCAGGTCTTCCTGACTCAAAGCCCATTGCTTCAGTCTTGATGACATCAGAGAACAGAAGTCGGAGAATGGAGCAAAACTCAAAGAGGCTCAAATTTCAAAGATGGAAGAACAGGCGAAGGGCCGTCTTTGGGGACAAGCCTCTTGGCCCGGGTCCCAAGGAAACACAGGGCGCGGCAGTGTGTTGGGTTGTTTCCTCTGCACCGGCAGCGTCCTGGCACAGGGTGGGTGCTCTTCCTCTGTCTGTGCGGAGGCTGGCACCGAGAAGGCGCTCCATAAACACTGGGGAGTAATATGGAAAGCGTGAACGATGACTTTACCAAAGGAAAGGCCGGGAGAGAACACAGGCCACAGTCTGGGCCCCTTCGCTGTTACACACCAGGGAGAGCCCCAGT
Organism: Micronycteris hirsuta; assembly: GCA_004026765.1. Taxonomy (NCBI): domain Eukaryota; kingdom Metazoa; phylum Chordata; class Mammalia; order Chiroptera; family Phyllostomidae; genus Micronycteris; species Micronycteris hirsuta. The sequence goes on from PVJI01001398.1 coordinate 13,267, forward strand.
GTGTTGGCATCACCAACAGACAGGAAGTGCAAACACGGGCTGAGACGCTGCCCGCAGGTGCTCAGGAAATGCTGGTGCTGCCGGTAGCCTGGTGCACAGCAATATGGCCCCAAGAGACGCGGTGACTGAACGCTCACCCAGTGTCAGACACGGCACAGAGCACTTCTAGTGCATTATTTCACACAAGCCTCACACCAGCTGCCGAGAAGAGGGTGCTGTGGAGAGTCCCACTTTACAGAGGGGAAAACTGAGCATCAGAGAGGTTAAGTGATTGGCCCAAGGTCACACAGCTCGTAAGAGCTGCAGCTTGAACTCGAAACTCAGTCTGCTAGATCCAAAGGTCTGTGAACTCCAAGTTAATTGGCTGGTCATCCTTAGCATTGAATTGTAGACTTGAGCCCCAAATAACCACCAGCCTGGGAGCCACCACTTGGATAATACTGTTCTAGCATCAGTGTATCAGAACTTGACCCGCATCTTACTTTCTTGTTCTTATTATTTATCTTCATCATGCAAGTCCCTCTACCCTCTTCTTTAATCACTGCTTATCATCTGATGATCGTTTAGAGTTGTTTTATTTTTCTGGGGTTTCTTTGGGGGGTGCAGAAAAGGTTTGTTTAATCATTGGGAGGCTGCTATCTTCCTAGAAAAGATAGTCACATGGCCACCTCTTCTCCATCCCTTCAGAGGCAGGGGCCACCGATGGAAACCCCAATGTAACGTTCCCCAGGGTCTGAGCTCCATGAGGACAGGGGTCAGGCCTGTGTGGGTGCCCGGCATTGTAGCGGGTACTCCCACAATACTTGCTGAGCGAATGAATTTCATCTCTCCGTTGAGCAGAAATGGTACTGGCACCTCTGAGTGGAGTACGACACCTCCACGGGGCGCAGCAGCCCGACCCTCCATGTCCCAGTCTCTGGGAAGCATTTCCAGAAGCCACACATCTCTTTCTTTGGGCCAGAAAACCACGAAGGGCCAGCTGCCGGGTTAGCCTCCCTGGCCCGAGTCCCCTGGCCTTCCAGGGGCCCACCTGCCCTGGCCCGCTGTGCCCACCGAGAGAAGGAAGCTTCCGGGAGATGACACCTGAGCCAGGGTGGCTCCTAATGGAAATTCCCTACAGCCTGGAAGGACACTTTCCCAAGTGGAAGGGCTGGGGCCCACGGGACCCGTGTGGCCCAGGATGGAGTCTCTGGGGTCTGCGACACTCCGGGAGGGCAGGGCCACGGGGATCCCACCCTTGGCATATCTGTCCCCTTTTGGAATGTCCGCTAGCACCTTGACTGTTTTCCTCACCTCGCATCCGCAGCTCCGGTTGTTCTCTGCCTGAACCTCTTTCCGCGTTATTTTTGCATTGTTCTTCTCTCCAGGGAATTTCCTGTTTTAGACTTTCCTCCCGATTGAATCTGTCTTTCTCCCTCTGAGCCAAACCTTACTGTGTTATTTTCCATCTGCATCTTTAACCCGCTTCGAGGCAGCTGCAGCGCTTCTCTGCCCTTCCTGGCGGCGGGGACCCCTCCCAATTAAGGATCTTATGCAAATTTTATTAGCGCTCTGTGTACTCTGTCTTCCAGATCATTATAAAGATGTGAAACGAGAGCCGAACACACACCAGGTCCCCACAGCTTCAGCGAGACTGTGGCCGGACATTCGCCTTTGCTTTGTGGGCACTGTTCCGGGTCCAAAGTAAGGTTCTCTCGATCCTGGTTGGAATTTATTTCACGAGGAACACTTTGTAATAAATTTCGGCACACGTTTTAATAAGATCTGATCATATAGGTATGCACACACAGTACCCCTGCGTATGTGGTCCCAGCAGAAGAATGAATAGGCTTAGGGACCTACTCGCTTTGCCTAGAAACTCCCATTGCCGGGAAGTCCACAGTCTTTGGGATGTTGGCTGAGTTTCCCCGAGTCTCTGCGTCCCTTGGTCAGCCAGCCAAGAACACGTATTAAACGCCTACTGGGTTCAGACTTCCACTCGTGCTGGGCAAAGGTAACCAAGCGGAGAGAGGGGGCCTTGTCTTCAGGAATCTCCCCGTCCAGCGGAGCAGAGAGAACTGTCCCACGCAGGCACCGCCGCCCCTCCCAGAGAGACGCGAACAGACGAGGGTTCCAACAAAAGCAACATGCGATCAGCTGTGGGTGGCATCTGAAAACATTTGAGTGTGGCACATGCCTTAAACCTTAACACTTGCCCTGGCCGGGTGGCTCAGTTGGTTAGAGCATCATCCTGTACACCGAAAGGCTGCAGGTTCGATTCCTCGTCAGGGTACATACCTAGGTATCTCTGGTCAGGGAGTGTACGGGAGGCAACCAACACATATACTTCTCTCTCACATCGATGTTGGCCTCTCCGTCTCTCTCCTCGCTCCCTCCCTCTCTCTAAAGTCAATAGAATGTATCCTCAGGTGAGGATTAAAAAAACTTTAACTTTCTGTTGTGAGAAATTTCAAACACACACAAAAGGCAAAATGAATTTAAGCCCCCACAAACCTGTCTTCCAGGTTCAACAGCTGAAAGTTTGCTATTCTGGTTCCGTATCTTTGCTCTTCTCTTTCCTTTTTTTAAAAAGCACTTTAAAGCAAGTCCCAGACATCATATCATTGCATCGGTGACTACTTCAGAATGCACCTCCAGCAGATAAGGACTTTTGAAACATAACCACCATACCATTATCACATCTAACACAATTAAAGATAATTCCTTATGGCGTGTCAGCCAATACCTGGTTCTTGTTCAATTTTGTCCCTGATTGCCTAAACATACATCTTTGTGCCTTTGGTTCACCTGAATCAGGACTCAAATAAGGATGACATCTTGTATTTGCTTCTTAATCTCTTAACCTACAACGTTTTAAATGCCATTTACTTGTTGAAGAAACTAAGTCATTTATCTTACAGAATTCCAAAAGCAGTCTGCCCGAAAGGACATTTGTTACATAAAATAGCAACACAGAGAAAGATAAGCTAGGAGATCATCTGAGCTAAAGATAAACCAAAACACCAAGATATGTGAGACAGGGACCCTCCAAATCAGAAGGAAGCCTAAGGGTCATCCACACTAACCCAGCATCCACCCCAAACATGGAGGCCTCCCTTGTCGGCAATGACCCCCACAGGCGTCCACCTCCTCACCTGGCAGGGGAACTTACTTTGGGATTCTTTGCAGATTCTTAATCTGCAAATCACTCCTTCGCAGATTAAAAAAAAATAGTATTTGGCTTAGCAATGATTACAAAATATATTTATATAAATCGGTATAGTGAAAGCTTTTGGCCCAAAGGCACTATGCCTGGGAGGGGCCTTTAAGGAAGAGAAGAGGGAGCGAAGGCAAAGAAAGAGAGAGAAAGAGAGAGAGAAAGAGAGAGAGAGAGAGAGAAAGGAAGGAAGGAAGGAAGAGAGGAAACGAGATGCCAGAGACACAGGAAATTCCAGCCAGAGTTAGAGAGGGTTAGGAGGCCAAGGATGGTGGTGGGGGTGGGGGGAGGGTTTAAAGGCAAAAGATGCTGAACTCTGTAAATTTGAATGTGGCCCTGCTACCTCTAAACTCTTCTGAGAGTCTGGGTCAGTGGGGTGAGGAGGAAGCAAGGCCAGGCAGGTATGACGTCGCGCCTTGGTGGCCCCGTGCCAGACTCCCTGGGACTCCCGCCTCTGTCTGAGCAAGGCCTGCAGCTTCCTGAGCCCCAGTCTTCTCGGTGACCTGGGTTGACAACTCTCATCTCAGGAGTCGTTGTCCAAGTGAAGCCAAAGGACACAGGAGGATGGGTGGGCTCCCTGGGCGGAGCTGAGTGTGGGCTCAGTTGAGTTCAGTTCCGTCTGTCCACACAAGACAGACAGCCTGTTCTCGACAGCTGCAGGTCGCTGCCTGGGGAGAATCCACCGCACTGATGGACTCTAATAACGGGGTGCCTGGGGAGTGGGGATGAAACATCCCCCTGCGGGAGGAGAGGAGCCGTCTCTTCCACCTGTCCTTTGGGGAGGTGGCCACGGCCGGTGGTTCAAGTTTGCGTGAGGGACCAGAGAACAACTGGTCCGTCTTTTCTGCCGATCATCCCGCATTTCCGGTCTCTGCTTGATCCTGTGTAATTTTCCCAAAATATTAAGTAGGTTAGGTAATTCCTCCAGGGCTCTCAGATGCTATCTTCCCGACATGCTGATGCTGCATTTGTTTACCCAGAGGGATCCAGGTGAGGAGAGAGCCTTGGGCCCCTCCTTCTTCCGAGTCCCCTCAGAACATGGGGACCTTAAGACAGGGACAGAGGCCTCAGCTGCCCCTCTCGCCCCCGCCTGCCCCTCCACAAAGGATTTGGAGGGAAAAGCTGAAAGTCTGAATAAAGGGTTTGGGCCTATCAGGAGAGAAACACGAGCTGTTGTTGGCATCATCGCAGTATTGATCAGGGCTCATGAAGCTTAATCCCACGTTCTTATCCAGCGCAGCTTTAACCCTTGGCAGTCTGCCGTCCATCGGTTTCAGCTCTCTGCAGAAGCCGGGCTGGAGGGCGTCAGGGGTGCCACCGTGGGCCTCCCTCCTCTGTCAACAGACTCCACCCGTTGAGTCTCCCCTTCTGAAGAGCCAGCCCCTAGCAGATGGTCTGGTTTGGGAGACCCCCAGAGAGACAACAACTTTTCTAAGTCCATTAGAAACCCATCATTTAGGGCGGCAACACCTACTTCCTCCCCAATCCTTGTCCTGTGACCACTAAGATCCCGCATCAGGAAACTCGGCGTTCGGTTTCCTGGAGGGGGGGGGAGCCCATTTGCATCCAGGAAACAGAATACAGCTCCATGTGCCGTCCAACGTCAGAACGAAGGCTGTCCTGTTCCCCTTCGGATGTCGGGTGTCGGGAAGCAGGAAGTCCGCTCGCCCTGAGCATCCTCTCAACGCCAAACTCACCTGTGGGCCCAGGAGAGCGCTGCAAGCCCTGCAGGGAAAGGGAGCCAGGGAGGAGGCGGTTCCTGACTCCTCCAAGGCCCGCAGTTCAGACAGAACTCTTTACTGCTATCGATCGCCACCAGCAATCAATCATTTCTTTTTCAATAAGCAAGTCTCGCAGTTCATCCCACTCTCCAGGAGCCTCCAAAATAAACCCAGCCACTCGTGAAGGGTTCCTTTCCCCTGCTTCCTGTTCAAGGTACTGACTTGAGTTTCTTTTTTTTATTTATTTTTAGAGCGAGGGGAAGGGAGAAAGAGAGGCACAGAAATATTGACTGGTTGCCTCTCGCAAGCACCCAACTGGGGACCCGGCACACGTCCCAGGCACGTGCCCTGACTGGGAATCGTGCCCATGACCCTTTGGTTTGCGGGCCGGCACTCAATCCACTGAGCCACACCAGCCAGGGCCTGAGTTCCTTTTTCTAAGTGGGGATTTCCTCCACCCTCAGCCAGCGGGCCCCTGTTCCTGAAAACATAAAATAGAAAGCAGCGGCGGAGAGTGGACGTCTTTGCCGTCGGTAGAAGCAGGGACAGCCAGCCAAGCCAGGCCTGCTGCCTCGCTAAGGATTTGCAAATGTGCCCGCTGTCCTTTCTCTCAGAGCAAGGCCCACGGAGAACTCATCCCAGCGTCTCCAGTCTCACTGCCGTTTTATTAATAATGTAGCCCTGGGGTGGGGCTGCCTAGGCTGATGGGCAGCTTCAGGGCCTCGGGGATCAAAATTCTACAATGCTACCAGTTCATCAGCCCCAGCTGACGGGGCGTCAGAGGTTGCTGGTCATTGCGGGGGAGGGTCACCCATAAAATAGGGAAGACCTTGGTCCATGGCAACCCCTGGCCTGTCCTGTGCTCCCGGCCTTCCTAGGACCCTTCAGAGAAGACTGGTGCAGACTTTGGTGTCAGTTAGGCTCTCCGGGGGCCAAGGGCAAAGGGGAGAGGGACGGTGCAGCAGATCTGGTGGTTTGGATTCCTGAGATCTGGCACAGGGACGCCCCGCAGAGTCTCCTTATGGATTATTTCACCGCCTGCCAACACGGGGTACACAGGCCCTGGCGGTGAGCGCAAGGGCTTCCGCGGAACTGGGCCTAATGCTGAAGAATGTTAAGTCACAGTGAGAACGACTCCCTTTCCAAGTCTTTTTCAACCTTCACGTTGCTTACAGGGAAGCTCCTGACTCAGGGCTCCTGCGTCTTCCACGCCTCCCTGACACCCGCTGCTCTCCCTCTGCAGCGAGGGGAGCTGTCCTCGGGCTCCCTGGCCTCCGTGGGAACAGGACCCCTGCAAATGGGCAGCGTGGCTTGGCTTTCGTTGTATTTATTTTCCTAGTTACCTCCTGTTTGCAGCCAGTTGTAGTGATGGTCCATGTACTTTCATGATTTAAAGATTCCTTGTAAAGTGTACACACTGAAGGTGATTCAAAATAAAAACAAGAAATATGCAACAGTCTGGGGGTGTGTGGACACAATAATACAGGGTGCGGCAAAGCAGGTTACAGCTGTGAGCGCGCGAGACATAGTTAATTCTTGTATTATTAAATATCGTACTGTTTTTCCATGCCCTATTTTTGCCCCCACCCCATGCATGTGGAGGTGTTGAGGGGCTGCTTGGAGCTCAGGACACCTGGGTCTGTTGCAGTTGTTGTAGAGACAAGGCCTCTGAAGACCGTCCCCAGGGTGGTGCCGGGAGAAGGCAGGTGGGGGGCATTCAGGGAAACAAGAGGTGCCTCCACCCCTGCCTCGCCTGCCAGTACAGATGTGGATGTCATACTGGACATACAATATATGCTTCTTGTCTACTCAGCACCCTCCTCCCCTTCTCCTGGTATCAAGACTCACTTACCTTCGGGGAACAGCAGTGATTGGTCCATAAGTGGGTGAGTTACACAGATCAGGCCAATAGAGTACTTCCCTGAAAGTTTTCATACTGAATACCCTCCTCCCTTTCTCCTGCTATCAAGACTCACTTTCTTTCAAGGAATAGCAGTGATTGGTTCATAAGTGGGTGAGGGACACAGACCAGACCAATAGAGTTCTTCCCTGAAAGTTTTCATACTGAATATAGGGGGGAAACCCTCTTTTTCCCTTGGTAAGAGAGAAGAGGGCTCCCCCACAGAGAAGAGTTGAAACAAGAGAAGAAGAAACAGAAAGAAAAACCCCGATCCTAGTCAAGTCCCTGGACCTAAGGGACCCATCCACCAACCTCTCCGTCTCTGTGGTCTGCTCCCCTAAAACTAGTCTGCCTGCTGGTGGTCCTTGGTGTAGAGGACCCTCCAGGACCTTGGAGGCCACAGCCATAGGGATGGGACCTGGTGGTTGTTATCCTTTTGACCCGGGACTTCCATTTTGCATAGAATTTGGTGGAAGGGAACAAAGGGCTTTCACACAGAAACAGAGGTGCCTCATGGACCAGAAGTGACAGGCGGCTGGTCCTGGAGGGAGGGCTCCTGGGTGGGGGAAGGAGACGCCCCGAGGACAGAGGGTCCACCTTTCCTTTGAGCCCCTCCTCAGCATTCCCGCCTGACAGTTCTCAGGCGGACTCGCTGACCAGCCGACTCTCAGAGCTCCAAATATACCTCCTACGAGACTGGACTTTTACCCAGCTGTCCCGTCATCTCCTCTTGGGTCCATGTAGGAAGCTGGCGTGAGCCTCCCAGTGCTAGGTCTGCCTGCTGCCAACTCGTGGGCTCATGTGGTCGACTGGCCAAGAACAGCTTTGGGACAAACAGACTTGCTGCCTCATTAACTAATAATGATAACTAACAGCCGGCCTGTATCGGCCCCCCGATGTACCAGGCTCTGGGCCTCGCACACCCTATGTCCTCTCTCATTGAGCCCCACACCCGCCTACTGGGCGGAGATTATCCCTATTTCATAGATGAGGAAACCGAGGCATAGAGAATTAAATAAGTTGATTATTCATGTATTAAGACATTAATTCTAAACCATCTGCTTGGGGGCCCCTTGTAGGCAGTTTACATGAAATGTAGGCATATGGTGTCACTTCCAGCAGAACGCAGATGACAGAGAGAAGGAAATTGTCCCAGCTCACCACTTACTGAGGGCCAGGCGTGGGTCCCCGTGCCTCGTGTGCATCGTCTGGGGGAGTCCTCTCAGGAGGGCTGTGGACGTGAAACACAATGGGTGAGCAAGTCTAGTAACTCACCCAAGGTCACTAGCAGTGGCAGGATGGGGACCCACCCCAGGCCATGTCAGTATGAGCCGCCCTGAGCACCGGGGCACCGGGGCTGTGTGCTGAGCGTCAGCCGCGAGTCCAGTGGCCCCTGCACCCCCTGTATGCCCTGCCGTGGGCCTGGCCTTCCCCGGGGCCCCCAGTCTCTCCCCAGCTTCTCTCGCCAGCCAGTGTTTCCATGACTCTGCTGTGAGAACAGCCCTGCCTGGGCACAAGTCGAGGCCTGGCTTCTCGAACGAGGCCAGAGTGGGGCAGGGGAGCAGAGGGTAGGGACCCCCTCGGCATCCCTTCCCGAAAATGGGGATGTTTAGGTTACTGCAAGAGCATATGAGAAAAGCCTAGGAAAGTTCGTATAAATGGGGAAGTGTGATCAAAAGGTAAGGGGTGGGTATGGTTGATGATGTCATATACTAGCGTATATTTCCTGTACCAACTGGGCATGGACGCCCCCACCCGCCCCAGACCCAGCTTTCCCCTGAATAGGAAGAGTTAGAAGTGAAGCCGAAGGGACTCCGTGAAAAGTACCCTTGGCCGTGCACTTACCCTCCCAGCATCCCGGAAATAAGCGACACCCCCGCCCCCCGGTCTCAGGTGAAGGCAGAGGCTTAGAAGGGGCTGTGGCCCTCCAGGGTCTGTGGCAGTCACGTAGGAAAGCCCAGCTCACCAGCCAGGAATCTGACCACAAACCTCCCCTCCCGTCCCCAACACCGTCCTGCATCACAGGGTCCCAAATCAAAACTGCACAGGAAGGCGAAGGTGGCAAAGTCCGGCCTGTGCCCGCCGTCCTCCCTCTCCCGCCCTGCCGCTGCAGGAAAGCATTTTATCTCCTCCTTACTCGCCCTCTACATGCGAACGCAAACAGGAAGATACATGTAACATGTGTATTCTTGCTCTGCCCCTCTTGTTCTCGTACAAAAGGCAGCACCCCTGAGGCATTGATCTATGTGCTGCCGTTGTTGTTTTACTAAACGACCTGCCTTGGGGCCGCCCCACAGCAACGCCTGCAGGTGGCCCTCGACCTTTTTCAGTGCTGCGTAGTGTTCCTCCTTCCAGGGCTTGGCCCCCAGAGAGCCTCCACACTGGCCCGTTCACATGAGAACGTTGATAACTGGCAAAAAACTTCTTTGGGGACCATTTCCTTCATGGGGACAAAGGCCTGGAGAAGGTCATCCACTGTGTCAGCTGCAGTACAGGCCTTACTAGCCTCCTTTCCTAGTGGCCTTGACCCTGACAGGGTTCCGATCAGGAAGCGCAGGTGGTGCCGGCCAGAGCACCCCCCTCCACTGCGGCCTCCTGGAACCCATTCAGAGTGAGCCCGCCGCCTCAGCCACCACACCCTCAGCCACCTCGCCCAGGTGGCGGCAGTGAAACTGGGACGTGGTCCTGTTACGGACCCTGAGAACCCTGAGGCACTGGGTGAATCAGAATGGGCCTCCCCTCCCCTGTGACCCCCAAGGGCATGGCCACCTGCAGCATCTGGGAGCTGCAGCTGCGTGTCCGGGGAACGGGGCCTGGCCCCGAGGCGACTGGGCGGCTCAGGAGACCGCTGGGTCTGTTTGCTCCTTTCCAAAATGGAATGACAAGGGGACCCATATGTTAGTGCCTGGGAGAGTTGGGCCTCCCTGCGCTCACATCGACTCCCACAATCCCCTGCAAGGAGAGGCACGCTGCCCAGCCAGGACAAGCACCGGTCATGGCAGGTTTAACCCCTTCGTGGTCGTTTTCCAGATTGCTGGCATCATTAATGACAACAAAGAAAAGTCGGAGGTCTGGCCAGGGTCATAGGTCTTGAAGTACAAAGTCACCCGTGCCAGGGGGCAGAGGCATGGGACCCTCTAGCCACAGGACCTCAGGCAAACCCTTTTCGCTCTCAGGTCTCAGAGGCCTCACCTGTAAAATGACAGGGAAGGACCCCGAGGAGAAACCCTGGGTCCCTTCCAGCACTGGGACGTGAAGATCCTAGGACGGGCTGCCATGGCCTGTGTGCCCACGTCCCCCAGGGGTGATGGACGCCCCACCTGGGTTCCGTGGAGATGGTGCCCCTTCCCAGTGAAGACCCTCACAGCTCTGCAGCCACCTCTCCCCACTGACGGGAGCGGAGCTGGCTCCGTGGAGAGGCTTTTAAACCTTCCCGGTCGCAGCCTGTATCGATCAGCCTTGTTCCTTAATGGGATTCTTCTGTGCTCTCCGCCCGCCTCCCTCCTCCAGCCTCCATTACTCTGGGCCTTGGCTGCTTCACACCTCCTTCTTCAGAGCCCTCGACGCTGAGCGAGGCTCCTTAAAGGGGAGCTGGGGGGGCAAGGAGACAAAAAAGCCACACGAGCCAGACTGCCTCTGCCCAGGGCGGCTGGGGCCCTGATCTCTGCCCGTCACAAAGGACGGCTGGTTGCTGAGCTCCCCGTCCTTGTCTGAGAGGCTGCTGGCTATATGGTGGCTGCCCGTGTTGCGGTCAGGCCCCGAGCCTCAGCCCCCAAGGAAGACCCTGCGCCCCCTCCTTCCTCCCCTCCCAGGTCCTGGCGACTGCCATAGGTGGATGGGCTTGCCACAGCACCGGAAACTTCTGTCCCTTTTTGTTCCCAAAGAAGCCACCAAAAATGTCATTTGCGAGTGTTCCGCCGCTGCCTCCTCCCTGGGCTCCTGGTCTTTGGGTTACGAGGTGGCTTGGGGTTCCGTCTGTTGCTATGGATTCAAGTTCATGATGCCTCAGTACTGCTTCCTGGCCAGCTGCCGCTGGTTCCCTGACTGCCTCCCCAGTCAAGTCAGTAAGAAACCACCTCGCCCTGCTCTGTTTAGCTTTTATATTTCAGATCAATGTGAGGCCGAAGCCCATCAATGACCCTCCCACGGGCTGCAAAAAGGCACGGCACTAAACAGGACTAGTTTTGAGAAGGATCCAGGGAGGTTCATGGTGAACGAGTCAGGTCTTTTCCCTGCACCGCAATCTTTCATTCGCTCACACAGCTGCACCGTCAGCCTCGGTTTTAGCCATTGCCTCCCCGTGACCACAGGGACTACGTTTCCACGCTTCGGCGTGCCGCGTCCTGACCGCTGTCCCCGTTGGTCACAACACTCCAGGGCAGCCTCCAGTCCCGGCCCTGGAGGGCATCACTGTGAGCGCGGCACCTGCCGCACCCCCCCCCCCCGAGGGGGCATCCTCACAGTGTAATACGCCTGACGGCCAATCGATACTCCAGGTGCAAGCTACGATGTCAGCTGCCCCCGCTTCACATCCTCCAATAGCCCCCTTCTCCGGCCACCAACAGAGTGGTGGCAGTGGTCACTCTGACACATGCCCTCCCTCCAGGCCTGGGAGGGAAGAGGGCTGCCCGTGAGCTGGCCTTCCGCAGCCACACACAGGTCACTGCGGCGGGGCCGTAAGCCACCACATGGAGCACGGAGCCCGGAGCCCTGTCCCCGCCCCCGTCCCCTGGAGGATGCGGTGATGGGGACAGAAAAGAAGCCCGTTCAGGCCTCGGAGCAGAGAGAGGACGTCACGAGGCCACAGCCAAGGGGGCAGGGTGGGGTCTGAGAAGGAGCCTGTTTAGTTTTTGTTTTGGTTTTTAACAGTTTATAATCCAGGGAGCCGCGGAGCGCGGCGGTGAAGAGCACAGGCCGGGGAGCTGATCGGCCGAGACCAGCCTGGGTCTGCTGCTTCTCGGCGGTGACTGGGGCCAGTGGCTTACCGTTTCTGAGCCGCCGGTCTCCCTATCGGTGGATTGGGGTCGTAACACTGCCCAGCGGACGGGGCCGGGGGAGGTTACGTGGGGTAATACAGGCAGAGCCCGACCGCGTGGCCGTGTCCGGGCCAAGGAGAGCTCTGAACCCTCTCCAGCGGTTGTCATCGGTTGTCATCGTCACTGCGCATGTGTCTGCCCCAAGCTCCATGCCAGGCGCTTGCCAGCACTTCTCTGTACATAACTCATTGGGTCCTCGATGGAGGGATAGCTAGCCAGTCATCACGACAGTTTCTAGAGAGTTCCCGGCAAAGCCGAGGACTTGACCAACAGCAGCGGTGCTGGGCTTAGAGGCACTTCTGTCGGAGGGCGGGCGGGCAGGGCTGGCTGCCGGTGCACGCGGGCTGTGGGTCCGGAGCCACCGAGCAGACGGCCGCACGCAGCGCGCGTCTTCTTGCCTGGCGACCCGAACGCTCTTTCTTTTTGCACTTCTTTTTTTGAGGTGACGTTCACATAACATAAATTAGCCGTCTTCAAGTGAACACTTCAGGGGCGTTTAGCACACTCACAGCGCTGTGCAGCCGTCACCTCTACCCAGCTCCAAAACACTTCGCTGCCGCAGTGGTCCTCTGTCCCTCCCGCGGCCCCGGCAGCCGCCACCTGTTCGTCTCTGCGGAGTCGCCTGCTCTGGACATTCCGTGTAAGCGGGACCACGCGACGTGGGACCGCTTGCATCTGGCTTCCCGCACGGGGCTAGTGGCTCGGAGCTCCGCCCACGCTGCAGCATCTCGGGGTACTTCGTTCTTTCCGTGTGTGGACAGTGTCCCACCGTGCAGACCTAGCGTGTCTTACTTCCCCGTCATCCGTGGACGGACCCTGGGGTTGCCTCCGCTTTGGGCGGCTGTGAATCGCGCTGTTGGGAACGCGGGTGTGCAGCTCACAGACTCTTGGTCTGCAGCACAGTCACGCGTGCTGCTCGCACACCTTTTGCTTCACAATTCCTGCCTCTGGGCCTTTGCACCCGCCTGTCTATCCCCGGCGCCCCCTTCTCCCCTCGGAGGACCCCTGCCCACACACTTCAGGGCTCAGCTTCATGCCACTTTCTCCCGGAAACCTCCTTGCTCCACTTGGACAGGCCGGTGGCCCCTTCCCAGAAGGTTCCCATCACGCCCAGCCATCTCCTGCAAGCCCTTCTACCTGTGGTTGTCATTGCTCATGTGTCCACCTTTGCTGACGCGGACGGGGCTGTGATGGCTCCGACCCCCACTGCGTCCTCGGAGCCGAGCGAAGGGCTGGGTGCACAGTAGGTGCTTCTGAAACGTTTGCTGAACGAATGCCTGACCGTCCTCTCTGCAGGTCATTGTGGTGGCCTCACCGGGGTTCTGCCCCCGGGAGCTGTCGCCAGATTGCGACTGGCCTGGGGGAGGGGAGCAGCCACCCTCGGTTAATATTCTGTGGCGAAAGGCCCCTGGGGAGACTTGTTGATTAAAAATACAATATGAAAATGGAAGCAAAGCCGCCATTAAAAATGATTAATTAGAGGCCTGCTCATTATTCTATTTGGGACAGTGCTATTAATATTAATGACTCTTAAAAATATTTTACATACAGGCTCTTACGCTTTATTTCTGCCCTTCCTATCGTGTGGTCTCACCCTCTGCAGAGCCCGGATTCTTCCCCGAAATCGTCCCCGCAGGAGGGCACCCAGAGCTTCTGCCACTCACTCGGTCAGGGATTGTCAACATTGTCCTCCCCGCCCCCAGCCACATGTGCGGGGCAGCTCGGGAAGGGCCGCCCCCTCCCACTCCAGCCAGGAAGCAGGTGCTTGGTGCCTGTTTACAGTTTCATCTGGTCGTCAAGTGCCTCAGCGGGCTGGGAAGAGAAGGACAATACCCGCCCCTGGGGGAGAGCGCAGAGCTGTCCCTAATAAGACCGGCAGCAGAGAGAAGACGGGAGCATGAGAGGACCACGTCCACAGGGGACATGGAGGGGACTCGCTCACCAGAGGGTAGAGTGAGAAGCTGGGGGCAGCCCCCCCCGGAGCCCGGCAGCCCCAGCGGGGACGCTCCGCCCCAAGCCCAGAAAGCTCCAGTTAAAAATGTTAACCCCGGCACCAGGGCTCCGGACACAGGGCCTGGGTGCCGCAGGAGCAGCAGCTCTGTTCTCTGAGAAGGCTGGCGGGGGTAGCCTGCAAGAAACTGGGGGAGGAAGTGGCGAGAACTGGGTCATGCTCACCAGTTTGCTTGTCCTACTGGGAGCGAGACATCACTCCCTTGCCATCAGTGCCCATTGTTGGCCCTTGTGGCATCTTTACCATCCATCTGCTGCTCAGGGCATCCTACCTCCACGACCAAAGGTGGTGGCATGACCTGGACTGGAGGGACACGTGTGGAGGGTGGGGACCCTGCCCACCTTGCTCACTAGCACCCAGCACAGAGCTTGCACACAGCTCGCGCTCCATGAACACACCCTGAGTGATAAAGGTGACCTCAGTGCGGGGCTGCTGCCTGAGTCACTGCAAGCAGCCCTCAAGTGTCTTTGAGAGCGATCAGGAGGAGGGCAGAGACCGTCCAGACGTCTCCGTGTGTCGTGGGAGGGTGTGTCTTGAACCGACGTTTCACAGTAAATGTGTACACACCAGGAATTCAGCGGGCACTTTCTTCTCCGGGCCCACGGTGCACTAACTGCTTCTCTCCTCATCCCCCCGTTAAAGATCATCGACATTCACTGGACACCGGGCATGCCACGGGGGGCTTCCACGCACGAACCCACTGGGCCTCACACGCACTGGGAGGCAGGCACGACGGCGGCCTTTCTCCACAGCTAGGTGAGCAAGAGTTCATCAGCGTGTCCCAAAGAACACACAACCACGTCACCCGGCTCCCCCCCATGCACACCCGAACTTGTGCATCAGCGCTCGTGCGCACGCACACAGACCTTCACGGCCCTATTTAGTAAATAGCTCATAGAAAAAGGTTTTACGAAGCACCAGAGGTTACAAGAATCCCTCACCTTACCCAACAGGTGCACTCCTGTGGCTGTGATCAGGAAACCGAGGCTCAGAGGTTAAGGTTAAATCACTTCCTGAGGTCACACAGCTAGGAACTGGCAGGAACCGGTGGTTATTTTTTAATGCAAATTTATTCAAACTCTAGGCTAACGGATGGCCTTCTGATCTGCTGTGATGGGAGCCTCCCCCAGCCTTACCCGGGAAGCAAGCTGGTGTTCTCCCAGCTGCCCCGCTCAGGGCCACCACCCTACTCCTGCTGGTGGCGGTGGCTGCGGTCACAGCTTGGCGTGCTCCGCACCTTGTCAGGTTGCACCAGCCTTTCTTGACCATCAGGCGGTCTTCCCCAGCCTCCTCGTTCTGTCTTCAGTCCTCTTTAATTAAACAGCAGCTCTCCCTGGAAAGCAATTGAATTATCCAATTATGTGCTCCTAACCTGATTGCTATCATCGTCGCCAGGGGCCAGTGACTCAGGTGTTGATGGGGCTTGAACAGGAACCAGCATGAATGAGCAGCAGAGACGGATGTAACTTTAACACCCACTTCCCGCCCTGCCCCCTCCACCCAGGGAGCCGAGTGGTGCCGGTCCTGAATAGTGACCCGTCCAGAACCCCGTGGCTGCATTGCCCAGGGCCTCGCCTGCCACCACGCTCTCCTGAGTGGATGCTTCCCTGCTTGTCAATGTCTGCAAATGACAAGTGGGGAAGCACAGACCCCCAGAATCCCCATCACTCCGGCTGGGCCCCTTGGACCTCTGTGTGGCCCTGACAATATTCAGCTCCTCCCTCTCCGAAGGGTGCCCCGCCGGAGCTGGGCGTGGAAGATGAAGACTGCTGTCACCTGGCCACCGTCTCTCTGCGTGACCTTGACCCTGAGGCCTGAGCCTGGAGGCGCCTCATTCGCCCCCACCCTCTGCCAGGGCCCAGCTCCCACCTCTGCTCAGAGGACAGTTCCGGGCATATTTGTGGAAATGAAGAATAACCATTAAAATAAAGTTCTAGCATCATGTGCATAGAGAGTAATAACCTTGCTATTGAATGTTTCCCATGTAGCCAGTGCTAGGTGCTTTTCAATTAAATGGAATTGGTTTTGTGTTTTGCTTTTTTTTTCTTCCATCCATGTCCAGGTTTTGCTTTATTGGTTATTGCTTTAAAAAAAATGAAATGTATTGCGGTAACATTGGTTAATAGCACATGAGTTTCAGGTGCATGGCTCTGCAAGCCATCTTTCAATCATATTGTGAGCTTGTCACCCACAGTCTAGTCTCCTCTGTCACCAAATATTTGACCTCCTTGGCCCTCTCTATCCTCCCCAAACCCCCTATTTTTTGCTTTTTTTTAAAGATTTTATTTATTTATTTTTAGAGAGAGGAGAAGGGAGGGAGACAGAGAAGGAGAGAAACAGCAATGTATGGTTGCCTCTCACATGGCCCTCACTGGGGACCTGGCCCGCAACCCAGGCATGTGCCCTGACCAGGAATCGAACTGGGACCGTCTGGTTCCCAGCCCGCACTCAATCCACTGAGCTACGCCAGCCAGGGCTATTTTTTGCTTTTTAATGTGAAAAAATTTCAAACCAATCCAAGAAGAGTAAAATTAATCCCCATATACCCTTCGCGCAGATTCGCTGTCGACCGTTGGCCACGTGCCTCTCTTTGTGCACACACGCCACCTGCGTCACCGTGGCGGCCGCCTTGCTGAGTCATCTGAGACTGCATTTCGGACATCACACCCTTTCATCACCGGGTACTTGCACTGTCTATTAGTAACAAGGACATGCTCTTTCTTTAAAAAAAAATTTTTTTTCCTGGCTGGTGTAGCTCAGTGGATTGAGTGCAGGATGCGAGTCGAAGGGTCGCTGGTTCGATTCCTAGTCAGGGCACATGCCTGGGTTGCGGGCCGGGTCCCCAGTGGGGGCCACGTGGGGAGCAGCCACACATTGATGTTTCTCTCCCTCTCTTTCTCCCTCCCTTCCCATCTGTCTAGGAGTAAAATAAAAATAATTTAAAAAATGTTTTTCATTCATTGTGATGAAATTCACATAGCATAAAATTAGGCATTTTAAAGCGGGCAGTTCCGAGGCATTTGGCACATTCTCCGCATTGTGCGGACACCACCTCGATCTTGTTCCAAAACATTTCTGTCACCCCAGAGTAACACCAGAGCCATCCAGGACTTACTCCCAAAGCTGCCTACACCCCAGTCCCTGGCAACCGCCCAGCTTCATGCTGACGGACATTCTCCTTCCCAAGCATGGGACAGGGGTCAGATTCAAGAACTTCATATGGATGCAGTATCACCCTATAGAGAGAGTGTGCACACGTTTTGCTAATTTCCCCAATATTATTCTTTTTAGCAATTTTGTTTTTTCTCTTAACAAGGATCCAGTCCAAGGCTCCACATGCATCGGGTTACTCCGCCTCTGTGAGCCTCTTCAACCTAGACCAGTTCCTCAGCCCTTTAAAAATCTATATATTTATAATGTAATTATAATTATACTTACTGCAATATACTTAACATATTAATTTTAATACATTAATATTTGATTAAATTTGAGTAATGCTTAATTTATATTTAATATAATTATAATAAATATATTTTATTATTTATTATATATAGAGCTTTAATTTTGGAAAATTTTAGATTTATAGAAAAGTCACAAAGAGCCCTTGCTGGTGTAGCTCAGTGGACTGAACACTGGCTTGCAAACCAACGGGTCACCAGTTCAATTCCCAGTCAGGGCACATGCCTGGGTTGCGGGCCAGGTCCCCAGTAGGGGGCGTCCAAGAGGCAACCACATTGATGTTTCTCTTTCTTTCTCCCTCCCCTCCCTTCTCTCTAAAAATAAATAAATAAATA
Organism: Micronycteris hirsuta; assembly: GCA_004026765.1. Classification (NCBI taxonomy): domain Eukaryota; kingdom Metazoa; phylum Chordata; class Mammalia; order Chiroptera; family Phyllostomidae; genus Micronycteris; species Micronycteris hirsuta. Next base: position 30,925 of record PVJI01001398.1, read on the forward strand.
AAACATCTTAAAAAATAGTCACAAAGAGTAGTTTCCCCAGTTGTTATCATCCCATCTAACGATGGAGCTCATGTCAAAACAAATAAATTAACGTTAGCACACACTGTTAACTGAACTTCAGACTTCAGATTTCACATGCTTTTCTACCAACGTCCTTTTTCCGCGCCAGGACCCCACTCTGCAGGTAGCTACGGCCATCTGTCCTGAGGCTGCCCAACTTGAGGTTCCTCGCAGGCGTGTGTCGTTGGCATTTCCTCTGCGCCTGTGTCACGCAGGTGCATCGTCGCCACTCCGGAGAGGAAACAGGCCAGAGCTGGCGTGGCGTGACGTGGCCGAGATCACCCGGAGAGGCTGGACCGCTTCCTGTGCTTGCTCTGTGTCTTCTGTGTCCTAAACGGCACATACACATTCTCTCTCTTGCTCACACACACACACACACACATCACATTTACACACACTCAGATTCTTATAGCTTTATTCAGCGACCGGCTAGCATAAAAAGTTTTCACAAAGCATCAACTGTTAAAAGAATCTCTAAAAAAAAAAAAAAAAAGAATCTTTCACTTTACCCACCAGGTGCGTTCCTGGTCAGCTGGAGGAGAATCCACTGGGACGTGGGTGTGCATCAACTGACTGCTATGTGCTAAGTGCTTTGCATATGTTTCTTCACGGGATCAAGACACAGCTCACGGTGGGCGGTGGGGTGGTACCCAACTTACAGATGTGAACATTGAGTCACAGAGAGGAGAAGGGGCGCATTCCAGGTCGAACAGCCAGGTAGTAGCAGAGCGCCAGGCCCTCGAGCGCCCCTGTCCGGTGGCGGTCAGGAACGCCGGTGTGGGATGGCCGAGAGGCTCCGGGGTCCGGCGGAGCAAGGCCGCTCGCTGTTCTGTCTCAGGGGCTCCTTTGCTTCAAGAAACGGGTGCCACCTTGTCACTCACACGGCATATGCTAATCCTGGGGCTCCGCTTTAATAACGGGTCCAGCTGGTACGAGCCTCGCTCTTGGCGAAGTGTGAGTGCTGTTGCCATGGAGTGCAGCCTCACACCCAGGGAGCAGGATCGCCGGCAGGAGAAGCCGCTGGGGCTGCGCTTCCCTTACCCAAACTGCGTTTTCCCCTGTGCGTGGCACCACCGATTTCCATCCTGGTGCGCATGGACAACCAGCGCACGCACGATGTCCAGGCACGCGGGAGTCGCCTTCCCCACCCCCGTGGGCTTACGAGCTGCCCCCTCTGGGGCGGGAGGGGAATGAAACAGCTCTTTTCCCCACTGTGCACAAAAATAGCATCGGAGTGGAGAGCGGAGCGAGGCTGGGCTAACAAGCCAAACATCGACGCCTTGTTGTCAATAGCGTGGCTGTCCCCGCGCTGCTCCTCTGCCATCCCCGGTTCCTGTTAAAACTTGGACTTAAAAGTCTCTTACAGTCTCTAAAGGTGGGCTGGGGACCCCAGTAGCGCTTGGCTTGGCGTGCACACACGGGGCCGCCCTTCTCCAGACGTGCCGTGTGGTGGCCAGGAGCCCCAGCTTTCCAGCCAGCAGTCTTGGGTTCGCTTCCTGCTAGCTGGACGACCTTGGGCCGGTGACTTTCCTGCTCTGAGCTGTTTTCTCATCTGCAAACAAAGGGGAACAAATGGCCACGGCACAGAGCAGCGGGTGTGAGGGCGGTGGTTCCCGAGACGGCCCCGCCCACCCACTTCTCTGTACCGGCAGCTCCGGCAGCTCCTTTTCGTCCTAGGACGGCCTCTCCTCCCTCTGTCCCTCCCTCCTTGGCAAAGGGGGCAGGCGTGAGGTTGGAGGGGGTGAGGCCACCATGCGCCATCAGAGGTCCCTGCCTTCAGGTCCCCCCGCCTGGGAGGGGACAGGAGCCCTGTGCCCAGACAGCTGCAGGGCAAGTCAGCCTGTGATCACAACATGCTTGTGGCGGGCGCAGCACTCGGTTCACAGCCGGCTCCGTGCACAGTCTCTGCTGATCCTCAGAACAATCTCGCTGGGCGGGGTGTGAGGGGGGGTTGCGGTTCTTAGTCCCATTCTGCAGGGGAGACTGAGCTCAGAGAGCTTAGTTAACGTGTCCAAAGTCACACCTGGCCCGAGGGCTGGAGTTGGGCGGTGATGCCAGTTGGCCGATCGTCTGCAGAGCCATTAGCTTTGTCACCACACTGTGCCGTCTCCCCACCGAGCAGTTGGGACCTCAGGGTTCTTCCAGGCCAGAAGGCCAGGGACAGTCCCTCAGAGGAGCATCATGGAGCCCCGGACTTGAGGCTCAGATCCACCCTTTACCTACTATTTTGTCCCCAGAAGAAGACAGGGGACACCCAGATATGTTTGGGGAATAGCCCGGCTCCCACCAACGGGAGAGAGTAGGGCCAGCGGGGCGTCGTGATGGGGATGGTGGACGTGATAGGCTGGGCTGAGATTCAAGGGTCACAGGGAAGGAGCCCTTGTTTTCCAGGCAACGAGAAGCTGAATGTGGCCGGCTAAGGAATATAAGGGGGAAGGCAGGGGCCTGGGGATGACTGAATCAAAAACAGGTGTCGGGAGCTGTGCTATCCGTTCACTGGCCAGGGGCACCCGTGGACTGTTAATGTCTCTTTTCTCCTCCCCAACTTACACGCACGCCCCCTGAGGTCCTGTAGAGGAGCCTCGCGCTTGGGTCTTGCGGGGCCATCAGGGTCAGACGTCCAGCGATTTGGTGGTGCCACTGCCTCCTGCTGTCCATTCTCGGCGCCCTCGATCCGCTGTGGGAATCCCAGACGGGTGGGAGAGCTGGGCGGGCTGTTTCGATTGGTAGTGAAGCCAGGTAACACACACAGAGGCCTGTCGCTCTGTGTCTTATCGGGACACTCAGAAGACCTTTCAGAGCTGTGGCTGTCAGAGCCTTGGCAGAGCTGACAGCTGAGACATCCGCTCAGGGGAGGAGGGGAGAGGGAGGGGTAAGGGTGGGGGAGAGAGAGAATGTACACCTCAAGAACTAGAAGAATTTGATTTTAATATTGCAATTAGCAGCTATGCTGATCCTATTAATCCACTAATTACTCAGCCTTACCTGTGCACACGGGGGCCACTTAAAACCAGCAGCATCAGCCCCTCTCCTTACCCGCTGCTTGCTCATTCGTTCATTCAGCAAATACTTACTGAGCACCTACTACGGGCCAGGCACTGGGAGGCCTGTGTGGACCCAGACAGGCAAAGACGTCCCACGTGGAGCTTGTAGTCCGTGGGGCTGTGGGGAGGGGCCTGGTAACCAGGAAACTGCAGTGTCCCGTGGGAGGGGAACAGAGGCTCCGGTGGGAGTGGCAGGCTGTCTGCCTCCCAACCGTCTGAGTTTCCCGAGGGCAGAACCAGCCATCTCGGTCCCAGTCTGTCGTTCCCCAGACGAGGCCCATGGAGCAGCCTCACTGCGGCCTTGGGCAAATAGCTGTCACCTTAAACAACTGCCCCGGGCACTCGCAGTCTGCACTGCTCCTGTGCTCATCTCCTGCTTGTAAAAGAGGAGACTCAGACAGGCGATGCTTCTCACAGTGGGTTCATGAGTGGCGGGGTGGGGATTCGAACCTGTTCTCTCCTGAGGTCTTATTCCCCCTGCACCTCTTTCTTCCAAAGCCATGCCTCTTCCCATCAGCACCTGCTGCCGCCTTGACAGCCTGGGGCAGGTGCAGGCTGGGTGAGGAGGGGCCGGTGGGAAGGAGGAGGAAGGAGAGGACAGTCAGGTTCTAGAATACCTAACATCCCGTGACACTGAAATCCAAGGGCCCCCTGACTCAGCAGGACATCAGTAACCCTGGCCAGCCCTCGGAGGGCGGCCCTGCCACGGCCCAGGAGGGCAGCAGGGCCCACACCACTGTGCTCACCACACCTGTCCCCGACACTGGGCTGGAAGCTTCCTGGAGCAGCAGCTGGTCTGCCTCTCCAGCCCCAACACAGAGCTTGGCATACAGTAGGCACTCAATAATAACTATAGAGGGAAACAAGGAATGGATAGGCAGATACATAAGCTGACCCTTAAATTTCCCAGAAACATTGCTACTTTACCATCTGGGTCACTGCTCCTAGGACGTGCTCTGTAAATGCGGGTGGCTTGGTTTGTGGTTAACATCACCCTCAATTAGAAGCATTTCCCAAGCACCTATTTGTATTTGGTGTGATTCTGGGCTCTCCATGGGGTGGACAGAGATCCATCCCCTGTCCCAGACAGACATGACAAATCCATCACCAAACAGCCATAGCTAATCGACGGCGGCACTACGGCCTGGTGACTGGGGGTCCCTCTCAGCACAGCCCACTGGGCAGTCGACATTGCCCGTGGGAACTGGCCCCTTCTCTCTGTGCCCTGCACGTCTCCATGCCAGAGTCTGTGTTGGAGAGAGCAGCCAGGACAGCCAGCGGAGCGCTCCCTCCTCCGTCAGCAGAAGCCACTCTTTCCTCTGGTTACAGAGTGTGGAGTGGTGGGTGGGCCTGGCTGGGTGACAGGAACTCACAGGGCCTGGGAGGCCACCATGATCTATGGGTGGGTGCTGCACTCCGAGGCACCTACAGGACCCAACATTGGTCTTCCAAGGGGGCCAACCCAACCAGCTGGGCCCCGTCAGTGCCTGGGGGTGGGGTCTTCCTGAGGCCAGCCGCAGGGACTCTGTGGGACTGCAGCCAGCCCCATCACCCCAAACTCAGGGCTCTGTGTGTGTGTGTGTGTGTGTGTGTGTGTGTGTGGTCAGCAGTGATAATTGGAACAGTTAACCACCTGCGGGCTGCAGGTGCCCACCAATCCAAGCAGGTGCCAGGCGGGCACAGGAGTGGGCCCGGGGGCCCGCCACCATGCCAGGAGGTAGCCCGGGAAGCTGCTGGCTGGAGGGTTCAAGAGAAGGGTCCAGGTGGCTCAGAAAACAGGTGGTGGGGGCTCCTCCAGGGGCTCAGGGCCTCGGGTCTTCCCGCCTGGTAAATGGTGGAGCGTGTTCAAGTCTCCTAAACAGGGTCTGTGCTCCTCATGGGGACCAGTTGCATGGCAGCCGCCACCGTCGCCACCATCTCGTGCTGAGAGGCTCTTTCTGGAACCGGTCCCGTCCCATTTGGCTAAGGAGTTCCAGTCTCGTCCTCAGGTGCCCCAGGCCCCGCAGGCATGCCGCAGTCGCTCGGTACCCATTGGGCCATTTAGCTCAGGAAGGACAGCTCCCTGCTGTGCGCTGCGAAGGCGGTTCTGGAGCCGGTCCAGGCCCCTGTACCCGCTGCTGCCTCTGCGTTGCCCTGCAGCCATGCTGCGCGCCACCGGGGCCTCACCTGCGCGTGCGCGTGCGCGTGCGCGAGGCGCGTTAATGTCAGGCTCCTGACAAGCCAGCTCTCCTCTCCCCGGGGAGCTGTCGCTCTGGGGATCATTCAGAGAAACGTTTGTCCTGGGCGAGCTCAGACACCAGCATCCGGAGGGCCAGGGCCCGGCGGTTCCTGTTCGGTTCCTGTTCATCCAGAGCGGTAGATGGGGGCGGAGGGGCACGGGGTGGACCCTCGGGAAGCACCAGCTGATCCCGCTCACATGCCCGATGAGATCTGCGTCCCAGAGAGAGGGATGGGGTCTGAGCTGGCACATGGGGGTCCAGGGCACTGGCTCTGGGTCACACAGGCCTGGGTTTGCCCCCTGGCGTGGGGCTTGGAGCAGGTTGTTTCGCCTGTCTGAGCCTCCCTGTCTCGTCGGCAAGGCGGAGCCACATCAGGGCACCTCCCCCAGGGTGAGGCCCCTGGTGAGGCCCCTGGTGCGTCACAGCCGATGGAGACTTCTTTAGAGAAAGCCCTGCAGTCTCCTGGACTCAGGCCGAGGACCAGGCTACGCTGTAAGGACCGACAGAGAGAGAGCACATGTGGCCCTGGGGACGGGCCATGCTTCTGGCTTCACACAGGTGCCCCAAGCTGGCCTCAGAGAGTGAGTTAACCTGGATGGGAGGACAGGGGCATGTCACCCAACGTGACCTGGTATTACAACCCCCTTTGGCTTCTGGTGTTGCCCCAGGTCAACTGTCTCATGAGTTCAAAGCCAAAGGCAGCATTTCCCCTTCCAGGTGGGTTGAGCACGTCCCCTTGCTCCCTGGGACCCCGGGGAGTGGGAGGAGCCATCCTGGCAGTGGGCACAGCATGGGACATCCTAGAGATTGTGGGGACAGGCAGCAAAGTCCACAGGGTGAGGGGACAGTGGCAGCTCCGAGCTGTCTCCATCCATTAGGCCAAGGGTCATGACGTGAGAAATCAGACAGGTTTCCAAGATCAAGAGTCACACTTTAGCCCTGGCTGGTGTGGCTCAGTGGATTGAGCACTGGCTTGTGAACCAAAGGGTCACTGGTTCGATTCCCAGTCAAGGCATGTGCCTGGGTTGCAGGCCAGGTCCCCAGTGGGGGCGTGTGAGAGGCAACCACGCATTGATGTCTCCCTCCGTCTCTTTCTCCCTCATTCGCCTCTCTCTACAAATAAATAAATTTAGTCTTAAAAAAAAAAAGTCACACTTTCTGACTGATGGCAGCTGCACTGTCCTGGAGGCTTCAAGCAGAGAGTAACCACGAGTGAGGGAGAGAGAGAGGGACATGCCTGCATACCCAGGAGCCCCCAGGTGCACAGGCGTGAGCAGAAGCGGGTTCTGTCTGTGCGACCTTTGGACCAGAGACCTGCCGTCTGTCAAAGGTGCTCTGGGCACCCACTGGGCACTAACCGGGCTGAAATCCCAGCTGTCTGCCGATCCCTCAGGAACTGGGTTGGGGGACAGCCTTCTCGAAGGAGCTGAGCAGCTTTGCTGGGAGGACCTGGGCTCCTCCTGGGCTGAGCTCTCTCCCTACCATGCCACCGGGGGCTCAGGAACGAATGGGACAGTCTCCTGTGGAAGGAACCCCAGCTGGGTGAGGGTGGGGGTGGGGGCGGCCCTGTGGCACATGAACCCCCACAGCAGACCTGCTCTGCTGGCCCACCCTGCTGCTCGCTGGCCGTGCGCCCGGAGAAGGGCCAGCCACTGGGTCCCCGGGTCTGCTCCTGAGTGGGGACCGAGGGGCTGGTGCCCTGCAAGGCTGTAGTGGGGGAAGCGGTCCGGGAGTGTCCGCTCAGTTCGGAGAGCCTACACCTGTGACCTGACCATGAGGTCTGGGAGCAAACACCGGCCTGCCCTCAGCCCTACCCAGTCGCCCAGCACAGACTCAACCTGCGCGTCCTCCCCTGCACGGCAGGGAGGGTGACAGCGTCTTTCATAGGGCAGCCAGAACTCGGGGGCCCAGGACATCCTCGGATGGCTGCAGAAGGCCAGAGCCACCTGGTGTTAAGCACTTCCTAGAAACCAGCAGCTCATTAGCTCCTTACACTGAGCCTTGGCATTGGCCACCAGCATCACCCCCGATTTCCACAGGAGGCACCTGGGGCTTGGTGAGCGGAGGCCTTTGCCCAAGGTCGCACACTGGGGAACGGCGGGTGGGAGTGGGAGTCCAGGGCTGTGGCACTCGGGAGCCCCGACGCCCAGCCTGACTATGGCAAGCACCGTTGGAGATGTGGCAGGAGCCCTCGATGTGGACTGGGCATCCCATTTAACAGCTGAGAAAACTGAGGCTCCGAGAGGCGAAGAGATCGGCCACTGGCTGCTGGAGCTGGGCCTGCGACTCCCACTGCTGCCGCTCACACTGACTGCGCCCTTGCCGTGTGCTGCATGTGCATCATCACGGGCAAATTTTGCAATGACTGTAGAAAGAGAGACTTTTACTCATCTCGGCTTTCATTTGGGTAAACTGAGGCAGGAAAGGGCAGTAGCTTACTCAAGGTCACACAGCTAATTAACAGGAGAGGCAGGACTCCCACCCCGAAGTCAAGCTCAAGAGCCCTGGGCCAGTGCCACCGGTCCCACTGCCTCTCTGCAGAGCACAAGCTGTCCTTGCCCAGCAGCCAGGGCCCCGGCAGACCCACCTGCCTGGGGAATGGGGTCCGTCCGTGGGGTCCGTGGGCTGTGGCCCCAGCAGGCGAGGCAGGGCACAGCAGGGGCCCCGGGCTGGGAAGGCGTTGCCTGTGCCACTCTGGCAGGGAGATGGGTGTGGAGCTGGGGCTGGCAAGCCCAGGCTGCCCGAACGCCATTAGCCCCCTGCCTCCGGAAGAGAAGTTTATCCAACAAAACGCAGCGAGCCAAGAACACGCCCCCTCTGGGTGTCTGTGTAGGCGGCGCGCATCTCAGGAGATGTGTGGATGGAGGCACCATGGAAAATGCAATCAATTATGAATCACCATTACTGAATTAATCACAGCATGATTAATAAAGTAATAATAATTAATGGGAATATGGTCTGGATGTTGGAGCGGAGAACTGACGGAGAGGAGTCGGGGTGCTTCCGGCAGCTTCTGCCGCTGCTGGGGGTGGCGGCGGTGGGGGTGGTAACCTTTCCGAAGGCCCGGGGGCCTGGGTCTCGGCCTCTCTCCCCGGCCCCTGCCTGGGCCACAGGGTCGAGGGCCCAGACTTGCCTGGAAGCCCCTAGAAGGTCCTGGGCTGGTTCCCAGGAGCTCACCTCCTACTTAGAGCCACATCTCAACGGCTCAAGGTCAAGGGCACAAATCAAACTCTCGATCTGGCATAGCAGAGAGGGCGTGAGCAAGGCGAAGGGTGCGTGCACATCAGTTGGGGTGGCTTCTGGGCTTCACTGGCCTCTAATCGGTGGTGGGAGCATGTTTTCTCCATCTGTCCTTTTGTCTGTCTGCACGAGGATTTGCCGTCTCTCGGAAATCTCCAGAGGGTCTGGGCCTCATGTTGGCGCTCGTTGCAAAGCTGATAGATCAGCTTTTGTGCGACTTTATAATTTCCTGCTCCCCGTCCACCTCCCCGATGTGTTTCCTGGTTGTTGGAGTCGAGCACACAGAAAGAACGTGTGCAGTAATGCACGGCGTCGCCCCAGGTCCTGGTCATGCTTTAGTGTCCTTGTTACATGTATGTATATGTGTGTCCACATATATATATATATATATATATATATATATATATATACGTCCTTATATCTCGCTCTTTAAAGAACCAGAGGGAAGAGAATTAAGTGCATTGTTCTGCAGTGCTTTTGAGAGTAGCGTCCACACACACACTGCGAACGAAAACTGCTGTGGAGGCGAACCCACCAATGACCGATGACGGGGTGACCAGGCTGCTGGTGAGAGGGGCCAGCGACGATTTGGGGGGAGATTCACTAACACTCTCCTGCCCCTGGTGTTTGGTTCCTTGTCATGGCCGGGAAAAGGTCATTTGTCATAAGGCACCATGATGGAGTTTGAAAATGAACATCCCCTCACCACCTGGTCCCTACGTGGCTGGAATCCTATTTGTTCCCCGTCCTGGGGAACAAGGACGTCGCTGTTCATTTGGAAGGAAGGTGTCTCTTGGAGGCTGCTGTGGCCCACTGTCAACGCAGGATCAGGGACTGCCTCCCTGGGCCAATCCCCTCGTTATGCAGATGGAGAAACTGAGGCCAAGCCCAGGGGAGTGATGACCCCGGGCTACATAGCTAGTCTGGGGGCAAACCCGCCCCCCAAAAACCCATTATCCTGACTCTCAGGTCAGTGCTCTCTCCACCACCCCATAATTCCCAGGGTCTGGAATTGGGAAGATGGAGGGCAGGCTCCGGACCGGGCTCCCGGGAATGCCTGCAGCCTCCGCGTGCTGCAGGGGCAGGGAGCCCTGCAGGCTGCTGTAGACGATGTTTCCAGTGGCACGTAGCTTTGTCTCTGGGTCACGGAGGCCACCCTGGCGATGACAGAAGGACACACCTCGGGCCCCTGCGCTGTGTTTAAATGAACCCCAGTGAGATGCGCCCTCCCCAGCCCTGTCCTGACAGGGTCCAGACAGGAGATGGCGGAGGAGCAGGGCAGGCCCCGGGAACTGGTGACCGTGACAGCGGCAACGGCAGGCTGAAGGCTGCCCGCAGGCCCAATGCTCAAAAATCAAACCGAGACCCGCCCTCCCTGAGGAGGAGCGTCCGTCCTCCTGCTGGACGCAGTGCGGCCGGTGCCAGGGGACAGCGCTGGGTGGTGGGCCCCTCCCTGCGGGTTGGGATCTGAGCCCACAGGCAGGAGAAGCGACTTGACAGCCTTGTTTTGACCCCTCCTTAGAAAGGAAAGACTCACTATTCACATCTCACAGATGGGGAAACTGAGGCCCACGAGTAACCTGTGCCGGGCCCCAAGTTAACCAGCCAGTCAGGCAGTGGCAGAGTGCCACTGAGGGGCACGGGGTGTGGGAGGGGGAGCGGCTGCCGGGCCTGCCTCCCAGGACAGAGACTTCCTTAGCTGTGTGACCTTAAGCAAGGAGCTTAGCTTCTCTAAGCGTCATCTCCAACTCGAGACTTGGCTAAGGGGAGTTAAGTCACAGAGCTGTTGGGGAGAAGCAGTGGATACTACACAGACTGGTTTGCATGGAGCCTGGCAGAAAACAGCCGTTCGATAAATGTCAAATAATAATTATTATTGTTATTAAAGCACGTGCGAGTCTTCAACCTGGCGTCCTCGGCCCGCTCTGTGACAGCAGCCTCTGTGTCACTCGGCGGCACGGCCCCTCCACGGGCTCAGGGGACACCCGGCACAGGGCAGGGTTAGGGCAGCAGGTGGCAGGAGGGTGGGGCACTGAGGTGCCACCTCTTGCTCCCATTCCTGACACCCTCTGTGACCTTGGAGGAGTCCCCCTCTTTCTCTCTCTGTCCTCAGGCTCTTTGTTCTCGATGCATCCAAACGAGGGTGCTGTCTGCCGTGAGAGCCCACCTGGAGGAGGCCAGGAGCCCCTGAAAACCGCATGTCCCCCTGGAAGACCACAGAGGAGCTCTTCCCAGCACCCGGGGAGGCAGGCGGGCAGGAAACCTCTGGTTGCAGGGGAGGGGGTGAAGACCCCAGGGCCGCCCAGGGTTGCCAACTGGGTGGCCTCTGCCCTGGCCGCTGGGCAGTCCTCCCCTGCCCTCCGGCCTGGCTGACCAGGGCCTGAGGCCCTCCTGCCCCCCTGCCCCCCTGCTCTGCTCTCCCTCCGCGATGGCTTGGCTTCTCAAAAGCAGGGCCCATCAGGGTGGAGGCGGCATGTGTCAGCTGGTATTCAGGCTCCGGTTGTGCGCTCCAATCGCTCCCCCTCCCCATCTCCCCAAATCCACCCACCCACCCCTTTACCCACTGCTTGGGGCCTTCTGGGCGGCAGCACTTCGCGGAGGGAGTCAGAGCTGCAGCCTTGAGCCCTTGGCTGTTGGGGTGGGCCGACTGACTCACTGGGTCCCCTCCCCGGTGCCACCGATGGGGCAGCCCCCACGCCCAGAGGCGCTGGCACCCCATCAGGCCCCAGGCCCCGGGTTTCGGGAAAGGAAGCTGCAGCCCTGCGGCGCCTGACCCGAGCTGGCTGAGGATGCGCCCTGCGCGCGGGGACCCGCTGGCCCCCGGGCCGGGAGGAGATGTTTAGGCAGCGACCCCCCAGGGCAGGCTCGCTCCCGCGGCCGCCTGCGGGGGCCACCCTGGCCGCGGGCCCGCCGGGACGCCCCTGCTCGCGGCGCCCCTCCCGGGGCCGCGGCGCGTCCCCCGAGCCTCGCTGTATTTCCTTCCTGCACCTTTAAGAAGACCGCTGCTCCGTGGTGGGATGGTGTGTTAAAGCCACACAGAGGAAGTTACGCAGCCCGGATCAGACCGAGAGATAAAAGCCCCGATGGTGATCGTGAGCGATGGCAGGAGGATTTAGCCTCGGCATTAACTTGGAGCGGAGTGCAGGGGGGCCGTGAAGCAACCCGCCACCCAGCCCGCCGCGCGCGGGGGATGCCCCGGCGCCCCGACGAGCCGCCGCGAAGCCCACCCGGGCCGGGGGCAGCCCGGAGCCCGAGCGCGGGTCCTCGCCACGCCGCCGCGGGGGCCCGAAAAGTTTGCACTTGTTAGCGGCGACCTCCCGCTCGGCCGGGGCGGGCGATGCTGGCGACGCGGGCCGCCCCCTCCCCCGGCCCGCGTCCCCGGGACGGCTGCGGGCGGTCCCCCCGGCGGCCGGAGGGCGCCCCAGCCCCACGCTGACGGCCCCGGCGGCGGCGAAGGAGCAGCAGCTCGCAGCCCTCGGCCCGCGCCCCCACCCAGCGCCAGCCCGAGCGGGGAGGCGGTCCTCGGCCTCCCGGGGCTCCGCTCCGGGAAGCTGCTCCGAGCCGGGGTAAGGCGGCGGGGAGAGCCCGGCCGGCGAGGGGGGGAGCGCCGCTGCAGCGCGGCCAGCCGGGTTTCATTTTTAAAGGGCGCCGGCGGCCGTGCAGGCGTCCCCGGCCAGCCGCCCGGCGGAGGCTCGGATGCAAAAGTTGAGTGGCCGCGGCTGCCGCCGGCGGAGCACCGGGGCCGGCGAGGGGCGTGCGAGTGCGCCTCGGTGGCGGCGTCTTAAAGGAGTCGCCGGTCTCCCGGGCCGGCTCTTCCCCACCGGGGGCTTCTTCCACCGCGCGCGTGTGTGCGGGGATGGAAGCGGCGAGGATGCCCGGGTGTGTTTGCGAGAAGGGAATTCGCCCTTCGCCCGAGCGCTCCCCCCACCCCGGTTCCACGGCCGCCCCGCGGAGCCCCCCGACCCCCCCGCCCCCTGCCCTTCCCCGAAAACTGGGCGTGAGTTGCAGGCGGAACTCCAGGCCATCCAGCACTGGAAACTTCTTTCCGTGCCGGGGGGGTGGACTTCTGGGGGAGGGGTGGCGCGGGGACAGGCTTGGGGACGATGTGGAGTCGCACCTCGGACTGGGTGGCGCGCAGATGGGGGCGCGGAAGCGGCGGGAAGGCGGGAAGAGGACCGTGAGCTCGAGGGGTCGCGGCTCCGGAGTAAGTTGCCCGCGTGGGTCCGGGGCTGGGGGCGGCGGCAGGGTCGCCGCTGGCAGCAGGGCTGGGGACGAGGACGGCGCTCCCGGGCGCCGGGGCGCTGGGCGTCTTCTCGGGAACGGAGGCTGCACCGGCTGCGGGGCCACCCTCGGGGCCGGCCCGGCCTTTCTTAAGGGCGTGATTATTAGTTGCTCCGGTGGCCTGCCCTCAACTTCGGGAGGCAAACAGCAGCCGAGGGATCGCCCCGCACGTTCGCGTCCGTGCACGCCGTTTGCAGCGGCGCCGAAGCGCGGACTCACCCGGACCCCTCCGGGCGCGGCGGGAAGCGGACCCGCCCCGGCGCCCGCAGCGCAGCAGAGGCCGCTTCCTCGCGCCCCATCTCCCGCACTGAACTTTTCGGGGCTCCGCGGCCGCCGAGAGGGCGTGGGCTCGTCGTGGGGCGGAGAAGGGTTCCGTCCCGGGGCTGGGGCGCCGAGGCTCCGGCCGCGGGATGCTCGCGGAGCCGGCGGGGAGAGGGGCACCTGCGGCGCCCGGCCGGGCGCGGGGAGGGGAGAGCAGGGCCGGAAGGTGACCCCGGCGGGCTCCCCCTCTTTCCCTCGGCACCACCCGGGGAAGGCAGTCTCGACCCCCGTGGCCGCCCCCGCCGGGAAGGCAGCGGAAACCTCGGGGTGGCCGGGGCCCGGGAGAAGCCCCCTGCGCCCCCCTAGGCGCCCCCAGGGGCTCCGCGCCCACGGCGGCAAGTTTCCCGCGAGGGCGCAGCCCGCGAGTCCGGGAGGAGCCAGCTCGGAGAGGCGCTAATTCAATAAGACCGAGAAATCGGAGTCCAGAAATCCCGGTAAAATCTAATTTTCGGGTTTTAATACCGCGGCTACCGGCCCCCTCGGCTCCGGAGGACTCTTAAAAGAAAATAAAGCGCATCGATTCCATTTGTTTCGGGGAGCTGCAGTTTCTTAATAATATCAGGTGGAGATTTATTTTCCAAGGAGAAAACGACCCGGCGGGATACAACCTCTTACTCTGAAATCTCCCGGCTGGCTTCTCTCTCCCGCTTTCCGCCTCCTTATTCCGGGGACCGTTGCGTCTCTCCGCCCCCTCCCTTTTCTCTCTCTCGTTCTCTTTTGGCAAAAACCGACTGTGATATTTGCGTGCTGAGACCACAATTCCCCCACGATGGCAGCAACGCCCAGCTGATTGACTAGTTGTAAACACATTTATTACCCCCGCTCCCGGCAGATTCTGTGGCTGTCCGCGCCCCCCCCCCCACGCTCCGCGCCCATTTTCCGGGGAGCGCGTGGCCTTGCCGCGCACCGAACCGCACGCAATGCAATGAATAGATTTGCGAGTGGCCCCGCGCGCCCCTGCCTCCCGGCCTCCAGCGCAGCGCCGCCGAGCCCGGAGCGGCCGAGCAGCCGCGGGTCCCGCGGGCGGGAGGAAGGAAGCCCGCGGCCCCGGCGCCCTGGGTGCCGGCAGGAGCGCCTACCTGTCAGCGAACAGTTGGGACGCCGCGGCTGGCGGATTTAATTAGGGACCTGCTGTTTCCTGGCGGCCCAGAGCTCGCCTGGGTAGCGAGAGGCATCTAAACCTTTGCTGGCCGAGCTATTTTATTTTTACTACATTTTCTCGGGCTGTAAAAATAATCGCCAGGCGGGTTCTTTCTGAGAGTTTTCTAGCCAGAATGCGCTGGAATGCGCATTCCAGGCGGGGCAGACTCGATAACAGGTTTCTCTTCCAGCAGCCAGAGGTGAGACCTGAGAATGTGGTCCTGTTGCCCCTCATCCATCTCCATCAGGAGCTGCTTCAGCCAGAGTGGGGGGCAGGGGCCACCTTAATTCAGATTTACGACCTGGGCCTCAGGGTGCTGGCTTCTCCTGGGGAGGGGCTGAGCCGCCAGCCCCCCCTTGGGACAGTGACCTCCCCGTGGTTTGTCGTGTGGAGCAGGAGTGTGTGTGTGTCCTGGTGGAGAACGGGGTTTCCCAGAAATGGCACTGCCTCTTCAGGGCGCTGTGTGCCCCGTGGCCGGGTGGCTGGGGGGTCATCAGGTGGGAGTCAGGGTGGAGTGGGCACCCCTCTGAAGCCGGGGGGAATTCAGAGCAATCGTCATAGGGTGACGGCCAGAATAATTAATAACGCGGGCGCTTTTGCTGTGACTCGCTGCAGTAACCTTTGCCCTGTTGGCACGTAATTTTGGTCAGGATCCCACCGTGGCTGGACTCCCGCTGTCCTGGTGCTGTGTCAAGTGTCTGAGAGCGCACCAGGTCCCTGGAGTTGTGCTTTCTGCAATATGACATTTGCCTTGGTGATATCTGTTTGGGCTTTTAAATAATTTCCAGTGGCTCAAAGTGGCAAAGCCCTAACCATACCAGCGATCCATTTCTAAACATGCCCTCTCAGGCTGCTGGCAGAGTTTTGGCCTTGGTCACGAAATCGAAGTGACAAATCACTGTCACTAGTGCCGAAGCCTTCAACATCCCTCGTCTCTTGGAGTTCAAGATTAAACTCACCACTTCCGAGTCTGGAGAGACGTGGGCCCCTCCTGGACCACTCTGTCTGCTTGTGCCTGAACGCACGGCCCCAGGGCACCCGCGTCTGCTGTCTCACCTCTGCTTGGACATCCTGATGTGTGGGTCACGGTCTTGTAAACAAAGCCAGCCATTCTGTCTTGGTGACTGGGGATGTTTGAGGGAGTCGCTGACCCCGAGCAGGGGCACTGCGTTGGCCCCACGCCCTCCCCCACAAAGCGAGGAAAAGATGCAGCACCTGTTAAATAATGCGCCCAGTTTCCAAACGCGCAACTCCGATGTTAATAAAAATAACCCAGTTTCCTCGGGAGGCCGCGCTAATGCGGCCTCATTTTTGCGCACTTTGCCAGAGCGCTTTTGTTCTTCCACGTCTTTACCCCCCCTTCTCTTTTTAATTCGTTGCAGGTGTTGTTGCTAATGAGCTCTCCTCCCTCTTCCCGGGAAAGACAAGCCCGGCTCTGGAGTACCTGCACGGGCTGAGCCGAAGTCCCAGAACTCCATAATAAGTTGCCAATGGCTACCAGCCAAGGTCAGCTAGCCCCACTTCGTGCCTGTCCCCACAAAAGCAGAGCCAAATAAGCTTCTCCCCTGTTAGCACCTCAGTAGCTTTTTATGATCCAGGCCAGCCTCTCAGTTGCTGTCACTTGAAGCCCGTGTGAAGAGAAATCTCTTTTATTGGTCTGAGATGCCGAGTGCAGTCCCGTCGAGGCACATGCTTCCAGCGCACACGTCCGCCTCCTGATTTTATTTTCTCTTTACGACACAGGCCCGAGGGCTGTGCTGCGGTGTGCTGGGCACATCACCCATGAAGGGCCCTTCAAAGAGCCGGACTGACTGGAAGGACAAAAACTGAAGGCAATCTGATCCGGCCCCGTGCCAGATCCCCGTGGGCTTCCTCCCTATCCCATTTCCACCCTCTGTCACAATTTGAGAGTCTGCCTGACTTGATCAGACTCACCTCTGGGGGAGGTGCAATGCCAAGGTTAGGAGGACGCCGAGTTGTGGGCAACTTTCTGACCTGCCCATCAGCAGTCTGAGAAACGCTGGCTCTGAGTTTTCCGTGTCGGCCTTTTGGAAGGAACAGGCTCCTCGCTGTTCCTCCTCGGCAGCAGCGCCCGCGTCCCTGGGACACCTGGGCTCGACCGCCTGGCAGATGTGGCGTCTCCATGCCGGGGCCGCCAGTCCCGCCTGACCCAGCCGCTGCTTCTCCAGGGCCTCTCCGCGCACTGCACAGCCATGCTGGGCCTGCTGGCTCTACTCCTGCCCTGCCTCCCTCTGGCCTCAGGGGACTATGACATCTGCAAGTCCTGGGTGACCTCGGAGGAGGGCCCCACCTGGGAGTTCTATGCCTGCCAGCCCAAGGTGATGCGCCTGAAGGACTATGTCAAGGTGAAGGTGGAGCCCTCGGGCATCACCTGCGGAGACCCCCCTGAGAGGTTCTGCTCCCACGTAAGTCAGCCCGATGCTGTTTGGTCTGCTCAGGCCAATGGGGGGCGGGGGGCCTGGGACAGACCCCTGGGATGGGCGAGCAGAGTGGGGGGGGTGAGTGCTAGGTTGACCATCCTGCATTTTGGATTGGGACCAGGTCTCTGCCCCGCCTTGGAAATGTGCCAAAGCCAAGGCCACCCTGAGGACTCTGGGGTCAGGTGACATTATTCTCCGGGTGGGGAAACTCTTAGCCGGGGGACCACTGCATCCTGTTCTCTGGGGAAGAGCACAGTTGTCGAAGTTCCAGTCTCGCAGACAAGCCCCGCCTCCCTTGTAGGAAGTCAGCATTCTGGGTGCCCTCCCTCCGCTCATCCCTTCTGCCTGACAGCCTCCTGTCCCCGCCCATCCAGCCCCGCACACGGTTTTGCCAGGCCAGGCTATGCCAGGCACCGAGCTGGCACTTGGCGGGGGAAGACGAGATGGAAGTGCAGAGGGACTGCACCAGGAAGGGCGGAGGGGTCAGGCCGGGATGGGCAGTGTGACTGGGGCTCCTTCCAATGCCATCCCTGGGTGCCGCGGAGCACTCCAGTACTCAAGCAGTGGTGACAGCAGCAGCAGCAGCAGCAGGGGCCACTGCTGCACCCGTGAGTCCGTGGGCAGAGCCTGACACACGTCACTCCACAGAACCTCCCCTCCACTCAGCCAGGGCGATTCTGCAGGAGCTGTCTGGGGTGGCTCTGGACCGGTGTCATCATGGGGCCTCTGTGCCGTCTTCTTTCTATAACACGGGCACACTAACGGCACGCACCCCTAGGTCGCTAAAGGAGGACATGAGCTAATTTATACATGTAAAATGCTGGAAAGAGGGTCTGGCACCAAGCAAGTGCCCCCCCAGACGGTAGCTGTTGCCATTCCCATCACACAGGTGGAGAAACCGAGGCTCAGAGTCACACACCAGGAAGTGATGAAACTGAGTCAGATGTCCAGCCCCAAAGTCGCTGAGCTGACTGCCTGTCGAGAGGACCCTCCCCACTGGGCCTTGCTCTGGAGGCCCAGTGCCTGGCAGGGGGCCGGGCAGGAGCTTATGGGTGGGGCTCAGTGTCATCCCTGGGGTGTCTGCTGCCTCTGTGTTCTGTGTCCCTGGGGGAGCCTCCTGGTCTCTGGGTTTGTGGCTCGACTGAGCCAGTGTCCCTAACAGGCTCCTGAGGAGGCTTCAATCCCAGGGGACACGTCGGTCCCCTCCCAGCGCAGCCAGCCCAGGTGGGTAGCAGCTGGACGGAGGAGAGACAGAGGGAGGGAAGGCTGGGAGCTGGGGGCTGGGGTCCGTGGGGATCACTGCACTGGGGTCCCCAGAGCCTCACTGGCTCAGGGACAGGGAAGGAGGCTGGCCCCTCAAGGTCAGAGGCAGGTCCAGGGGGAGCCCAGCTCTGAGCCTGCATCTCAGGCTGGTTGTCCACCCAGATTACGTGAGGGCTTCAGTGCACGCTCCCTGGGCAGAGGCAACCTCTGCCTCTTGTGTTAAAGTCTTGACAATATTTCTTCTGTTAAATATTAATCGTTGCCTTAATGTGCTGGGGGAGGGGTGGGGGCGGGGCAACTAAATCATAATTCACTGGGCCAGCTTCTGGTCAAGGACTGGCGGCGTGGAGATGACCATCGAATGCAAGTCCAAGGGCCTCTCCTGGCCAAAGCTGGCTTGGATGCCCTTGGCCCTGGACCTCCGCCCTCCCTGAGAGAACCCGGCGCAGCTGCCAGGGTGGGCGGTTGCCCCAGCAGGCATCCTTGGGCCCTGGGCTTGTGAAGAGGCCTGCTTTCCCCCTGGGAAGACAGACAGGTGAGGAGGGAAGCAGAGGAAGAAGAAGGTATCGCCAACACCTCCCTCGTAGGTGGATCCTCAGTGTCTGGACGCCCGTCTGACGGACTCGAATATTCCCTTATGGCCGGTTGCCACACGCAGGTCACGAGGGTGGGCCGCTGCCTCATCAGGTGGAAGGCAGCCTTTCTTGGGAGGGGGACTGGCTTCCGGCCTCTGCAGGGAGGAGGGGTCCCGTCCAGGTGGATTCACCCCCCACACCACTGTTGGTTGCAGTTTCTCCTGAGCAGGTCCTGTGTGTGTCTCATTAATGATCTCCAGGATGGTCTGAGGCGGGGACTGTTCTAATCCCAGTTTAGGGATTAGAAGGTGTTGCCTAAATCCGGCCAAGGTCACCGGGTGTAGAAGGCAGGCTGGGAGCTTACCCACCAGGCAGCTCGGTCCCCCCCTCCTTGGGGCCGGACATCTGACATCCTAGCTTGGCATCTTCCTCTGTCACTGAGCGGGGGAAGGATGCAGCCCGGGTGTGTGTGTCCTGGGTACAGTGCCGGCACATAGTAGATTCTCAAGGTGTGGCAGCTGTTATTTGCTTCTGTTTGTAGTCATTACACCCTCGGTGGCATCCTGGCCTTTTCTTCTTTGCCTCCCTTCTGCCTGGAGGATGCCACACCCTGTTTCTCCAGCCTCAGGGCTGCAGCAGACTGAGCGTGCTCCCGCGGCTCAAACTCCTCCAGCCGCAGCCGGTGTTCTTAACTGGCCACCAGGGGGCGCCCTAACGGTAGCTGGGCGGCCCACTGCCCCCTTAACCTGGCCATCCCGGTGGGGTCCCTATTCCCAGGCAACCCTCCTGCAGCGGGTACTGGGCTGTCCCAACATCCCACCAACTGGAGCAGGAGCCCCAGAGCACCCCGAGGATGCAGGGGGGCCAAGGAGCAGCTGCCCTTTCCAGGGTTCAGGGCACAGACCCTGTCTCGCTCCAGGCTTGTGTCCTTCAGCAAAGCCACCTGAGAACTGAATTGTAAATTCCAGCCTGGTGAGGAAGGGGCGGGGGAAGGAAGACTAAGATAAATGAATAAATAAAAACCAATTGGCTCTAAATGCACAATGAGAATTAATAGGGATGAGCTGTCAACCGAGGGTTCCGGGCAAGGGCGAGAGCTCAGCGGGGCTGCAGGGGAAGGGAGGTGCCGGCGACCCCCTGATTTGCAGGGCCCAGCCGGCGGGGCTGCAGGGCTGAGGGTAGGGGGGAAAGGCGGTGCCCAGAGAGGGTTCTCAGCCCGAGGGCAACTGCCACTTCCGGACCCCCCTAGGGTGCCAGTGGGCATGAGGAGCAGCCCCACAGTGATCCGAGAGAGAGGAGACCGCCGCCCTGAAAGGGGGGAGCCCTTTCCTTGTGTCTCTGAGACAAAAGCTAATAACCCCTGAGCTTCAGGACAGAGCCGGTAAGGAAGGAGAGAGAGGGAGGGAGGGAGCGCCAGCACCAGCTGCAGACCAGGCAGGCAGTGTTCAACCTGCGACCCACAGTGTGGTCCTCGGGCCAGGCCCAGAGCCTCCCCTTGTTGGAAATGCAGAGTGCCAGGTCCCACCCCAGGCCTGTCCCGACTCTGCGTTCTGGCCCCAAACCCACAGAGGAGAGCATGGGGACGGCCCTGGCAGCCTCTCCCCTCTCCCGGTCACACCTCTCCAGTGGTCGGACCTCACGCCGGGCGCAGTAGGCATGGAAATGCAAGATGACTCTTGCAGAGCCAGGTCAGCATCCAGAGGGACCCAGCAGACCGCAGGGACAAAGGTGGGGTTTGTCCCCACCCCATGACAGCCCTTGCCTGTGCCCAGGCTGTTCCCTTCACCCGCAGCACCTTCCTTTGCTGTCTTTATCTCTGAGGCCTTCCCATGGACCCGGATAACCCAGCTCAGTTTTGGAGGTTCGGGTGGGACTCCACCTCCTCCTGGAGGCTTTCCCTGACTGCCTAGCCCAGGTGGGTTAGAACATCCCCATCCGGGAACATCCCTGTCATTGTTGTCACTGATGTGGCCTGATGGTCAGCGCTGAGGCCCCCGGGCTGGGCAGGTGGAGGTGGGCATCCCATGCTGCTTGACCTCTGACATGAGGCTTAACCTCCCGGCGCCTTATCTCCTGAAACTGGGGCTATTCCTAGAATACACCCACGGGACGGCCCTGAGCACCGTGCCTGGCGCACGGGAGATGCGCATTCTTGCTCATCATTGTACTCCTGACGGCTGCTCCTCGAAGGCGGGGCTGTCTTGTTTGTCTTTGCCTCCCTCCCTCTGGCTCAGCCAGGGCTCAGAGAGCGTGTTTCCCGAGTGAATGGGCGGCGGGGAGAAGGGCAGTGAGGCCTGGGAAGGCCTTGCGGATGAGGGGAGATCAGAGTGAGTCCTGCGGGGAGCGCTAGGGCTCCAACCTCTGCGCTCTGTCCTCGAGCGTCCCTCGTCTGTGGGAGTCGTGATCAGATGGCACCAGGAGGTCTGCACAGCTCTGTCCTTAAGCAGGAAGTGACTTTGGAAGCTGAGCTTCCCCCAACTCCGTGCAGCCGCTCAATGTCTTGAAACGCCTGAGGCAGGGCCCAGCTGAGGACAAGAATAGTTTCATGCGTGACATCTTGTTGCACAGTGAGGTGACAGGACGGGGCAGCTCTGCCCGCGAGGTCTGGGGCGCAGGAGCGAGCCCTTGCCCC
This sequence comes from Micronycteris hirsuta, assembly GCA_004026765.1. Taxonomy (NCBI): domain Eukaryota; kingdom Metazoa; phylum Chordata; class Mammalia; order Chiroptera; family Phyllostomidae; genus Micronycteris; species Micronycteris hirsuta. Next base: position 52,142 of record PVJI01001398.1, read on the forward strand.
TGACTTTTCTGAAGAGAGTGGGTTTGGGGCCAGAGCCCCAAGGAGGGGAGGGGCGGTTCGGCTGGAGAGAGAGATGGGGGGAAGGGAAAGGGCCTGGGGGAGACATCTTTCCAAAGAGAGAGATTGTGAGGTTCTAGAACTTTCCAGTAAACATAGCCCCCCACCCCCACCCAGGCTCGTCTTCCTCTTCTGTGTCTGCGCTCCCAGCCCTGGTTTTTAGTGCATTTTCGTTTTTCTCCACACATGATAAGGCAGGGGGTGGGCGATGGACAGGCAGGCAGACAGGCTGCCCCCCTCGGGGGACGAGAACTCAGGATTTGGGATGGGGCAAAAGGGGCTCCTGCTTCTCTCGCCTCTCGGGGTCGAGGCTCTGAGACTCGGTTTTCTCACCTGAAAATGGGGTGATGCCTGGCCAAGCCCCTGTGGCCCATGTGGGGCCACAGAAAGTGGGGGCCTTCTTCCTGGGGGCCCAGAAAGTGGGAGACAGCAGATGAGGCAGGAACCGGTTCCGTTCGGCTTTGGTTTAGGGGTTCTGATTTGTTTTTCCTCAGCAGCAGATTTGCTGAAATGTATGAAAATGTGTTTCTAATTCCCCGAGCACACACCAACTGCTGGCAGGGGGCAGGGGCCAGGGGCCGGCGTGTAGAGCAGAGCCAGCACTGGCTGGGAGCCGGGGGCTCTCAGCCCCGCGGAGTCTCCTGCTGCCGGTACACCAGGCCACGCCCCCAGCCTCAGTGTCCCCAACTGTGCGAGGACACCGGGGTTTGGCCAGATGAACCGGTTCCTGGGTGACTCCTGGGATTTGGGGAAGTGTAGGCTGGGGTTTAGCACTGCTCACAGACCGACAGGACAGGGGACCCCAGGCACAAAGCGGTGTTCCGGTGTGAACCCTGTGCCCAGCACGGGGTTCAAGTTCAAGTCCCTTTGCCATAGTATTCTCCTAAATGAACATCGAAACAAAAACAAAGCCAAGTGCTAAAAAACATAACGCGACATCACAGAGAATCTGAATTATCGTTACATTTTCATTGCTACCCCTTCCACACAGCATTGCGTTCGTTTCCGACGTGTAGCGCGATGACCTGGGGCGCACCTGCACTGCCACAGGGCGGCCGCCGCGGGTTCGGTGAGCGTCTATCGCCATGCACGCTTAAAACATGTTTTTCGTGACGAAGGCTCTTTAAACTGTTTTAATTTTTAAATGGAGGTGAAATTTGCCATTGTATTCCCCCGTGAGTGGACAGCGTCCTGGCATTTAGCGCGTTCACGATGCTGTGCGACCGCCGCCTCCGTCCGTTCCGGAAGTCCCCGCCCCGCAGGACATCCGTCCCCGCAGGACATCCGGTCCCCGCTGGCAGTCGCGCCCCGGCGCGCCCTCCTCCGGGCCGGCGACCACCTGTCTGCGCCTGTCGGGGGTTCGCCCTTTCCAGGCGTCTCACGCGCCATGCGGGGCTTCCGCGTCTGGCTTCTTTCACTCAGCGTGTTGCTTCCCGCGGTCCCCCGCGGGGCGGCCGCGAAGGGCACGCGCTCCTTTTCGTGGCGGAGTAACATTCTGCGGTTCCGTCGACCCCCGTGCGCTCGTGTTCATCCGCCGAAGGGCGCTGGTGGTGTCCGCGCCTTGGCCTCGCGAGTAGCGTTGTTTTTTCACGGACATCGGTTTTCCTCGCTCTCGGGTGGATACCTAGGAGTGACAGCGCTGGGTCAGATGGTAATTTTTGTGTTTGAGTTGTTGAGGAGCTGCCAAAGCGTTTTCCGCAGCGGCTGGGCCTTTTCCAGCCCCATCAGCCCCGGCCCGGGCTCCAGGCCCCGCCTCCTTGCCAACGCTTGTTATTTTCCGTGTTTGTTCTTCATTACGGTCCACCCAGTGGGTGTGCAGTGGGGTCTCCTGGAGGTTTGGACTTGCAGTACCCGAGGGGCTAGTGATGCTGGGCATCGTCCGCTTATTGGGCGTTCTGTATGTCTTTACAGAAATGTCTGTTCAAGCCCTTTGCCCGTGTTTTCCATTGGGCTGTCTGTCTCTTTGTTGTTGAGTTGTTCGTGTCCTTTATACGTTCGGGGTGCCGGGCCCTCATCAGCCGCGATGTGAAAACCGTTCCCCCATTCTACAGGTGACCTTTCACCCTCTCGATGGAGTCCGCTGATGCACAAAGAATTTCCAAGTCAGGTCTAACTTATCTGTTTCTTTGTTTTGTGTCTTATCTGGGAAACCACTGCAAAACCCAAGGTTATAAATGTCTGCTTCTCTGTCTTCTAAGACTTGTATAGTTGTAGCGCTTATGTTTCGGTTTTGACCCGTTTTTAGTTCATTTCTGTACGTGGTGTGAGGTAACACGCCCAACTTCATTCTTCTGCACGTGGACACCCAGTTCTCCCGACACCGTTTGTTGGAGAAACTGTTCTTTTCACTGAACGTTCTCAGCGCCTTTCTTGAAAACCAGTCGACCACAGATGTGGGTGTTTATCTTGCCGGTCGCTCCGTCACGGCCTGAGCGCTCTGGGCGGTGTCCTGTCCGTGCCCCCCTCCCAGGCGCCCTGCAGGGCGGAGACTCTGCTTTCATCTCACTGTCCCCATTTCACAGATGCAGAGACCGGGACTCCAACACCAAGGGGCAGACAGAGCCCAGGCTCAAACCCAGACCTAGTCATCTAACCACGGGGCCATGGTGAGGCCCGAGGATGGGAAGCCCACGTGCTCACCCCGGCCTCCCCCCTCACAGATGTGCATGTGTGGACGTGTGTACATATGCATGTATGTACACGGGAGCACTCATGCATGTGGACACAAACACATGTACACACATACACATACAACACGGAGCTGCAAACGCTCGCGGGGCATCCCAGACCGCCCAGCGAGCCCTTGTGGGCCCTGCGGACTGACCCCCTCTCAGGGCGCCTTCAAGGTCACGATGTTGTGTGCGGCTGTGTAAGTGTGTGCGCATGGCCATTTGTGCCCAGCGAGCGTCCTGTCCTCGCCAGCCTGTCCCCCCAGCCCAGCACAAGGGTGGGGGAGGGGTGCTAGGGCATCCCCCCCCACCCCCACCGCCCTGGGAGATCCAGCAGAGTCCGAGAACCTGCTTCTTTCACGGTACCCGGCGGCGTGTTTGCTCCCACGTACCAGCGAGACGGCTTCGCCTGGGGCAGCCTGACCTGTTTTTCTGGGGAAAAGTGAGGGGAAAATGCACCCAAAAAGGGACAATAATGGACCTAAAAATAAAGGTGGAGGGAGTAGCGGGGAGGAGTGGGTGGGTGCGGCCTCTCTCTGTGACCAGGCGGCCTGCCCCTCCCACCTGGAGCCCCCAAGGGTCTGGCTGCCTCTTAGCCTGGCCCAAGGCATGGGAAAGAGCAGAGGTAGGAAAGGGGGCAGGGGAGCCAGGCGCCACCCCAAGATGGAGAACTGTCCCATCGCAAGGTGCTGGAGGCAGTGGCCTCAACCTTCGCTGCACAGGGGAGTCTCCCGGGCAGACGTAATCTGCTGGCTGCCTGGGCCAAGACCTGGCCCCGAGGGGCTGACGTGGTTGGCAGCAGTAAACAGGGGGATGGTATTTTGTGGCTCCCTCCTCTCCTATGCTTCTCGAAGGTCCCAAGCCCCAGGGGTGGCAGGGTCCCCCGGAGCAGAGAAGGCAGGGCCGGCTGTGTGGACCCAGACTCTGCCAGGCCCTGTCCTTCATGGGGGTCCTCAGAGGGCTGCACAGGGGAGTCCCGGCGCTCCTGGAGCTCCCTGCCCAGGCTGCATGGCCTCTGGGGGTGCGCCTCGGCTTGGGATTTGTTACAGCCCCCTGGCCGCCAGCAGTCTCCCCAGGACTGCACCGGACCCCTTCCAGCCTTAAGCATGGTGCTGTTGTTTCAATTCAAAGACCTGAGGGGGAGAGTTTGCTCTTAGAACCCTTCCTGGTATCTGAGCTGCAGGCACCCCATCCTTGGTCTGGCCCCCTGGGGGCTGGGGGTGCTGGCTCCCCACTTGTCCTTTGTGCCTAGGTTCTTCACCTTTCTTCCCAGGAGGCGCTGGCTGCCAGCCTCAGGGCCTTCCTGCAGCTGCTGCATTCAAGTCTGCCAGTTCCAGGCCCCTCCCGTGGCCTTGTCTTCTGCGCACCCCACCAGGCTCCTGGCCTAGCCTGATGCCTTAACCCTTTTCTCCCTGCAGCCTTTTGCATGTCTCATCTGGCACCTTTGCTTGGCTGCTGCACGTGGGGAACCCTCCTCACAGCCTGGGCCATCGCCCTCCACCTGCGCACATCCAGCCTGTCCTTCTGAAATCTCACCACCTCAGGAAGCCCTCCGGGTTTGCTGTCCGTGCTATTCACAGCACCAAGCATGAGTGACTGCTCTGGTGGTCACAGCAGCATGGTCAACCACCCCCCCTTACGGGGTCAGAGTGCCCGGGTTCCCAGACGTGCGCCCGGGTTCCTAGACATGCACCTGGCCCCGGGGGGCCTCCGGCCCTTGCCTATAAAGTGGGGTCATGGCTGACTTCGTGGCCCAGGGGCCCTTGCTTGGATCGCTGTACTGGGCCCCCCAACCTGCCTGGGCACGAGTTACCACAGAGGGCTTTTCTTGGTTGCTTCGCTGGATGGTTGGCTTGCTTGCAATCTGGAGCAGAGGCTCTGGCCTCGGGGACAGGCATATTATCACACCCCTCCCCTTCCCAGGGACTATGAGGGCGACCAGGCCTGATCACTGCTTCTCCAGGGCTGTTCGCACACAGGACAGGCAGAAATAGCTGATGAATGAATACGTGAATGAATGTAGGATGAATGAATGAATGTATGAATGACTGTGTCCTAGTTCAGCATGGCCACTCCCACCCCCACCAAGGGCTTCAGCCGCAGAGTGACGCACCCGTCCAGGTGTGCCCAGGGGCGGGGCGGGGCCAGGGACTTCTTACTCATCCTCTGCCCCACAGCGGGGAAATGGCTTCGATGGTAAAATAATCCGAAAGAATTACGTGTGTGGCTTGCAAACACAAACATTCCCTGCACTGTCCGTCAGCCAGGGGCTGCCTGTGCAGCGGGAGGTCACTCGGCGGGGGCGGGGGGCCCTCCCAGAGCACGCGGGAGCCCCTGCACCCCTGCGCCCTGGGCTCAGCAGAGGGTGTGCAGCGAGGCGCCTCCCCCGTGCCTCCCCGACCTCAGACATGAGCTCAGGACTGTGCCTTACCTCACGTGGTTGTCATGGATAGAGAAAATGAAATTTGACGTGGAGGATCATCCCTGCGAAGTCTGGTGCCATACAGTTCTCAATGTGGACACTTCGGAAGGAAAAGGAGACGGGAGAGGCATGAGGGGTTGGGAGAGGCCGGCAGAGCCCAGGGCAGTTTGGGTTTGGACTTTATCCAGAGGCGGGGTGGCTCTGGGACCCAGCAGGGCGACTGCAAACACACCATTTATGAAGGACATCTGGTGGCCAGTGAGGGTGGGGGGCCGGAGGGGTTGGTGGTGGCAGGGCGAGGGGTGGACAGAGGCAGAGGGGATCAACCTTCCACCTCACTCCCCCGTGGGAGGACCCCCCTTGCAGGGTGTCCCCCCCACCAGTCCTGGGCCTCTTTCAGGCCCCAGCCAAGCCCCATTGTTCTGCTCCTCAGTGAGAAGGCCAAGGGCACCTCTCAGGAAAGCAGAGGGGGCTCTGCAAAGGCCCCAGGGACCTGGGGACAGGCAGCCGCCCTCCTGGAGCGCTCCAGCCGGACCGCGGAGGGGCCCCGCCGCCCCGCCCCCAGCCCGCGCCCTCTGCAGCGTTCAGAGCCTCCGCGCCGCATGCCGCTCTTTTTTGCTCCACGATAAAATATTTATGTCAGCAGGCAGGCCCTCTCTGGGAAGCTGCCTGCGTCTAGCGTATGCTCTGCACGAGCTTTTAAAGAGCAGGACGTTTTCCTACTCTCTAAGCATTTTCTGAGTCCCGAATCAATAATGCACTTTGCGGGGCTGCTCTTCCTTGGCGCCCTCCCCCACTTCCCCGCCCCAGCCCTGGCTCTCCTCTCCTTCTGTCTCTCTCCCTTTCCTTCCATTCTTCTTTCTTTCTTTCATCCTTTCATCTCTCCTAATTTAGTTTTATTTACTTAGAACCACTTAAGTGGAAGTGTTGAGCTGTTTGGGTGGAGAGGGTGGGGCGGGGGACGAGGAGAGGGGCTGGGTCAGCTCCCAGGGGAACAGGCTGCGCTGGAGGCGCCAGGCAGAGGGGCCACCTGCCCTCTGGCCCTGGTGGGGAGGCTCTGGAGCTCCTGGCCCTGGGAGGAGGGCTGGGGCCAACCCAGCCTCCTGCTCTCCTTTTTCTAATCACTTAGCAAATGTTTACTGCATAACCAGAGAAAACAGGACTAACGTGCAAAAGAAAGGAGGGCCCGGAACTAAGAAAATATGTAGAATGTGAGCTAAAATATCTTACTGAACTTTCTAGGGAGTGAGCAGTTCAGTTTGGCCAATCTTTTTTTGTGTGTGGTAATGAGTTCCCTGACACCAGGGGTATGCAAATGGAGAGGGAGCTGTTCCTTCTCCAAGACACATCCCCATGTGTGTCTGGTCCACTCAGTGGTACCAGGTTCGGAGCTGGGGTGTGGAAGTCACCTGTGGGGGGAGGGGCACAGGGGCCAGCCAGGATAGATCTTCCTGCCCCAAACACTCCTAAAAATCTGGCTGTTGTGCCCAGGACAAAACAGAATGCGTCCTTTTAAATTTTTTTTTAAGGAATAAAATTTAATTTCCCAGAGAGAGTAACCCTTGTCTAACCAGAGCCTTGGCAAGACTCCAGCCTGCCCCCTCCAGCTGTGCCCCCTGCCCTCTGACCTGGGCTTCCCCGCAGACTCTCCCCTGGATAGCTTGGTGCTCCCCACCCCAGCCAGAAGGCCCTAGGAAAGGCTCTGGGGGGGGAGCCAGCGCTGGGGGGAATCAGGGGGTCCCTGCCCGGCTGCCGGAACAGCCTCTCAGCCAGCTGCTCTCGGCTTCCCTTAGTAACTGCCCAGCCCTCCTGGGTGATGCCAGGCCAGTCACCTGCTGTTCTCGAGTCCGAACTCAGACAGAAGGTTCTAGAAGGAGGTCTCCCTTTCCCCCCAAACAACATGGGGACCCAGAGCAGAGTGGAGAGCCACTCTGGGCAATGAGATGCAATTTCTTCCATTAGGGCCAGCCCTGCAGGTTCGTGGGGCCACCAAGACTTCGGGTCCTAGGTGGACCTCTGCCCTGCAGGCGTCCACAGGGGCTGGTCAGGGTCAGGGCCTGCGGGTGGGTTGGGGGCCACCATCGAGGCTTCAGAGGCTCTCCGCCAGGGAGGCGAGTCCCAGGGAGGCGCCCGGCCCTGGCTCTGGACCCTTCCCTGCCTGAGTAACGGTTGGGCTGGGGCTGGGAAGATACGGCTCCAGTGAGAAACAAAACCCAAGAAAACAAGAGAAGCTCCCCAGGCAGCTGCAGCTCCCGCCCCGAAATGCCACGCAGGTCAGTTTCCGCAGGTCGCCAAGCAGGGAGCTGTGACCTTGCCGCTGTGGCTCTAGAGGGAAGGGCAGAGAAGCCTGTGGGCGGGGAGGGAGTTAGAGGCAGCGAGAATCAATGAAACCGGAGAGGCAGGGAGGGGGCGGAGAGAAAGGGAGAGGGGGGCGGAGGGAGTTGGAGACAGAGCCGGTCAGGGCATCTAGAATTAGAATCAGCTCCCAGCAGAATCTCCGTTTCCGCTTTGTTAATAATTTATCCCCACTGCAACTTTTCTTACCAATAAATAGGAAATCGTTTGTCAGGGAGAATTCCCCTGGCACCGCTCTCTCCCCGGAGTAGGGGAGGTGGGGCTGTCTCTGCTCCTTCACCCACCCCCCACCCCCCCGCAGGGACCTGGGGACCCAGGCTCTGAGATGTGGGAGGTCACTGTCAGAACTCAGTCATTTCATGAATGGGGCAGCTGAGGCACCGAGAGGGCAAAGCCCAGCCCAGGGTGCCACCGGGGGTTAGGGACCGTGTCCTGAATCCTAACCCCAAGCCCCCACGGGCCAGGGTACTTATTACAGATTTGCAGGCCTGCCCCGGCCAGCCGGCCGGGAGAGTTTCCCCAAAGCTCTGGACACATCCTGCAGGGGGAGGGTGGGCCGAGCTCTGTCTCCCTGCCTCCCGCCTTTGCTCCTGCTGGTGCCGCCCAGCCTCCCCCTTGGTGTCCGGGCATCCCAGTGATGGGGCTTCCTGTCCCTCCCCTCGGCACCGTTCCCAGAGCCCTCCCTGGCAGCCCCTCCACTGCCTCCCGCCTGCAGATGCCTCCAGCCCCCGCTGAGGTGGACAGGGCCGAGGAAGAGCAACACGGGTTCAGAAAACCTGCCAGCCGCTTAACCACTCTCTGGGCCTGCACACACGCCTCGGTGGCAGTGCCGCAGGCTGTCTGCCTCGCGTGGACGCCCCGTCTCAGGAGCGGGGGCCCAGGGCAGGGCGGCAGCATCCCTTCCCTTTCGGGTGAAGGGCACCGTTTCCCGACTTGTCTCCGAGCCTGACTCCTTGTCCCACCTCTGCCAGCAAGGAGGGGCGGTGTGACCTCCAGTGGTGTGACGGGGGCAGGGAGACAGCGTCAGGACCAGTGCCGGCCTCTCCTGGCCTGCAGGCTGCGAACAGCAGGGCCCGGCTCTCCAGGCAGCCCCGTGCCACGTGTAATGTGGCCAGGGCCTTGCCTTTGCTGGCGCCGAGGGCCGGCAATGGTCATGATGCCGTCTCCCAGCCTCCGTCACGCGTGGGCCGGGCCGCGTGGGCGCCGGCCACGTGGCATCCAGTGTCGTTCTCAGCCCGATGAGGTCAGTGTTCTCAGCCTTCCCGGGATTCCATCCAGCAGACACAACTTTCTGGAGCGGGTGCCCCGAGAATGCCAGGGGCCAGGAGGGCAGCAGGGAAGGAGGCGGGAATGGCCACTGTCCTCAGGGCGCTTCCCCTCCCTCCAGCTGCAAAGCTGGTGTGGCCAGTGAGCGGCTGTGCCAGCTCTGTCCCTGCTGGCCGGCGAGTCCCCACACCTGCCTCGTCGGTGTCCAGCACCTGCAAGATTCTGTCCCGACAAAGGCTTGTGAAGGCGCTTGTTCCTCTTCCTGGGACTTTGTCCCAGTTCCGGTGGCGGCCCCTCCACGGGCGCTTTGGTCAGGGGCCCGGAGGCCCACGCAGCCGGACTCCCAGGGGCACGGTCACCCCCCGCGCCTGCCGACAGCGACCTCCCCACTCAATTACACTTTGCCGGCAGCTCGTCCGCGGTGTTTACGGCCTGGCCTCTGACTCCCACCGCACCCTTCGCACAGAAAACAACATAAAAGCAAGAACATTTAAGAGACTGTCGCCAGGTTTGAAAAGCATGGCAGGAAATGGCTTCTCCGTAGAGCTGTGCCTCTGAGTGTCTGCGGAGACAGCAGAGCCACAGATATGAGGGACGCAGTCTCCCCAAGGTTCCCTGGGTTGGGTCCCCGCCGCGGTCCGGAGGAAGTGAGGAGGGGCCAGCAGATGCTTGGTGGCTTCTGGTCGGTGGATTGGAGATAAGGCAGGGAGGTCGCTGGGGGAAGGTGTGAGGAAGGCGAGGGGCCCACCCAGCCTAGCTGGGCACAAAGCTGCCACTCGGTAAATGTCTCGACGGCCGCCTTCGTCCCAGCCAGCGGCAGTCCCAGGCGTGATGTTCCGGCTTTTCCGTTAGGGAGCCTGAGCCAGTGCGTGCAGTGCTGCTGTTAAGTGATCGTTGCTACTCATGGGGGACGTTTTCTAGGCGTTTCATACACGGCATCTCACGAGATAGCAGATGAGAAAGTACAGGCTCAGAGAGGTAAAGCACCTTTCTGCAGGTCACACAGCGTCAGGGGGAAGAGCCGAGACAGAATCCAGGGCCTTCCGATCCAAAAGCTGTTTCTTTAACTGCTCCAGACCCCAGGAAAGGGGTCCCCTGCTGGGGACATGGGGCTCCACGAACCCCTCTGAATTTGCATGGAAAATGCAGTGCATTACATTTTTCTGGAGAAAGCTCCGAGGCTTTTCATCAGGGGTATGATGTATATCTGTTTTTTGGTGATATTCATGAAATGTCTCAAGAAACAGTTACTGCTGTTGATCATGTCAAAGGGTGGCTTCAATGCCCTTCTGAAAGGTCATCCGTGTGCCTCAGCCACTCCTAGGTTCTCCCTGGCGGAGGCCACTGGTTGGGGCTATTTGCTTCATTATGAAATCGGATCTCACAGACACGAGAAGGTGGCAAAGGCTGACCCGCCAGCCTGGCAGCTGTCAGGTGGAGGTGGGGTGGGGGATACACCCACTTCCTGTCCGGGCTGCCTCCCGGAGCCCTCCCAGCACGGCCCTGCCAGCAGCTTCAGCGGGAGCCACGCCCTGCACTCCTAAAGGGTTAATGGAACCCCGAGATCTCAGGGCAGGCGGGTGGTGGAAGGAGGAAAAGGAGAGGCCTGTTGGCGGTGGCTGGGGATTTATTTATTGTACTCGCTCTGCAGCCGGCATGGGCTGTAAATACACAGGCTGATTCATTAGCTTCTGACCATCTGCTTCCCGGAGTGGGGACGGGGGCAGGGGACCAGTGGGCCCTGCGGGTTAGGGCAGCGAGGCTGGCAGCCAGGCTGCAGCCCCTGTCCCCTGGCAGAACGGGCCGTGTCAGTCTTCTTGGTGACAGACAGGCTGGCAAGGCTGGAGTCTGTGAGGGATCCGATGTCCCCCAGTGGGGACCACCCGGAGGTGGGGCAGGGTGAGGCAGGTAAGGCAGGGGGACAAAGAAGGACTAGGGGAGAAAGATGAGGTGGGGGTGACTCACAGCAGTTGGGGGTTGACAGAAATAATATCAACAGTCAATTAGATGTATTAATATTAACCGATTTGTTATTATATTAACTAATTCAAATAATGACAATAACAACTCTAATTTAGTGAGCAGTCACTTCGGCCCAAACCACATATGGACACTTCACGACCCTGCCCCAGATAAGCACACTCACAACCCCCTGACGGATGGTAAGGGAATTGGCTTTAAAGACCAAGTCAAGCAAGGAGGGCTTCCTGGAGGAGGGCTCTGAGCACCGGGAGGAGGGAGCACAGGCTCAGAGGTGAGAGGGGATGAGGTGGCTGGGGAAAAGGTGCAGCCTTCAGGGCTGTGCTGACAAGCATTTTCCAGGGGGACAAGCATTTTCCAGGGGGACAAGGAAACGGGACAACACCTGGTGACGGCATGCTGAGAAACAAGGCTCATGGAGGCGGCCCCAGAGAGGGCTTCTAGGGGAATTACCAAAAACTCACCATCCGGGCCGCCCCGAGCCGTTCCTCTGCTCCAGTCCACTGTGGCCCCCCTAGGATGAGGCCTGCCTTAGTTTGCTAGTGACTCGGTTGCTTAGTTGACTAACAGATTTACTTTCCGGGTTCTGAGGGCTTCAAGTCCAAGATCAAGGTTCGTTGGACCTTTGAAGGCCAAGGCAGGGTGGGCTTCTTCTGAGGTCTGTGCTCTTTGCTCGCTGATGACCAAGGAGCGCCCTCCTGCACCTCTTCGTGTGGTCTTTCCTGTGTGCACATGCACCCCTGTGTCTCTCTGGGCACCCAAATTTCTCCTTCTTCTGAGGGTGCGAGTCAGGCTGGGTCAGGGCCCATGCTAAGGACCTTCTCACTCTGCCCCCTCTTTAAGGTCCCGTCTCCAAATACAGTCACATGGTGAGGTGCTGGGGTTGGGGCTTCACTGTGTGAAGGGCGGGCGGTGGACACAGGTTAGCCCTAGGCAGGCGCCAGGAGCAGCAGAGGGAGGTGGCCTGGGGCTGAGGGCAGGAGATGGTTGCCGGCTTGGGGGGAACGGGCGTGTGCTGACCTGGTTGAGAACTGTGCCCTCCTGCCCCTGATGTCCAGGCGTGAGCTCTGGGCAGCCGCTCCCTGCTCCTGGCCCTGAGTGACACAACCGGAGCCCATTCTGCCTCTGGGTTCAGGGCAGACCCCCCCACTATAGGCCAGCCAAGCCACTGGGGAGGGGACCATCCATCACAGGCAGGCCTGCCTCCCCGGCCCCAGCGGGAAGCCTTGCGTCTGCAGGCCACTTAACCATCCTGTGGGGCCTCTCAGCCCGCAACCCCCCCATTCATGGAGGCAGCCCAGGGCCCCCAGCTCGAGCCCGAGGCAGCTTGCTGTGAGTGAGGTCACCAGCGTTTCGGGACACCCTTGAGGTTGACCTGGACAGGAGCAGGTTCGCCCTCAGAAAACAGCGTGGGCGTCAGTTTCCCCCGCTGTTCAATGGGGGTTGGACTCAGCAGTGAGCCCCTTCCACCCCGAGCCCTCTGTGGTCCCAGGAGTCACAGGCCTGGCCAGGTGGGGTGGGCAGTGGCGGCACAGGGGTGGGGAGGGCCAAGGTCAGAGCTATTTCGGTCAAGGAGGCCTTTGTGGCACTGCCTCAGCCAACCCCAGGGCCACCTGCCCACCATGGGGCAGGCTGGGGACATGTCCGCCCCCAGAGGGATCAAAGGCGGCATCCTGGGGCCGTGGCGGGGACAGGTGTGTGCGCCCCCACCGCTCCCCGGAGACAAATGGCCCATTGTAGAGTGAGCAGATTTAACTCAGATCCCAGCCACTTGTCACTGAGCAAACGGGGGACCTGAAATATTCATCAGAAAAACCGCGAGTGGTCCAGGAGCTGTGCAGTTCTTTGTGACGGTTTATTTTTTAATTAATAGACCGTAGCTTTTAGAGCGGTTTTCGGTGTGCCGGAAGTTGAGCAGACAGTCCAGAGGCGGCTGGCTCGTGGTCCCCCGCTCGGCCTCCCCTCTTCTGACGTCCGCCGTTCGCCGGTGCGTTTGCTCCAACCGGCGAATCAACACCAATACGGCGTTGTGAACTCGCGTCACAGTTCACAGTGGGGTTCACTCTGGGGGTGCCGGTCGGCGGGTTCGGACAGATGTCGGATGTCACACACCACAAAAGTCATGCAGGGCGACCCCTGCCCTGAAACGCCCCTGCCCCGGAGCTCCACCTGCTTGTCCGCCACCCCTGGGCGACCAGCCGCTGTCAGTGACATTTTCAGGCCTCCGTGTGGGATCGCACAGCGGGCCCGGCCTGGGGAAAGGATTTCAGCTGCCGCGGAGGGGAGGCACCACGGGCCCCCTTCCCGGGCTTCCCAGATGTGGGGGGACACTAAGCGAGTGGGGCCGTGCCCTGCTTTGCTTGTCAGCGTCCCCCACCGGGCCTCCTGGGCCGAGGACCTAGACCGGCCACACGGATGCAGCCCCTCGAGACGAAGCCATCGGCGTGCTGTGGGTGTGCCGGGGTCACGCAGGGGGCAGACCCGCAGGCTGTGCCAGGGACAGGAAGCCATCGGCGTGCTGTGGGTGTGCCGGGGTCACGCAGGGGGCAGACCCGCAGGCTGTGCCAGGGACAGGTGACTGTCGGGCTTGGCCCCAACGGGCCGGGGTGTGGCTCCTGGTGGGGGCCTTGGGCAGGGCCACCACCTCCCCAAGGCCAGGTTTCCCCAGCAGAGCGCGAAAAGGGCGCTCCCATTCTGAGTGTGGAGGTGAGTGAGCAAATCGGGGAGCAAATGCGCCCGCACCGAGTACCAGCTCAGCAGACACTCACAGCGAGTGTAGGAGACGCCCGAAGAGTCAGGAGCGTGGGAGGGAGTTTTCAAGGCAGACAGAGAGTGGGAGGGCCAACTGCAAAGGCCAGAGGCCCGGACAGGCGGGGCTTTGGGGACAGGTGGGCTCAGGTCGGCTAAGCACCAGGAGGTCAGGACCGGCGGCTCCAGGTGTCAGGGTCAATGTACTGAAGAGTTAGACCTGTGTCCTCCAGGCAGTGGGGTGTCAGGGGACCCTGGGAGCAGGTGGCTAACTCCGCCTCTCTTGATCATCCGTACTGAGGGCAGGGCCAGCTGCGTGTTTTCCTGGGCAGCCATAACGTGGCGTGCCTTTAGGAGTTTGGGGGAGGTGGGTACAAATTACCTGCCCAGGAGAGGCTTCGCTGTGGTGCCTGGACAGGGGACGACACAGGCTCTGTGACCGCTGGCCGGGCACGCGGAGGGCCGGGCTGCGCAGAGCAGCCAGCGCCCAGCCTAGCCTCCCCCTCCCCCCACAGGAGAACCCCTACCTGTGCAGCAACGAGTGCGACGCCTCCAACCCGGACCTGGCCCACCCGCCCCGGCTCATGTTCGACCGGGAGGACGAGGGGCTGGCCACCTACTGGCAGAGTGTCACCTGGAGCCGCTACCCGAGCCCCCTGGAGGCCAACATAACCCTCTCGTGGAACAAGAGCGTGGAGCTGACGGACGACGTGGTGGTGACCTTCGAGTACGGCCGGCCCACCGTCATGGTCCTCGAGAAGTCCCTGGACAACGGGCGCACATGGCAGCCCTACCAGTTCTACGCGGAGGACTGCGCGGAGGCCTTCGGCATGACTGCCCGCCGGGCCCGCGACCTGCCGGCCTCCGGCGCCCACCGCGTGCTCTGCACCGAGGAGTACTCGCGCTGGGCGGGCTCCAAGAAGGAGAAGCACGTGCGCTTCGAGGTGCGCGACCGCTTCGCCATCTTCGCCGGCCCGGACCTGCGCAACATGGACAACCTGTACACGCGGCTGGAGAGCGCCAAGGGCCTCAAGGACTTCTTCACCCTCACTGACCTGCGCCTGCGGCTGCTGCGCCCAGCCCTGGGCGGCACCTACGTGCAGCGGGAGAACCTCTACAAGTACTTCTACGCCATCTCCAACATCGAGGTCATCGGCAGGTAAGGCCATCCGCGGGGCGCTGGAGGGCTGCCCGGCGTTGCCCGGGTTTCTCCCTGGAGGGAGGTGGACGGTGGATGACGCGTGGCCGTAGAGCCCCGGCTGCCGCGGCCCACGGACCCGGAGGGCTGGGGAGTCTGAGTGGAGCTGGGCAGTGTGGGCGGCGCTCGGGTAGAGCCCAGGGCTCGGGAGGTGCTCCGTGGCTGCCCGCCGATTCAGTGACTGCGCTTGTGTTCCCAGACCGCCCTCTGGCTCTGCAGTTCTCTAGAAGGACCCACCAGACCTAGCACAGCTGGCACAGTCAGTTAGCTTATGACAAGGAAAGATGCAGAGGAAAACCAGAAACAGGACCGGGGCCCAGGGCGGGCTCCCGGGACGCTGTGCGAGGTCCCAGCGGTCTCCTCCCGGCACGGAGAGTGCTCAGCTCCCCCAGCGACTGTGTGAGAACGTGTGGGCTGGTGCCCCCCGGGGGGCCCGCTGTGCCTAGTGTCCAGGGTTTTTACTGGGACTTAATCACATAGGCATGGCTTGACCTGGGTCGCCAGTCCCCTGGCCCGGAGGTCAGGCTGGTACCTTGCGGCCCAGGGACCCCACCAGAAATCACATTATTGGCGTGAACTGTCCGGTGTAGCCCGCGGCCCATGGCCCCGGGTAAACAAACACACTCATCAGGCACCACACTCCCAGCGGCTCAGCTGGAAGCCACTCAAGGGCCAAACTTTTCTTTAGAAAAGAGTATGTGGACAGCCGAGGCTTGCTGAGTTAGTCCTTCACTCGCAGCTCTGGACAAGACTGTTTTGAGGACACTTTGCAGGGAGGTAAAAGCAGCCTTTGATCCCCAGGAGCTGTTTAGATTCCAGACAATGTGCTGGCCTTTTGGGGCCAGGACTGCATCCCAAGCCAAGTCGTCTGCTCTCAGGGGGCGAGGCTTGGAGGCCCTGCCACCAGGCGCCGAGGGCCTGCTGCGCGCACAGCCAGGTTCCTCTAAGAGTACCGCCTGGGCCGGCAGCACTGGCAGCCCCGGGAAGTTTTCTAGAAATTCAGATTCTCGGGCCCTGCGTCAGACCTGCCGCATCACGGACCCAGGTGTGGGCCCAGCAGTTTGTGTTCACAAGCCCCCGGCAGTCCTGGTGGCTACTCAAGTCTCAGAAGCCCTGCTGTGACAGCTGGGGGTGGGGACCCAGGCCAGACAGCCTGGGCTGGATCCCTAGCTCTGCTCTCCCCTGGCTGGGAGGACAAGGAACACCCCGTGCCTCACTTTCCCCACCTGTAAAACGGGGATAACGATCCCGCTTCTCTCCTTGGGTCATGCTGAGAGTTAAACCAGTTTAAGTTGATGAAACATTCTAAACAATTATGTGTCTGGCACATAACCTGTGCTAATTTTTTAAATTCTATTTGTTGGATCAACTAAATAGAGGTCAAAGTAATGGCGTCGGAGGGCTGCGGCAGGTGGAGGAAGGCCCGGGGTGAGACCCGAGACTCCCAAGGACACTGCCCCACTGCAGGCTCTGACGGCTGCCGGGCGCGAGGTCTGAGGGTGGACAGGCACCTCGCCGCGGGGCGCACTTCCACAGTCCCGTTTCTGTAGGATGCGTGGTGCGCCTGCGCGCGTCCGTTCTGCGTTGTGAACAGACACGGGAAAGCAGCCTGTGAACTCAGGCCCGGGAAGGCCTCGCGGAGACGGGGAAAGGCTGGACGTGTGCGCGCTGCGTGGTCGCTGTGGCTGCCCCTGCGGCTTGCGGTTGGGCGCGGCTGCGTGGCGCCTTTGGTTGCAGCCATGTTTGCGTTTTGTTTCACTCGGACTCTGCGTGTGGGCTCCAGGTGGGCCGACGCAAAGGCAAGCAGTTCACGAGGCGGGGTCAGGTTCAAGGCCAGCCGGTGAGCGGGAGACAGGTGCACATGCAGGGGCCTGTGGTTCTGACACCTGGACTTCTAATCCCCCTACTCGGGGTAGGGTATTTTAAATCAAGAATGTTCTGGAAGCCTGATACAGGGCCACCACTGTGGACACCGGGGGTCAAGGATCTAGCTCCTGTGCCCGCTTCTTGCATGCGTGTCCAGGGTTTGGGTCTCTGGTCATCTCGGCGACCTCTGCCTGCTCTTAGGTGCAGTGGTGGTGCTGGGAGAAGACCCTCCCTCTGCCCCCCGTCCAGCCAGGTTTAGTGGACCCCCTGCCTGTGGGGGCTTCAGCCCCATGTCTGACTTGCTTTGGGGCAAGCGTCTGATCAAGGGGCACCTGCCACTTCATTAGGTGGTGCAGGCGGGGTCCTGAGGTCGGCAGGCTGCAGGGTCTGGGCTGGATGGAGACAGTCTGGGTTGGTAGTACCCCCACACCTCCCACGATGAAGGTGGTCTCATGGGGGGGACTTGCCGATGTGGGACAGAGCACACTGAGGAAGGGCCAGAGGGGCAAGAGGGAGCCTCGGTTCTTCAGCGTTATCCGAATTAAAAGCACCTGCTGGTGCTGGGGTGCCTGGGGGCTGTGCGCTGGATTCCAGCCCCCTCTGCACCCTCTCTGTGCCTCGGCTTCCCACCGGTAACATGAGGGTCAGGGCCGCCTGGAGCCTGTGTCTCCCTGGCAAGGTGGCCGGGCGGTCCCTGCCCAGCAGCTCACAGGTCCCCTTGGCTCCCAGCCTCTGCGGGCGGTGGCAGCAGCTGCGGTGGTGGCAGAAGGGTGGCAATCAATTCACAGGTAGAGTAAGCACTCTTCAGGCGGCTGGTTGGCAGGCCAGCTGCAGCTTGGCTATCAATTAATCAGGTCTGGTTAGATGGTTGGGGAAGGGCTGCGACTGCCTCTATTTTCCTTTCAAATTCCTCATGGGAGAGCTCAGCTGAGCCAGGGAGCTGGGCAGGCCCAGAGGGACAGGACAGGGCATCAGAGGTGGGCGTGGGGCCCGTCCTGAGTGGGCACTGGGGACCCCCAGGGCTCTCAGGTTCTGGGCTCCTTCAGAATTTCATGACCCAGAGAGACGGGTACCTGCCCTGTGGCCGGGTCACAATAGCAGCTGATATTTATTGAGCATTTGCTACAGGACCACTTCCTATTGAGCAATAGTCAATTGCTCCCCCCATAGCTGTTGGATCCCTGAGCCCCACAAGCGGAGGATATGGCATTGAGCAAGCCAGACCTGATCTCCGCTCCGTACAGCTTTCCCCACGGGGCGGCGTGCCCCTCCAACCTGTGTTTTCAGATGAGCAGGCGAGGTCAGGGAATGTAAGGCGAGCGCACAGCTAAACACAACACCAGGCAGCCGAGATCCCACCCGACACGTCCCAGCTCCAGTCCCTCTCTGTGTGGGACCGTGGCACCCACCTCCCTCCTGAGGGCCAAGGTCTTTGATACTGTGGCTATTCCCAGCTCTGTCAGCTATTTCCAACTTCAAGGGGGAAGAAGGCACAGGGCAGAGGCCCTGGGCCTGTGGGGGAGGGTCCAGAGCAGCGGGAGAAGCCCAGGGCCTGGGGGATGCGGAACGAGAACCAGTCCCCGGTGAGAAGAGGACGGAGGAGCTGCAGCCCCACAGGGCAGGGCAGCAGGGAGTTCCAGCCCCTCAAGGCCACTGCCCCCACCAGACTGAGCTGCATCTGCACAGTGGAGCTACAGCAGGACCTCGCCAGCCTGTAGTGAAGTGACACCTTAGGAGAGCATGTCCAGTGTCCCGTTCCTCTGGTGAGGTGTCTGGAGAGGCGAGGGACAGCAGTGTGGGGCCAGGGCTGCCTGGGAAGGAGGTGGGGGCCACACTGGGCCCCAGACACCGCCACTGAAAAGGAAGCGGGAAGCATGCTTTTCTGGGTCAGTGGAGGTTACTCACCCACATGTCTGGAGAGGTCTGGAAGACAACGTGTGTGGGTGACGTGGACCGGGAGAGGACTAGGGAAGGGTGGGGTCTGCGGAGACGTGGAGCCAGCAGGCGCCCACCAGGACAACGGACCAGTATTGCCGACATTTTGGTGTTGCAAGAGAAGGCGCATAGCAGGTGGATGTGTGAAACGTACCACAAAAATTTTGGAAAACTTTGTGCCGGTCAAACAAAACACACCTGCGGTTTACGAGCTGCGGTAGCCTCTCTGCGCTGGCGTTTCCATGTCTTCTCGCGGCAGAGATCACGTAGCCCCTAGACTATCGGGATTCAGCAGGCTGCCGGCAGGGCAGGCACCCTGGGCTCTGGGGCATGTTCAAAGCAGCCTCGCCAAGCCTGCCAACTCCGGGTCTGGGAGGAAGAGAAGGGGGGTTGGTCCTCCTACCCTCACCCCCTGGCCCTGCCCAGGGGCAAATTCTTCTGCTCAGAAAATTCTCAGAGGTTCCAGGGGAGCAGTCCAGCTGGGCCTTGGCCAGCCAGGGACAGGAAAGAGTGAGCTCCCCATTCCAGGAGGTATGCAAGCCGAGCAGGGTGGCGTTTGTGGGTGAGGAGGGAGTGAGGGCCTGTGCAAGAGGAGCAGACGTCGATGAAGTGAATGGGAAGTACAGAGGTTGTTTTAAAATGCGGAGGGTGGTGGGTGCCAGGCACTGCGTCCTCACCCCTTTCTACCCGGGAGGAGGCTGAAGTCCTCGGCGAGATGAGGCCCGCTAGGCCCCGAGGCTGGATGGGCACATCTGACCCGGACAGGCTGAGCCCGTGGGCTCCCCCAGATTCTGCTGGGGTCCCTGGGTTGCTGACACGCCTGGTTTTCTTCTCCCTTGAGCCTCCCTCTTTCTTGCCTTCTTCCCTAAACGTCCGCTTCCTATTGATCACCGGGTAACTAGAGATAGATGGATCTCAGGATGAGAACAGAAACCACAGCAGGGAAGAGACCTGGTTCTGTGCTTCGGGAGGGCAGGGGCTGGAGGGGCCGGAGAGAGACCGCGCCCCTCACGCAGTGTGGTGTGCACAGCCTCTTCCTGGTCTCCTCAGCCGTGCTGCGGGGGAAACAGGCCAGAGGGAAGTATGGGCGCTCAGACCCCTCTGTGGGCCCCCTGCAGGTAGGGGGGGTGCGGGCCAGGCCTTCCTCCTTCAGTAAGATCGACTCTTGTCTGCTAAGCGATCTTACGGGCCGAGGGGCCTTCTGAGCCTCCTTTGCCTGTTTCCTCGTTGGGTCCGCCCTGTGACAATCACCGTCCCCAGTACACAGACCAAGACATGAGGCTTGGAAGTTAAGGAGGCAGTGAATGTACCCATTCGGATGGCTGTTGCCAGCAAAACAGAAAAGGATGATGTTGGCACGGATGTGGGAGTTGGACCCACACGCTGAGGAGGGCGCGCCGTGGTTCGACACTGCCGGAAACATTGCCTGTCCCTTAAAGACCGGAGGGGACCCCCACAGGACCCGGCAGCTCAGATGAACTGAGAGCAGGGACATGAATGGACACGTGGACACGCATGTCCAGAGCAGCACCACTCACAGCAGCCGAAGGTGGAAACGGCCCGAGCGTCCGTCCACGGATGATGGGCAAACAAAACGTGGTCCATCCGCATGAGGGAATAACGTCCAGCCTTAAAAAGGAAGGACATCCTGCCACCTGCCAGCACACGGACGAGCCCTGAGACGGGACGCGGCGTGAAACAGGCTGGTCACAGGAGGACACGCTGCATGATTCCACCAGGAGGCACGCGACGCGCGAGGGCAATGACACTCACCGACACGGAAGGTGGAAGGAAGGCCACCGGGGCCGGGGAGGGAGAGTGCGGAGTCATTGTTCGGTGGGCACAGAGCTGCCATTCGGGACGATGTAGACAGTTCTAGAAACGGATAGCTATAGTAGTCACACGATAACGCAAACTCACTTAGTGCCACTGAACTACACGCTTAACATGGTAAAGCAGTAAGTTTCACATTGTGTGTTTTATTATAACTTTTTTTTTTAAAGAAAGAAGAAATGGGCGGGTGGATGGCTTCTGTGTCAGACCATCCAGGTGTAAAATCCTGGCTCAGGTGTGAGCCTGGACAAGTCACTGCACCTGTCTGTGGCTCGTTCCCACCTCCACAAAACGGAGACGATGGCCGTGGGGTGTCAGTGAGATAACCCACGAAGAGCGTCCAGAGCGGTGCCTGGGCCCCAGCAGCACGTGGCCAGTCGCAACGTCACCACTGTCGATGACACGGCAGGGTCGTGGGGCATGCCCCAGAGGCCCTCCTGCTGGCCAGTGGGCTTTTAGGAGGGCTGCGTGGGAACCCTGCTGTTCCCCGCCCCCTACCCCCATCCACCGCCGGGCAGGCAGCCCCCCTGCTCTCACTCACCCACAGGGTTCACCTGCGAAGCTGCACCCTCCCAGGCCTTCCCAGACCCCGGGCCCTGGGGCCAGGCCGGTTCTCCCAGCCCCCCCATTCCTCCCGGTGGGTTTCCTTCCGGCACCTCCACTCATTTATTTATTCCCGTCTTCCCCCTAGTTGGGGAGACCCGGGAGCCCTTGGATCTGTGGCCTGGGCTGTACTGGGCACGGAGCAGCTGCCTGCTAGGGGTTGACTTGTGTCCCCCAGAAAAACACACTGGAGTTCTAATGCCGGGTGCCTGTGAGTGACCTTTTAGGGGAGTAGGGTCTTTGCAGGTGTAATTAAGATGAGGCAATAACGGGTTAGGACGGGCGCCAATCCAACGTGACTGCTGGCCTTCCGCGAAGAGACAGGCGAGCCCCGTACGGGGCAGAGGGACCAGAGGGAAGACGGGCGAGAGGACAGAGGAGGGGCAGCTGCCTGGGCGGCGCGGCCCAGAAATGCCCCCGGTTGCCGGCCGGACACGTGACGGCAGCTCAGGGACGGGGAGCGCCTGTTATTGGGGGGACCATGAGGTCCATTACGTTTTTTCCGTAAAATGACACATTTTTCATTTTCACCGATCGCTTTATCGACTTGGATATTTTGAGTGTGTTGGCGTTCCCCCGCTACTGGCCCCTAGCGGGGAGAGGCCGGGGAGCTGCCGAGCATCTTCCAGGGCACGACACGGCCCCGCAGCAGAGAATTATTTGGCCAAAATGTCAATAGCACCAAGAAACTTGGCAAATCGCTTTTGACACGTTCGATCAGTCACAGCACCTTCTCCACACACGGCACAAATCTTTTTTTTTTTTTTTTTTTTTGCGTTTTTTCCTTTCCTGAAATACTAAAGCACAAGTCACCGAAAATGCTGCGTATCTGCTTCCATCTTCAATATTAAAATGGCTGGCCCCAAATTCACCAATTTTGATTAAGTTTTTTTAAATGCACACTGATATGACAGCTGCCATGATACCATCTAACAAAATAGTTTCAAGTAAGCGCTACCAGAGCCGGCGGACGGAGAAAACGTAACGGAATTCTGGCCGACCCAATCTTTCCAAGGAGTCGGACTGAGTCGCCTGAACACACCGCTTCCGGGAGCATCACTGACCGGGACCCTCTCCTGCCACCTGCAATCTCTGGACCTCGTGTCCTGGCTCTGCCCCCTCCCTCAGTCAGCGGCTGTGCAGGAAAGAGAAGCTCATTTTAACATGAGGTGTCGCCCATGGACTTTGGCAGAGGGTTACAGCCCAGTGTATTGGGCGTGGAGCCGTGCAGGCTGGCCTCTGGGCGCCCGGCTGGAACGGGCTCCGCCCCCGCCTGCCAGCTCTGTGACTTGCAGGCCCTCAGGAGCCAGAACTGAGGCAAAGGGGGTAGGGCAGGACAGACGGCTGGACAAGGGCTGTCAGGTGGAGGAGGAGGCGGGTCAAACGCAGACGACAGCCCAGGCCGGAGTCTCTACTGCTCAGCAGAGGGAGGCTGGGGCGCCTGGACCCATTCGTTAGCAAACACGCGTTAAGTTCACAGCCTCCCTCACATGCGCCCCCTGCAGGCCACACACATGCGACCCCACTTCCACAAGCATGCGGGAGCCCTGGGTCAGCTGGGGCCTTGACCTGGGGGAATCTCACTGCTGGTCCCCCACGGGAGCGGCCCATTCCGTGCTCCGGATCCCGGAGACTGGTCCCACCCGTGGGGAAATGCGCCCCATCTCGCAGCCTGCGCAGCCTCCTACCGTGGACCCCCATCACCGCCCTTCCCTGGGAGGGCACAGGGCAGCAGGATTTTGCTGGGGGAGGTGGCTGGCCTCCCGCCCTTCCTTCTTGCCCTTTCGATGTGGAGGATTTTTGTCCCAAACACAAACCCAGCCATGTCACTTTACTGCATGTGGCCCTTCCGTGGCTTCGAGTTGACCTCAGAATCAAGTCTACATTCTGGGACTCCGCTCCCGGGGCTTTCCCCCGCCTCCCTGGGCAGCCTGGGCGGTTCCTTCTGCCGGGGACACAGCCCAACCCTCCCTGGACTTCCTCGTCCCCCAGGGCTTGGCTCAGGAAACAGCTCCGTCCCTCTGTCCCCTTCTCTGGCCTTCAAGGAGAGGAGTGCTCCCGCCGCATCGTCCCAGCTCTGGTGGCCACACAGACACAGCTGGCCTGGCCCCCGCCCCCGGGAGGCGCTCAGGGACAGCAAGGCCGGCACCGAGCCCAGGCGGGCAGGCTGCACACTTGTGAAGCGTCTCCCACTCACTCAGTCACGAGCAAACGAACTCACTTACACGAACGAACGAGCCTCACTGCGGCGACCGTGTCGGGGAAGGAAGGGACCAGAACGCAGGCAGGCCTGTGAGATGGGAGGGAACCTCTGCTGGGCTCCTCCCACCCATGCCCAGCCGCCTGGCAGGCACGCACTTTCCTGGCCACTCACCTGCGCCCACCACCTGGGCCTGGCCCTTTGCTCCCGGGCGGTGGCGCCTCCCACAGGGGAAGGAGTGTTTTTGCTTCAGTGAGTTCACCTGGTCATCCCCACCGTGTCACCCCCAGGCCACGTAGCACCAGAATCCACCAGACCCCCCCTCCCCGGGCCTGTCTCCTGTTCGCTGGGAAGCTGCCTCTGGCTTCGTAATGGGTAATAGGATTTAGCAGTGGACTGCAGGCGGCGATGTACATTAAAGCGCTTAATAGGAAAGGACTTCACACAGCCGCCCAAATTTGATTTGGCCAATGAACTCAATTGCCGGCCTAATTACGTTCCAGGAGGAGCGCCAGCCAGCATCTATCCACATTACCCTGGGAAAGCCAGGTCGCTCGGGCGACCGCGGCCTCCCAGACCTCGTGCTCCGCACCGCTGCTCTCACCGCCCCGTCCCGGGGTCTCGGGCCTTGACAGGCACACTCTCCACACTTCTGCGCCTCCTCCGTCCAACGCCCAGGCCTGCTCCGTTCCCCAGATGAGCTGGAAGTCTCCAGGCAGAGGAGATTGACTGCCGAGAACCCCCAGGGTCCTGGGCTCTCCCTTGTGCCCACCAGTGCACCCATGTCTGAGGGGTCCCAGTCAGTGCCCTGGTGTCCTGGAGGGGGCCTGTGAGGGGAGCCAGCACGGTCCCCCCACCCCCCACCCCCCGCCCAGCTCTGGCACTGTCTCAGCTCACCCAGACTCCCCACTTCCTTGGTTTTCCCCCAAGGAGCAGATGACATCACTCTTTCTGGCAGCCAGGGGTTGACCTACATTCCTCCCGCCCTCCCTCCCGTCTGGGAGGCTCTCCAAACACCCTGCTCCTCTCCTGGGGAGGAGGGGAGGGCCCAGCTCACGATTTTCACAGAGCCATGGGGCCCGGCCCCTGTCCAGATGGTGCTCCCGCCGGCAGCTCCCGGGCACCGCCTGCCCCTCCCCACGGGGCCCGCACGCTCGGCCTGGCGCTGGCTGGTGCCCCCGCTGTCCTGGGCCCTGTCCTGTGTCTGTCCGGCACCCCACCGGGCCCAGCAGATGGATGGGATGGGGTGAAGTCAGCATGCCAGTTGTCCCCAGGCAGAGGCAGAGCAAGCTTCCCATGAACTTGGGGTGTCCGTGACTGTGTCCCCCGGAGCTGAGTCCTGGCCCAGCCTCCAGACTCCTGGGGTCTCCTGGGGCTCGTTAGGGTCTCGTCAGTTTGAGAGAAAGGAACAGCTTCCCAGAGCCAGTGGCTGTGGGCATCTGTCTGGTAGGCAGGCAGCAGAGCCGGCTTCCAGGGGGCAGTGGGTGCCCCCCATGGCAGGCCCGGAGAGAGGTCGGAGTCCCAGAGGGCCAGGACTCAGCCACGTGGGAGAGCGGGTGGCGGGGGGCTGCCAGATAAAATGCATCTAATGTCGTATTTTAGATAAAGAGTGAGTCATTTTTAGTACTTATACTAAAAACGTGATTGACTGTTTACCCGAAACTCAAATTTAGCCAGGCGTCCTATGTTTTTATTTGCCGAATCTGACAGCCATAGTGACGGGGGGTGGTGACCTGGAGCGCGCCCCCTTTGTGGGGACCCCAGGGGCCTGGAGAACACGGCAGTCCTGTCTGCTTTGGGCACTGCTGGCTGCTGAGAGAGGCCGGGGCACGAGGGGACATGTCCCTTGGACCCGAGCTCGTGGGGGCCGCAGGGCAAGGCCCGCCCCTCCCCCAGGAACCCCCACGCCCGCTCTCACTGGCTGGCCATCAATAGCAGCAACGAGCATTATAGCCAGAGTTTCGGGAGGGCCGTCTGCGTGCCAGGCCCGGAGCCAGGCCCTCCCCAGGGACAGCCCTGCCACATAGGGACAGCCCAGTCCCCGTTTTACAGACCAGGAGACACAGCCCCCGAGCCTGGTCCCGGCCGCCACACACTGCCCCGGGCCGGCCATGACGCCGACTGGCCTGGACGCGGGCAGAAGCTTCTGTGCAGGATCTCAAACACGGAGAGCCACAGGGTGCCACGGAGGGCTGAGACCCGGAGAAGTGACGTGCTCAAGGTCACCCGGCGGATCTGCAGCAGGACCTGGCACAGATCTGGCTGCTGACCCAGCACCCACTACCCCCTGCTCTCTCTCTTCTCTCCCCCTCCCCGCCCACTGGACAGACCATCCAAAGAGTTAAAGGCGTGGGAGGTGGGGAGGGGACAGCAGGCCCTGTGGGCTGGCTGGCCTTGCACTGTCCCTCTGTTCATGATTAAATAATGCTTCCTGATGGATGAGCCAAAAAGCGCTGTGTCTCGGGGGCAGGCCAGCAGCTGATGGTTTTCTCATGAGATGGATGGTTCTCGAAGGTCAAATTCAGAAAGCGATTCTTTGGGAAAATTGATCCCATGGATGCAGGGGAAAGGTGTGGGCCGCAGGCGCAGCCGGGCGTCTGGCCCAGGGAGGCCGCTGGTGCTGGGCGGGAAGGTCGGGGAGTGGGGCTTTTCCTTCATGGCTGCACTTCCTGGCCAAGGCTGCGCCTCAGAGTTGGGAAGCAGGGCCGTGGGCGTGGGGAGGGTCTGCTTCAGTGCCCCCTCCCCTCGTCTTCATCACCCACGTGGAACCACAGACGGTGAGCCCTAGGGGTGAGAGAGTGTCCACGAGGTCCCACTCCAGCGCCCGACATCCCTGGGTTCAAATCCTGCCTCCTCCAGCCAGAGACTGGGCCCAGGATCCTGCATCCCTGCCTGTGAAACGGGAGACGTGCTTCCGCCCTTGCACACTGGACAGTACCTGCTTATGTAGGAGCACCCAGTAAACGAGGTGCTCCACCTCCCGGGGCCCCCGAAGGGGAACAGAAACCCCAGGAGGCTAGCAGTCCGAGGAGGGGGAAGGCCACGCCTGTGTCTGAGTGATGTGTGGGCTGGCTGGGCGTCTCTGAGCCAAGGTCCGTCTGAGAACCAGCCCTGGAGACTCCCCAGGCTGCTGCCCGGCGGCCTGCTTGAGACCCTCCCTAGAGTGGGGTCCACCTGCTGTGTGGCCGCGGGCAACCTACTTACCGTCTCTGTGCCCCGCTCCCGGGTCTGTAAAAGGGAGCTCATGGCGGCGTGTCTGTCACAGGACTGCTGTGGAGGGCCGGGTGTCCGTTCGCGGGGCCGTCCCTGGACGGGGCCTCGTGCCCGCCCTTCGCCCGCAGCCTCTCTCTGAGGCACAGAGCGATGGGCTCGCACCAACAGCACCAGGAGAGACGTCACAACAAAACTGCTCCCCGGGTCCCGTCACCAGGGAGCCCCCCGCCGTTTCCCACTTGTGGGTGTGTGTGTTTATCGAACGCTGTTGCTAAGATCGAATTCCCATCCCTGAGAATACACACACTTTACGCGCACGACTCGATGGCTTCTGGCGTATTCGCCACCGTCAACAGCAGAACGTTTTCATCGCCCTGAAGAGAAACTCGCTGCCCTCGGCCGGCACCCTCAGTGCCCCCTCCCCGGCCACTTAAACACCTGCCGTCTCTGTGGCTTTGCCTCTTCCGAACGTTTTCCGTAAGTGGAATCACACGTTCCGTGGCCTTTGGGTCCGGCCCGCCACTCGGCAGGTTGTGTTCGAGGTGGGTGCCCGCCACAGCGCCGGTTGGTCCTTCGCTCCTTTCCGTGGCTCAGTGACATCCCATCGCACGGATGCCCCGCAGTTTGCTTTTCTGTTCATGGACATTTGGGTTGTTTCTGCCTTTCGGTGGTTACACGGGATGCAGGTGTGAGCGTGCGTGTACAGGGTCTCGTGTGGACGTGTGTTTTCTCTTCTCCCGGGTGGACAGCCAGGAGCGGAGTCGCTGGGTCTATGAAAAGGCTCAGTCTCGGCTTCGGCGCACCTGGCGGCTGCTTCCCGAAGCGTCCGCACCGTTCGACCGTCCATTTCTCCGCGTCCGCCCCAACACTCGGTTTCCGTGTCCTCAGTGACAGCCGGCCACGGGGCGAGGCGGGCACTCCGTGGCCGTGGCCGTGGCGGCTTCCTGCTCCCGAGGGTCAAAGGTGGCGAGTGTCTTTTGTTGCCCGGTTGCGCACTGTCTCTGGAGAACCGTCTATTCAGGTTCTTACCCATTGATAAAATTGAGTTATTTGTCTTTTTATTATTGAGTTGTCAGGGTTCACCATCCATTCATACGATGAAGTCATATTCACAGGATAGAGAGAAATCTCTCATCAGAGACACAGTTTGCAAAATTCCTCTCCCCTTCTGGGGGTCCTGTTGTTACTTTCTCGACAGTTCTCTGAAACACCCGAGAATTCTCTGAACTTTCGTCCTGCCGCGAGGCGGCGTTCTGACTTCGTGCTTTTGCGTGAGGGTGTCCCGTGTTACTTATTTAATAATTTACTTCCATCACTACGCTTTTACATTTTGGCTGCACCTACATAATAATATCCCAAGTTCGATGAGCGTGTCACTTAAGAGAAATCCACGGTCACCATCGGACGGTTTTGCAGCTCTTGCGCCCGCCAGGCAGTCTCATGCACAGTCTGCTCTGGAGATGCTGATTACCTGCTCGCTGGGAGGAGGGAACGTCAGCTGACCTGATCGGAGGAGGGACTGTGAACGGCCTCCCTGGAGAAGTGACATTTGACCTGGAACCTGCACTTCCTCTAGGTGCTAGCTTTAGGAGGAGGGGCGGGGCCTGGCACGTTTTCCAGGCAAGGGAACAGCATGTGCAAAGGTCCGGAGGAGAGCAAGATTGGAACAGGGAGAGAGAGACACACAGGGGCCTGGAGGGACAGGGAGGGACCCCGAAAGGTCAGGCCCCACGCACAAACCCCACTCACGCACACAGAGGCAGCACCCCCAGAGCTCCCTGCAAAAGTCAGGGAGAGAAAGAAGCCTCTCCACTGACTGGGATCTGTTTCTCTGCTGTCTGGTGGGGCTCCCCCCACACCGTGGGGGCTCCTCCTGGCAGTCCCGCCCGTGGGGAGGTGCTTACCTCTTTGGCAGAGGAGCTCAGTGCTCATACCGGGCCCTGCTGGGGAGGGCGGAGAAGCCGAGGCACCCTCTGGGAGATGAGGCTGGTGGGAGGTCCAGGAGGGAACCCTGGGTTGGGTCAGGAGTGGGCGGCCTCTCCCCACCTGGAGACCCCCCCAGCCTCATTACAGCCTGCTTCTCGGGTTCAGCAGGGCTTCTGCGCACTTTTTACAAGCCGAGGGCAGTGTTCCCGCTGAGGTCAGGTCCGCCGGCTTTCCTTTACGTAGCTGGTGTCCAAAAATGCCTCGTCCTCAGGCCGGAGGCGGGGGGGGGACGCTCCTGGCTCCCCACGGCCGGCCGTGTCCCTCTCTGCCAGCTCTGTGGGGCAGTGGAGAGGAATCGGGGCGCGGACCGGGGAGCAGGGGCGTTAGGGAGCAGCGTCCATGTCAGCCGCCAGGCTGAGCACAGGACCTTTCTCTGCCACGGATCCCCTCTGGGGTCCCCGGGAAGGAGCGCCCCAGTGCCCACAAGCGCCCGCCTGTCCCCTCGATGCCTTTCCCAGGGCTGGGCGCAGAGAGGCCCGCGGCACACAAGATGGGGCAAAAGGAGGATGACAGCGGTTCGTGTGGACAGATAGTGACAATAATTAGTGGCAACACAAGAATGAGCTGTTTCGCACACCCGCACCGGGAACCTGCTTTTGCCTCAGCCCGTGCGTGTGACCGTGGGTGGGAGTTCCAGGGAAACGGGGCCTGGCTTTGCCTCGTGACCTTGGCTTTGCTCTGTGTCATGGAGACGCCGCGACAGGGTGCGTGTCCAGGCCGGAGGGGAAGCTGGGTCCATCCTTGGACCTGGGGTGGAAGCGCTCTTCTCAGCCCCAGGGTCTCACTCCTTCCGGAAGCTTCTCCCCTCCTCACCTGAGTAACACGTGGTCCTCCTTCAGGTCGTGGCTTAAAGCTGCTCTTCCCAGTGCCACACGTGACTCAGTCAGGCCCCGGGGCTCCGGCTCCTTCCAGTGACGCCGGGCACCTGTAGCCACAGGCATTCATTAAAGATCTGCATGATTGCCGCTTTTCAACTGAGAGTCTTTATGAACCATTAGGTTTTAGGAGAACAGAAAATCGGGCAGGTCGCACAGAAGGCTCCTGGTCCCCTCGCCTCCCCTGCACGGCCTGCTCCCTGGTTAACCTCCGGCATCGGCCGGCGCGTTTGCGACAGCGGACAAGCCCACACCGATGCATTATTAATGGGCTCCCTCTTGGTGTTGTCGTTCTGTGGGCTTGGACACGTGTCTGATGTCATGTATCCACCATGACAACGGTGTTCAGAGTCGCTCCACTGCCCCAAAGCCCCCCGTGCTCCACCTGCTCATCCGCCGACCCCCCACTGCCTTCTTAGGTGTCTCTCTGCTGGACCCCACACTCCATCAGAGTAGGGACCCCATCTGCGTTATACCCACTGCCCCCCGCGTGGAGCCTGGCACGTAACAGGTTCCCTAGCAATATTTTTCTTCGCATAATTTAATAAAATAGGATTCTATTAAACACGTCATTCTGCATTTGCTTTTTACTGATATTGAAATCTGTCTTGGACATGTTCCCGTGACCGACTGTAGAGCGCTGTCTCTAACTTGTTACTGTGGAAGATCTCCAACGTGCCTGTGAGGGCAGAAGACGCTGCCGCGAACCACCGACGCCTGTGGCCAGTGGCGGCAGTTACCGAGTCACGGCCGCTCCGGTCCCACCTCCGCCTCTGCCCGCGTTCTCCCTGCCTGTGACTCTGAAGCAAGCCCCAGACATCATTCACCTGTCGGTGTTCCGATGGGAATCTCTAAAACCATAACCTCAGCATGTTCGTTACATTCACCAAGTCAAAGTTCAAATGTCCACTGTCCACAGGGACACGGTCTGTCTGTCTGAGTCTGGAGGTTGTCTGAACGAAGATCCAGGTGAGGTCTGCGCCCTGCCGCTGGGTGGTCTGCCTTTGGGGTTCCTCTCCGCCTGGGCCCCCCTCCCTCCAGGTCGGATTCTGCAGTTCGCCTGCTCAGGGACCTGGGCCGGTACCTCAGGGTCCCCCCGCAGTGTGGATTTTGCTGGTTGCGTCCCCCCTGGCGGTGTTTGGTATGTTTCTCTGTCCTCTCTGTTTCCCAGAAATTCGTAGCTGGATCCAGAGGCTTCAGTTTGCTTCGGGTGGGCTGTGTCCTTCTTTCTGTCTCGAAACGTCCCTCTGGTCATCCATCTGTGACGTGCCAGGCTGTTGGGACTCAGGGCCTCGAGCCTTTCATCCAGCGGGTCTGCTACCTGGCGACCTTCCAGTATCATTCCTTCTTCGATTGTTTGCTGGGGCGTTTCTGTAAACGAGGCACCCCCGTCAGCTGTCGGCCACCCAGAGGTACAGTTTGTGAGAGACAGGCAGGACAAACGCTCCATTCTTCCCCTTTAGTTACTAGTTTTCGGGATGACGAGGTGCCTGTAAGTATGTGAGTGAATGAATAATACATGTGTGGACGAGCTGACGGGCGGGGCGTGGGAGCCTGGCAGTTCTTCTCTCCGCTCTCAGGGTGTGGGCGTGGCCACCGCTGCCACCTGGGGCCAGGTGCGTCCACCACCTCGCGGCAAGGGGCTGGGAGCAGCTCCTGCTACCCGTCGACCCACCTCGGCCCAGCGCAGAGTCAGACGCCGCCGGGCCGCCGAGGATGCAGCCTCTTGGACAAAGGCGCCTTGGCCCCCACCCCAGCCGAGGCGTAGTGAGCCCTTGAACCCCTGATCAGAGAGAAGCCAGCAGCCGGGTCCAGGGTGGCCTCCACCCTGGGCAGGGACTGAAGTGGCGACCCCTCGGCGGGAGGGGCCGCGGGCCGCGTTTGTCCCGACGGAGAGTCCGGGCAGGCCGGCCTGGGGCTTCTCGGCTCCCGCCGGGCCGCCGATGCCTCCCGCGCCCTGTGCCGGGCGCTGACTCTCAGCCCTGTGTCCCCGCAGGTGCAAGTGCAACCTGCACGCCAGCCTGTGCTCCGTGCGTGAGGGCAGCCTGCAGTGCGAGTGTGAGCACAACACCACGGGCCCCGACTGCGGCCGCTGCCGCAAGAACTTCCGCACGCGGTCCTGGCGGGCCGGCTCCTACCTGCCGCTGCCCCACGGCTCCCCCAACGCCTGTACGTACCTACGGCCCCGCCAGGGCGCCGCCACGGCCTGGCCCCTGTGCCCCGCCCTCCAACCAGCAAGGCCCTGGTCTCCCCGCCCCTCGACCCCGGGAGTTCAGGGCACCCCTGAGCTGCAGGGGAGAAAGGCCCGGGCTGACCTGGGTGGGGCTCTTCCAGACCCGCCCCGAGGGGTGTCACTGAGCCTGACGTAGGTCAGATGCTTCGACAGAGAGGCTGCACTCAGCCCTCCAGCAGCTCCGCTGGGGGTGTCACCGTCACCCCACTCTCCTGACAGACAAACTGAGGCTCGGCGCCCTTGGCGCCCTCCTGGGCTTCACCACACTTAGTTCCAAAGCCAGACCTGGGCAGTGGTCTCTGACACCTGGACGGCCACTCGCCCACCTGGGCACGTCGCAGGAGTCCCTCCGACCCCCCCATGAAAGATTTGGGTGACTTAGGGCTGATGGAAGCTGAGAGCCCCACCGTGAGGCTGCTGTGCGTGCCCGGGCGGGTGGGGCCTGGCCAGGCGCTCCCAGCACAGGCGGCCTTCGAGGGCGCAGACACCCGGCCCCCAGGCGGCCTCCTCCCGGCTGCCCACCCCCTTGCAGCCTGAACCACCCCCCAAGCCCTTTCTCCAGCCCCTGCCACTCCCTCTCTGACTGGCTGCCTCACTGGCGTTCGCCTGTCCTGTGGCCTCCCCCTCTCCTCCCTGCCTCCTCCCCACACCCCATTCTCCTCCCAGAAGGGTCCTGCGGCGTCTCCAGACCCCCACAGACCAGTACTCGCCACACCCAGCGATGGACAGGCCGGGCCGGGCTGGGCTGTGGCTCTGACACCTCCCCTCTCCCCAGTCCTATCCGGGCAGATGAAGCTTCCTTGTTTGGGGTGCTGCCCCTGCTCCCCACTTCCCAGGGTCTCCAGGGGCAAGGTGGGGCCAGCATGCTCCACGTCCTCAGCCGAAAGCTTGCTCACCCAGGAACCCATCTTCGCTGGGACAGCCAGGAGAAAAGAACCCCAAGAGACACAGGCTGAAACAGCCCCCTCCACGTCCCCGTCTCAGCAAGAGCCCCCAATACCCAGGGGCCAAGCCCTTGATTGCAGCCCCACCTCCAGCTCCTCCCGCAGGGCCCCCACCCACCCTCGTCTCTGCAGACAAGGCTGTTCCTCACCTGGGGGTTCCGGCCTCTAGCACGTCGGGTGCCCTATGCCCAGTGAGAGCAGAGTAAGACCCTGACTAGCCATGCCCACTTCCAAGGCCCTGTGAAGCCATTCACCCCGACATGCCTCATGCCCCTTCCCACCCCCAGTCTGAATCCAAATGCCTCCCCTCCCCAAGTGTCTCTCTGGCCTGGATCTTTCTGTCCCTGTGGCTTGGGACACGCCCCTTGCCCCCCCAAGAATACTCATGTTCTCTGACATCCCATTGCCCCCCAGAACAGCCTCCCGCCTCCTTGTCCTGCACCCCGAGAGTCAAATAAGAGAGGCGCATGCGCACCCCCAGCAGACTGTGTGGCCCTTATGAGCATGTCCCCTGATGGGCTGAGTCACGGCTCTGAGACTCAGTGTCTCTATCTGCAAAATGGGCTAAGAGCAGCCCCTCCCTTTCAGGGTGGCAGTGATACATGTCCCGGTCCCTGCAAAGTGGGGGATCACGATGGTGGGGACTGTAAGCTTTCTCCCCTGGCCCCGCTCCCCCACCCCCCAGCAGGGAAGAGGGGGCCTGGGTCTTTGCTTCTCTGGCCACCACGCTGTGACCTGTCTCTCCCCACAGGTGCTGCTGCAGGCTCCGCTGTTGGCAGTAAGTACACACGTGGGCCCCAACCCTGGGGACAATGACGGGGACCCGCAATGCATGAGCCTCTGTGCCCTGTGCATCTCACTTCTGGCCACTCCTTCCCGCCCCCTTTCGCTGGCCCTGCAGCCACCCCACCCCCACAGTTTCTCCCTCAAGCTTCTTGGTTAGTGCTGCTTTGGAAAGGTCCCCGTGACCCCTGGGGGAATCCTGGCCCTACCTCCGGCCAGGCAAGAGTGAGGGTCACTGTCTTCCCCCCCAGACCAGCGGCAGAGCCCTCCCCCGGCAGCCTGCCTGTGGGGTCCGCCCCTCTCTGCGGAGGTGAGCTGCGGCAAGGCTGGGGAGTGAACCGAGGTCTGAGGCGACCGGAGCTGGCAGGCCACCTGCGGCAGGGACAGGGCGTCCCGAGAGCTCGTGGAGGAAGACGAGGGAGGGTGGGTGTGGGTGCCCAGTCGACCACCACACGCCCTGTCTCACCCGCTCCGAGTCGGTGCCGAATTTAATCCTGGCGCTGCAGTGGGCGTGGCTGTCTGGCCCAGGAAGTGCCTGCCAGGGTCAAGCAAGCTCAGGAACGCATGTGGGGGGGCACGGCCTCTCTCCGCCTGGGCTCTTGGGGCCATACCTGGCCCCAGTGGCACCAGCTGAGACACCAGTGGAAGAGGGTGCCCGAGGCAGCTGGATCTGGAGGGGACTCGGGTCCACTCAGTGGGGCCCTAAATCCTTCTCTGGGCTGCCTCATGACCCCCACCCTCTCTCACTTCTCATCTCTCACCAGGCATCAGCAGGTCCTGGAAAGCCCGTGTCCCCAAAGCCCCCGTGGGCACTGTGGCCATGGGGGGGACCCGACCACTCCTGTCTCTTCCACATCCAGTGCTCGGGCCCCCATGGCCCCCAGCAGCCCACCGCCCACAGGTGGGGGCCCAGGCACAGCCCAGGTGCCCCACCTTTCCCAGTTTCTGCCAGGCCCCTGCCCCCCGCTTGCTGTGGCGTGCCATGATGTGGTGGGGTCACCGGCCCTGGGGAGGGCGGGCGCGGCTCTCAGAGCAGCTGGGACCATACAGGCACCAGGGCATGTGGCCGAGGGGCCTCCGGGCCATCTGGGCCCCAACCAGGGGTTCAAGGCTCCCTTCGAGCTCCTAGAGTCTTCTTCCTTTCCACTCCCCCCCCGCCCCCCGCCCAAGGCACTGCTCAGAAGAGCACCAAGAACACCACGCCCAAAAGGACAGGGTGACCTAGAAGGAGGGGCCCGTGGCAGCAAGGCCACGCCCAGTTCACCCGAAGCCAGTGCTGGTCTCCAGCAGGACTCCGGCTTCGGCGCCGGCCCCCACGGGGCTACCCCACACCCTGCTCTGCCCGGGCCCCTCAGCGGCCGGCCCAGAAGGCAGGGCAGACAGGGCCTCTGCGCCGGGTGTTTGGATACGGGCTGCAGGGCACTGCCAGCCAGGCCAGCGCCCGGCTTCCTGCCCCAGGTCACCTGAGCGGCCACCCCTGGGGGCCGCCCCGACGGCGGGCTTGCAAACACAGCTCCCTGGGCCTCACTCCCCTCCAAAGTGGAACTGGCCTGTGCTCAAGGCTTGGGGTGCTGGGTGGCTCTCTGGTCCCAGCTGGGGTCTCACCAGACTGCTCCCTGCAGGGCCCAGGCACCCTAAAGGGACCCAGGGCGGCATAGTGCAGCTCTTTCCTCCTCCTTCCCCCCCTTCCATGGGAGGCACTGGCGGGAGGCGGGGCCGGCCAGGAGGGTTGGGGGCTTCAGGGGGCCCTCGTGGCCCCGGAACGGTCTGCCAGGTAGAGGACGGAGGGGCAGGGCACTCTGGGAATCCAGGCGTAGGTTGGCCCGGCCGCCCGAGACTGGTGCTTCTCTTGCTGAGCTGTGACGGGCAGACTGGAACAAAACTAGTTGTGGCGGGCGCTGTGTCTGTCCGTCCCCGGTGGTCTGTCTGGGTGGGGAGCTGGACGCACTTGTATACACGCTGAGGACCCTGGACTCCGTTTCCTGAGCTGCTTCTGACGCGAGCAAGGACGCAGGGCACACCGGCAAGCGGAACACGCAGGGGAGAGGCCAGGGCCGCGAGCTGAGGAGACGAGGAAGGCTGGCCTCGGGAGAAGGAGGTGCCCCTTCCTCCATGCTGGACGTCCAGTGAGGCCGTGGCCAGCTCTGCAGCCTGAGCCCAGCGCCGGGGGTCAGGGGAGAAGGTGGCGCCGGGGCGGCAGCCCGTGACCTCAGGTGCCCACGTCTAGGGGTTGTCACTCCTCGTGAGCAACGGACACCGTGCCTGGGCCCTGGTTGCACTGGACTCCGCTAAGGAAGGCAGTAGATGCAATGGTGGGGGCGCCCCCCGCCCCCCTGATGCGCAGCTCTGCGAGGTGGGGGCTGCCATTTCCCTCTCCCCCAGGAGCGGGCGTTCGGGCTTAGGAAGAGGCAGCTGGGCTGAGGGTGTGAAAATTTACCTCTGTAAAGCTGTCGGAGGAGAAACAAGTAAGAAGTGCCAGAGGCACCTGGGCAGGACTGAACTCTGCGCAGGGCTCGCTGACCCCCGGGGTTCCCGCCACTCGCCGCCCAGCACCACTGCCATGAGGCCCGGGGCGGGGGGCGCTGTGAGGCGGTGCGGTCCTTACGACCTGGCTCGCATAGCTCCCGACTCCCAGAGAACAGACGGGGCCTCCATCTGCTCCTGGCACAGGACACCGGTCCCTGCAAGAACGTCCTCTGGGCACACCTGAGTCTGTCCCTGGAGAGCCCCGCGGGGGCCTTTCCTGCCCCCAGATCCCTGTCCCTGGAAAGGTCCCGAGTCTCTCCAGGCACCTCCCGGCAGGTGCTTCGGGCTCTTTGGCCAGAGTCCAGCTGGCCCGGGAACCGCTGGCCCAGATGTTTCTCCTTCCTGCCAATGTCAAGCTGTCTGAAGGGCGGGGCCACCTGGTGGAAAAGGCCACCCCCAACCACTAATCCTCGCCCCCAGGAGGCGCCACAGCCAGAAGCCTTGGTGCAGGTTTTCTGCGCCTCTGATGAAGCCCATGCTGACCGGGCGCGCAGCCCCGGCTCCTCACTGAACACCGCGGTGATGTCAGTGTGACGTCCGAAGGCTCCTGGCTCCCAGCTGGACAGGCTGCTGCACTTTTTAGCTGGCAGATTATTTTCTTTCCCTACCAACCGGCATCCCCCGTAATCCCTTTAGAAGTGGAAAGAATCCGATTTCTCCACTGTCCCTCTGGGTTTGTCCTTTGAAATTCGGTGCCGAGCAAAGCCCTGACTGGGTCAGCTGCGGCTTCCCCGGCTGTGTGTCTAGCTGGGCTTGGAGACGGCACTGTGGCATCTGGGGGCAGACTTACACTGGGGTCCCTTGTGAAAATGGGCCCAAGCCAGGGGTGGGAGGGAAGGTGGTGGCCGGAGAGGCAGGCCGGACGCTGGAGGGCGTGCGTTCCCCCGCTGGGTTGGACAGGAAGCCTTCGAGGGCCCTTCTGCACGCGTCTGGTGTCTTGGCCAGAACACGGACTTCCTGTGCGGCTGGAGGCCAGCAGGAGAGGCCTGGGCCCGGGTGTGGGACTCGGTGTCACTCTGCCCTTCAGTGGGGACAGGACCACGTAGGGAGGGTAGAGGAGTTCCCGAATCGGGGTCCCGCTGCAGATAGGACTGCCCGAAGTCTCCGGCACAGGCGTGCCCGCCCGCCAGGGTTCAGGTCCGTGCGTGCCCGCCGCAGGCTGCGGCAGTGCAGACGCCGCCTCTCGCAGATCCGGACTCGTTCTCTCTGGACGGTGGCGACAGCCACCTCCTACAGTGCTGCATCTGATAAGGGGCCTGTGGGGCAGTGATGCCTTGGAGTGTCCCCAGGACACCCCCAGTCCCGTCCTCTTGCGTGACTTGCTGTCTTCTCTTCTTTCCCCCAAGAGTGGATCAGGCCGTGGACAGCAGCCCCAACAGGGGAGAGACCCCCCTGGCCCCAGGGGTCCTCCAGTGCACAAGGTATGGGGGGGACCTTCTTAGACCCATAGGCCCCTCCCCCTTAGTGGAGGTAGCAGGTGTACACGGTGGGGGCCTGGGGTGGGGGCCTCAGGGGACTGAGGGCAGGGCCTTGGCACTAGACCCCCACCTGCCTCTCACCTGCTTAGGGTCAGTGACATCACCAAACCCACTCCTTTTAATCACACATCGCCCCAAGTACTAGGGAGCCAAGTGCAGGCATGATGGAGCGCTGGGTGTCAGGGCTTCCTGCAGGGGGCGACTGCGAGCACAGCGGGTAGATAACGGGAGAAGTGCGTCCCAGAAAGGCCTGGCGGTGGGACGGCCGTGAGCGGCCCACCCGGCGGGGGAAGGTGTGCTGAAGGAGGGCTGAGGGGGTGCCAGGCCCGGAGCCTCGTGCCCCGACTGCAGAGGGGGAGGCGTGCACGGGCTCCTTTGCAGCCACAGATGGGTGTGCACAGGGGGCACACGGACCTGCCCGAGTCTCCAAGAAGGGGAGCCGCCCTCATCTCCGCCCACCGGGTCCCTGGACATTAGACTGTAATGCCCTGTCAGGCAGGAACGCTGTCTCCCTCGGCCGCAGTTCACTTCCACTCCGCACCGGCTCCGCTCCCGCTGCGGGCCGTGAGCAGGGCTTTGAGCGCCCTCTGCTGGCAGGATGTTACGGAGCGGGAACCAGGATCCGTGAGAGAGGGTCTGCGGTTAGTTCCCAGCGGCATCACTTCCCTGCCCTGCACTGGCTGGGACACCAGACTCTGGGGGTCCCACAGGCTCGCCCAAAAATGTGGGGTGGGTTCTGGAACGCGTGCCAGTGGGGAACCGTGGATGGGAAAGGCCTGGCTGGGGCTGGGGCAGGGAGAAGCTTCAGAAGGAGGAGGGATGCCAAAGGCGTGACTGCCGTGCGTGGACTTGGGAGGTGATGCTCACGGAGTCAGGGGCGGGGACAGGAGAGCAGAGGAGAAGCCATGTTTTCCACCCGCCACAGGACTGGCCAGCTTCAGCATGGTGCTCCGTGCGCCGTGGGGGATCCGCAGTGGGGAAGTGATTCGGCTGCCCGCCCAGCTGGGCGTGTCGGTGGTCTCTGGGGCAGGCACAAGAGGCAGACTGGTTCTGTGTACTCCTGGATGTGCTCAGTCAGCTCAACTCTGAGCAGGTGGCAGAGCTGCCCAGAGCTTGCCAGGGCTCCTTGGGGGCCTTTGCTGGGCTTTCCCTGGGCCCGGGCAGCCCACCCCGCGCAGCTGGACTGTGGCTGACGGGAGAGTCTGTTTCTCATCTCTAAGCTGCGGGCACCTTCACCGCCGCCCCCACCCCCACCAAGGCCTCCAGACCTTTCCGGCTCAGGCCCACATCTTCTCAAGTGATGCCTGTTGAAGAGTTCCGAGGTAAGAGGAAGGCGCAGAGCCGGCCAGCTCTCCCCCAGTAACCCCCCCACCTCCACTGGAAGAAACTGAGGCAGGGTAGAGGGCAGACACCAGCTCAGAAGCCCTCCAGGGAGCTGGGTCAAGGTGAAGCTGAGCCTCTCTTCCCTCCAGCGCTGCCCGCCCCCCCACCCCCAAGGGAGCAGGCGTGAGTCAGAGGCAGAGCAGCTGCCAGAAAGAGCCTGTCCCAGCTCCCCAGGGGGGTGTGGCTTGGGGCTCGTCTTGATTGAAGCAAGATCTGGGACACAGGGGTCACCACACTACTCCTTGGGACGCTTGGAGGCCCATCTCAGAGGCTCCTTTCTTGGAGGTCTCCCAGGGGCTCCGCCCCTGACACCTGGTCCTCCCCACTCTCCTGTCACAGACGGGTGGCTGGGTCCTCTGGAGATGCCCAGCTGGTGCTCAGAGAGGGCAGCTGGCCCCTCCCTTGCTCAGGGGCAGCCACACTGGCTTTCTTATTCAAGGAGGTGCTGAGCCCCATCGGAGGAACACAAAGAAATGACCCTGTTCTTGCATCAGGGAAGGTGACCCTCCTCACCAAATCCCACCCCTTCACAAGCCAGTGGGATCCACCTCCAACCCGTGGGGCCTTGCCCCAGGCAGTCACAGGGCTCGCCCCGCCCCTGGAGTGGATGCAGGGCTGAGGAGACAGCAGCTTGGTGCAGAGATGGGGTCCTCCGGTTAGAGTCAGAAGCTGGGCCAAGACGGGGAGGCAAAGCGAGCGGGCCCTCTGGTGTCAATCAAATTTGCAGAACAGCTCAGGCTAATAAGAAAGGACCCTGCAGGTGGCGTTTTTCCTTCTAAACATCTTCCAAAGCAGCATGGGGAGGAAGCTTCTGGCCCTTTCCGTCCATCTTGTCCAGCATCCATGCATGCACCTACCCTTCAACAAGCCTCTGGGGGCACAGTGGCGAGCGCCCCGAACCCAGGCACTGCCCTCCCTGGGTGCAGTCGGTGGCCACTCCCCCCACCCCCTGCATGAATCATTCCTAATCACCCTGGCATCTTCCGACATCTCTGCTAACAGCACCTCACCCTGGCGCACCCAGCAGGTGCTGCCCACTGCCCTCCCTGGACCCTGGACACGGGGCCGGGTGGGCATTTGCAGGCCAGGCTCAAAGCTGGCAGGCCCATCTCTTCCCCAAACCTCCCTGCACGGGGCCCGACACCCTGCGGGCCCCAGGGCTGGCCCTTCCTCTCCCCGTGCCTCGGTTTCCCTGCATGCATGGGGTAGGGGCAGCAGGAGGGCGCCGTCTCCCCGCACTCCCTGACCCCGGTGTCTCCCACGCCACCGGCGCAGACTGCGAGTGCTACGGCCACTCCAACCGCTGCAGCTACATCGACTTCCTCAACGTGGTGACCTGCGTCAGCTGCAAACACAACACGAGAGGCCAGCACTGCCAGCACTGCCGTCTGGGCTTCTACCGCAACGGCTCCGCCGAGCTGGATGACGAGAATGTGTGCATTGGTGAGCTGGGCGGGGCAGGCTGCTGGCCGGGGCAGGAATGGCTGGGCTGGGTGTGGGGCACACGCTGGCCCAGCAGTGCCGGGCAGGGTCTGAACACCCCGGGTCAGAACCCCCGGGGGGGGGCTGTGGAAATTCCCACTCCAGGGACCACACCCCACTGGCCTCTTTAAAGACAGAAGCTGCAAATCTGCTCTGTCAATCACGTCCTGGTTTGGTTCCTCCGGGGGCACTGGAGTTTCAGAGGCACTGGCTGGGGTCAAAGACTAGTTCTAGTCTTAGGGAAACCATCCTCATCCCAGCCCACCTGTTCCTGGACTAAAGCCCCGGTAGGCAGGAGCCCACCCGCCCCAGTTCCGATTCAATTCCCCTCGGCACCAGCTCCAGCTCCGGCTCCAGGCTGAGCAGGGCTTTGAGCGCCCTCTGCTGGCAGGATGCGTTTGCTGTGTGCATTTGAGCAATTCCCTTCCCGTCTCCCTACGCCTAGGTTTCTCCGTAAAATCAGATGTATCAGATCAAAGGCTTTCAAACCTTTTCTGCGGCTAAAAGCCAGAAAGTTCTCAAATGAAATTCTTATAATGCATTATAAGCACAGCCCCAGTGGACTTTTTCCAAACTCTGCTCCAGAACTGGCTCTGGGACGCTGGGCCTGGGTGGAGAGAGGCCATCCTGAAAGACCAAAGCCATGGCCCCCACCAACACCCACCATGCCCACCACCCCGGCCCCTGTCTCCAGTAGAGGCCGAGTCTCAGCCCTTGGTGCCCAGGCCCCTGGGGCTCCCACTGCCCACCCCAGGCCAGCTCTGGCTTGGAAGTGAGGGGACCGCCCACGCAGCTGGAGCTGTGGGTCTGAATCACACGCAGCCTTCAGATAATCCCATCAACTGCAAAGTGACCCAGACAGAGCAGTGCCGCAGCTGTCACGCGGCCCCCGGCAGGGACCGCGCTGGGCCTCCAGATCCGATTAGCAGCCCCCCCCACCCCACCCCCGCCCCACCATCCATCTGCCTTGACCCCCAGGCCAGCACTGGGCTCCACGGGTCCCTGGAGGGGGAGGGGGGACATTTGTCCCGTGCTGTGTTTGGGCCCCAGGAGACCAACTGGAGAGGCTGGAGGCCTCCGAGGCCGCGCCTGCACGGGCCCTGGAAGGACCGACAGGTGCGGGCCACACCGC
Source organism: Micronycteris hirsuta (assembly GCA_004026765.1). Lineage (NCBI taxonomy): Eukaryota > Metazoa > Chordata > Mammalia > Chiroptera > Phyllostomidae > Micronycteris > Micronycteris hirsuta. Next base: position 93,309 of record PVJI01001398.1, read on the forward strand.
CCCCAACACATACACACCTACCACAGGCCTCTGATGAGGCTCCTCGCGCCTGTCAGAGCTCTTTGGCAGTGCCCGCTCTGGTCACAGACGGGGAGACTGAGGCCCAGAGAGGGGAAGGGCCTGTCCTAGACACAGCGCCGGTGGCGGGGGTGGGGGGGCTCCAGGGAATGAATCGGTCTTCCACCAAGTTCGGAGCCCTGCCATCTATCCGCGGGCTCACGCGGACATAGCGTGCGGAGTTGGCCGGGCAGGGTGGGGTCCGTGCCCACAAGTCGCCCTGAGCGCACACGGTGCCCCTGTCCGTCCAGAGTGCAACTGCAACCAAATCGGCTCCGTGCACGATCGGTGCAACGAGACGGGCTTCTGCGAGTGCCGCGAGGGCGCGGCGGGACCCAAGTGCGACGACTGCCTGCCCACACACTACTGGCGCCAGGGCTGCTCCCGTGAGTGCGCGCCTGTCGCTGGGCGGGGCCTGGTGCTGGGCGGGGGGCGGGGCGCCGCGAAACTAATGCCGCGCGGGCCAGCGCCCGGCGCACGGACAAGGCTTAGGGGGTGGCCTGATGTGGCCAGAGACAGTGTCGGGGGCGGTGGGCGGGCCCACGTGGGGAGAGGGCCTGTGCAACTGCGGATAAGGTCGGGGTCGAGTGGGAATCAGGAGCGGCTGCGCTGGAGCTGTTTGGGAAGGGAGTCGGAGGCAAAGTGGAGCTGGGGGTTGGTTGGAGTTGGCTGAGAGAGGACGGCAGCGAGGCTGTCGGAGGAAAAGGCCTGGCCAGAGGTGGGCGAGCGCCCCAGCCCCACGGAGCAGCACTAAGGCCAGTGCCAGGCGCGGGGAGAGCCGGGAGTTGCCGCGGAAGGGAGGCAGAGGCCAGGTCTCCTTGGCCGTAGTCACCATCCACGCAGGGACCTTCCACACCAAGTGCTCCCCGAGTCTCCAACACCCGCCTGGCCCACGCCGCACCCCCTGGGGCTCGCACATCGCCAGTCTCAGAAGCTCCAGCAGGGGGCGTAGGTGAGTTGGACTGGGCCGCGGCGCGAGCTAACTGCTCCTCCACCCCGCAGCCAATGTGTGCGACGACGACCAGCTACTCTGCCAGAACGGCGGCACCTGCGTGCAGAACCAGCGCTGCGCCTGTCCGCGCGGCTACGCCGGCGTGCGCTGCGAGGAGCCCCGCTGCGACCCCGCAGACGACGACGGGGGCCTGGACTGCGACCGCGCGCCCGGGGCCGCACCGCGCCCCACCACCCTGCTCGGCTGCCTCCTGCTGCTGGGTCTGGCCGCCCGCCTCGGCTGCTGAGCCTGCTGGAGGACCCGCGGCCAGCGAGGGCAGGTCTGCGCGCTGTGCGCCCTAGGCCCTGCGCCCCGGGGGCCGGGCGGCAAGAAGGGTGCGGCCCGAGCTGCTCCCAGGTGCTACTCAGCGGAGTCCTCCGCGCTCCTCCCGACCCCTCCGTGGCACCTGCCCCTGCCCCGGCGCTGCAGCAGGGGGCGCTGAGGGGTCCTGACCCCAGCGGCCTGCTATTTTGGTCTTAGTTTTTCTATGTCCTGCAGCCCCTTTCCTGTTATTTTTTTGCTGGCGGTGAGACAAAGGGCGGAGAGAAACGCTGCTCACCCAACACCCCAGGTACACACACACACGACTGTTGCGACACCCCCTGCGCCTGTCCCTGGCCTACCCTCAGCCAGCGGACCTGAAGTCCAGCTGCTGCAGCTCCAGTCGCTGACTTCATTGTCTTTATATTCTTTCTCCGTTTCCCTCTGCGACCCGCCAGACGCCAGGCCGGAAAGATGCCTGGGCCCAGGAGCTCCTTGTCTGGGGGAGGGAGAAGGAAGAGAGTTGGGGGGGCCGGAAACTTCGTTTTGTAGAGAACTATTTTTGTTTGTGTTAACCGTCCCCTGCAGGGAGGGGCAGGAGCGGGACGCCGGTCACCACGGCGTGATTGGCGGTGTGTAACTGCACAGAGTAAAGGTCTGCTCACTGCTGCCTCCGGGGCCTGCTTTCTTTGTGTTCATTTGGGATTTAAAGAGGAGCCCACAAAACAGCCTTAAAGAGCCCACGTCACTTTGAGGCCACATTCTCCAGGCCCTTCTGTGAATGAGAACAGTCAGCCCCGCCCACCCCAGGTGGGGCCAGCAGAGCGCTCTCACCTGAGCCAGGTGTGCGGTCCTGCCAGGGACCCACTTATTCCCCAAACTTGGAAGGTTGCTCCCTTGTTCCACCAAAACCACCACCAAACCCAGTTTATTGCACCTTTCCTCAGCTGCCCTCAGATCTGCAGGCGGGGGGTGGGCGTTGTTGCGGTCGCTGAGAGGCCGGGGAAGCGGCAGGGCCAGCCTTCTGGTACAGCATCACTTCCAGGCTCGGGTTTAGAAATCACGGCGGTTGTGCGGCTTCAGAACTGACCACCCCCTGCCTCGGGCCCAAGTCTGCAGCCGCTGCCTCCTTCCAAAGCCCCAAGCTGGGCACAGCGGGAGGGCCAAGGGGGCCCCGGGGGGCTGGAGAGCTGAGAGGACGTGCTAAAGGATGGGGCTCATCAAACAGAGACCCTTTGCTAGGGAGGGTGTCCTGGGTGTTTCCAGCTCTTGGGGGTTGTACCCAGATTCCCCTCCCCATCCACTTCCTAGCACCCAGGCAGTGACCCAGGCCGCCTGGGTCCCCCTGGCCCCTCCAGTCCCTGCCCTGGGTGGGGCAGACCTGCCACACTCCCTCAACGCCCCCGCAGGCAGCGCTAAGAGCTAGCTGAGCAAACCTGGCCTTAGGAGTGAGGCACAGCAGAGGAGGAGCTACAACCGATACTAAACCTGCATTTCAAGGCCAAGTGCCCACCCCCAGCCCAGGCCGCAGGGCTCAGCTCCCAGCTGCCCAAAGTGCCTTCTGTCCGTCCCTGTGGCCCCTGAACCCATTCGGCCGGCCATGAAAGTGAAGCATCCGGGGCTCCCCGTGAGTGGCGTGGCTGTGGGACAGTTCTGGCCAATAAGATGGAAGCAGGGGTGATGGGTGGGGCTTCCAGAAAGTTCCTCAGACACCTCCCCTTCCCCCACTCCCCACCCAGCCTCAGTTGGCCCTGTGTTGGGCCCCGGCTTTGCTGTCTCCCTTCCCCCAATGCTCAGTCGGCAGGCTGTGGGGAGGCCCACTGGCCACTCCGGGTGTGAGACGGGCCACCGCAGGTGGACGCTGCTTTCCCGAGGGCCTGGCTGGGCCGGGAGCCGCCTGGTTGCCAACCTCCGCACTCCTTACTGTGTGACAAGAAATAAACTTGGACGCGATTAATGACTGGAATTTGGCTTTTCTGTTACCTACAGACTCAGCAATTCCTAAATCATAGGGCCCGCCCCCCAGCATCTGGCCCGAGGTCAGAGACCAAAACTCTTCCTTCCCGGGCCCTGGCCCCCACGCCACACACACACAGACCCAATTCCAGCAGCGTCAGGCTGCAGAGTCAGGACCTTGCTGCCTCGGGCCGCCTCCTTCCAGAGCAGGGCCTGTCTGCACCCTCCACCTGCAAGTAAGGACGGGGGAGCAGCCAGCCCCCCACCCCCGGGGGGAGAGCCAGGCCCCCACCCCCTGGGGGACCGCCAAAGCAGGCTGCTGTCTGTAAGCAAGTCGCCTTTGTCCTGGTCACTGCGGCACTAAACCATAGGGGAGTCCGGTCGCTCACCACCCACCTCCACCCTCCAGTTCTGCGGCGTCCGGCTCCTGGGCACGTGAGCTCCTTAGGGAGGGAGGGGATCAGGATGGAATGGGGGGGATGCCCACCCCAGTGGGGCTCTGGTGCATCAGTCACACTTTGAGGAGAGGGGGCAGTCTCCTGCCTCTCAGTGCTGCTGCTGGTAGAGCAGCTGTTTACAGGCCAATGCGGGGTGGGGGGCGGTTCTCAGAGAGGAGCTCGGCTGACACCAACAGCTTCTACCGCACACCCCCACCCCCTTTGTGCCACCCTGGGTGTGTCCCCGGGAGTCTCTAGACAGGTCTGGGAGGAGAGGGTCCTCCCTGACCCCTTCCAGCCCGGCCAGGACCAGAGCTGCATCAGCCTGCCTGCACGCAAGGGCCAGGCAGGAATGAGCTGCCCATCAGAGCGGTAGCCCAGTCCCCGAGGGTGGGGCCCTGCCCTGACCCCAGCGCAGGCTGGAGGGAGGGCTGCCAGTGGTCACTGGGAAAACTCGGACACTTCGCAGGCAGCTGAGAGGACAGGAGAAGGTCAGCAGAGCCCAGCATCCCCTCCCGGCCGGAGCGCCCCAGCCCCCAGAGCTGTCCGACTGGAGCCCCAAGAAGGGAGGAGGGGAGGCTCCTGCCTGCTGTCCCTGGACGCACAGCCAGTGTGCGCAGCGCTGCGCAGCACGGCGACCTTCGCCGTTCCCCGAGGACCCCTTTCTGCACCGCAGTGCCACCGACCTCTGCGGCCAGGTGGCCCTCAGGGGCGGGGCCTGTTGCCCGCACTGTGGGAGGTCTGCAGCAGGCCTGGCCTGGAGTCACTGCGTGCCAGCGGCACCTCCCTCCCTGTGTCATCGCAAACTGCGAGCAAACTTCCCAGGCAGAGAACCACCGGCCCAACAGGAGGGATGGCCACACCCGTTTCACCGGAGGGGACGTGGAAGCTGGGAGAGGGGACAGAACTTGCCCCAGGGCCCACTTTCTAAGAAGCAGAGGCACCACAGCCTGACTCCAGGGCCCAGGGCTTAACCCAGACCAGGGCCCCAGCAGGGGGCACCCCGCCCAGGGCTGGACCCCAGCTGCTCCTGCCCCAGCCTCCTCCCTACGGCAGCACGGAGCCCTGGGGGACCGGGCTCCAGCCGCAATGGCCTGGCTGTCAGGGGACAGGCCTCCCCCACACCTTCCCCTCTAAGTAAGCAGACGCTGGATCTGCAATTTCTGCCTCCTCTGCTGCTCAGTCTAGCTGTGCAGTGTCTGTGGGCACCCAGGGAGCAGCAGTGGGCGCCGCTGGCAGGCTGGAGTGGGCGGGGGTGCGGGGACTCCCAGCCCTGGCCCAGTGCTTTGGGCTGGGCCAATCTCTCCCCCTCCCTGGGGAACCCCGCTTCCGCCCACATTCCCCAGCACAACTCGGGCCAGAAGAGTTCAGGGAAAAGGCCTGGGGAAGAAAAGCTTTGCTTGCTGATTTTTCCTTTTTCCAACACAGGCCGCAGTTGTAGGGAAGTTAGAACTACAGAAAGGCGAGGTGATAATTTCTAAGCTAAAATCACCCCCATTCTCCCCCCAGTGCTAGTGGCTGCCGACATTCTCCAACTCCGTCTCCAGTGCTTTTCCACAAAACACAGCCGCACGCAGCAGCCTCCCGGCGTCTGTCTCACCGACGCGGGCACTGAGCTGAGCCGCCCTGCCCACCCGGCCACTATCCAGCTGCGGCCACCGCGGCTCCGAGGGCGTCCTGGTCACAGAGCCGAGGCACCATACCCAAGGGCAACTCTGGGCGACTCAGACGGAAAAGGCCATTTGAGGATCTCGGGCCCTCGGGCAGCCAAGGAGGAAGTGAGACAGATGTGCGGGATGACCCCAGGAAGCCAGGGCAGCACCCAGTGTCTTGCCTGCAGTGGCCCGAGAGCCCCTGCTGCAGATCCTGTGGTCACCCCAGTCTGCAGACCTGCCTCCAGCTGGCAGCCCTGCCCCGCCCCCGCTGTGGGCCTGCGCGTCAGTGACCAGTGCTTCCAGCTCCACCCAGGGAGGGAGGCTGCCTGCCCCCACCAGAGGAAGGGTGCAGGAAGCAACACAGGCCAGCAGAGGGCAGGCAAGTTGCCCGGGGTCATGCAGCCGGGGAGAGGCCGAGTCCCGAGCAAGTCCAGTCTGGGCACAAAAGCCGGGCCTGGTGACACTGGCCGTGCAGCTGTCCCCCTTCCCTCTACCTGACTGACTTGTGCTGTGCACGCCCTCCGCCAGCCTCCACTGTGGCACTTAGCAGCGTCATCCTGACATCAAAGGAGGTCTCTCAAAGCAGGCAGCGAAGCGGTGCGCCAGCCCTAGGGCCCTCTTCCCCGTCTGGGGCCTGGTGGCCAAGGGACCCTGGCTCCTGGCAGGACGTGCCACAGCCTGGCCCAGCGCCCCTCGGGCGGGACAGGGCCTGGCCGGCACCTGGAGTCGCTGTGGCTGTGCTGCTGGTGGCCCAGTTCGCAGCCAGCCGAATGCCCACACTCCCCGCGAAGAGGAAGGTGGTCCCGAAGGCACAAGGGTACACACTCTGGAGTCCGGCCACCTGAATGACCTTGGGCAAGTTCCTCCGTCTCTGTGTTCCTCGGTCTCCTCTCCGATGAAACGGGGGTGGGGGGTGCCGAAACGCTGCCTTCCCACGGTGCGACGGTGATGACGGAACGAGCTGATGTGCGCAGCGCCCCCAACAGCGCGGCCTGTGCTGTCACTGGGTTGGCGGCCTTACCTGCCTCCTCCCCCCACCACACGGGTGCAGAATGTCACCTGCTCTGCAGTGGCAGGAAGAGCGCGTGAGGTGGCCTTTCCTCCCGGGAACACCCCACCCTTGCGCTGCCGTGGGGAGCGCACTGGCGCTGACTTCACCGCTGGCCTCCCCGTCCCCTCGGGCTCCCGTGCGCCGTGGGACTGACTTTGCAGCGGGCTGAAGAGCTGGGCTGTGCCGGTCAGTGGCCTGGGAGTCACTGTGGACACACCCAGTCCCCAGGTCGCAAAGCTGGCCCCAACAGGCTGACCTTCATCCGCTTGGTCCCAGACCACTAGACCAGAGTCTGGGGCAGGGCCCAGGAGAGGAGGGTGTCAGCAGCTCCCACGCGGGCGGACAGAGCCGTCCGGCGCCCCTCCTGCAGCCGTGCGCGGCCCCGGGGCTCGAGCCGGGGGGACGCCAGCACACAGGGCCGCCGCCTGCCATGCCGTTGGCACCACTTGCACCGCCTGACTTGGCAAGTGCCCTCTGTGCACGACAGTGACAGTGACCAGGTCCTTGAAAGGTCACGGAAGGGCTCCCCGTGCACACTGACTGCCTTGCAGTGCTGCACACCATGTTCCGCCTGAACGGACGCTCGGTTTCCGCTTCCTGTCTGGATTATTTATTCCTCAACCAACGATGGTGAACCCAGAGGCGAGGGCGAGGGCGGGGGGGCAGGGGGCGGGCGGCTGCGCGGGGCTGGTTGGAGGGACTTTAGAAATCGCGCCCCAGCTGGGACGAGCTGCTCAGCGTCAGGCCACCGCAGGGCACGTGTCTCTCAGCAGGCCAGGGTGTGTCTGCCGTGCCCCATAACTCCCCAAACGTCACTTCCCCCTCCCAGGCGATCTGTGCCACTGGCTGGAATGAGCCAGTGGCGGGTGAGGCTCTCTGTTCCCTTGCCCTGGGGACAGTGACGCCGAGGCTGAGGGCACATGCCTTCGAACAGGCCTGGCCCGGCAAGTCTGCACTCTGATGTCACCACTTTTATAAAACACGTGCCGGTCTGCAGCTTTCAGCAGTTAGCCCTGACGGGGACATCTGGACCCTGCCCCTCATCAGGGGTGCCCCAGGAGCTCTTTTTGTGGGTCACTGTTCATTTGCCCCCGTCCCCAGTCTTGGCCTAACTCTGCGGAGCGTGCGTTCCTGGCAGACCAAACTTCGGAGTCTGACACACCACCGTGGCTGGCTGGACTCCGGAGAGAGCTAGGAAGCCAGGGCCGGGGCGGAACAGCAAGCCTGAATAAAACGAGTCCAGCGGCAGGCCCAGTGGGTCACCTGGGAAGTGCGCCGTCCCTCAGATCAATGACACAGAACTCCTAACCCGTGTCAGGCGTGTTTCCACACTTTAATTCTGCTATTTTCTCTTAAAATTTAGGTTTTAAGACAACACTGAATGTCTGCCAAATCCCTGCTAGGAATTCAGAGCATAGAAAAGTCAAAGCTACAGCAGAAAATTATAATGTGCACAACTAGCTTCAGAAAATAGTTTAGTGCATCTTGGTTATAAAACTCATTTACAGATTATTCACACGTCCTTATCAAAATCGACTCCTGATACTACATGAAAACATGTAACTAAACGCACTGCGCACAATTAACCCAAGGCAAGGCACGCGCGGAAGCAAAGGAAGCGGAACCCACCCGTGTGGAAAGAACAGACAGGACACAGGTCCTTGAGGACGAAGCCACCAGCCCCTCCTCGCCCTGCAGCGCTGGACGCTGACCTGTGAGATGGCCCCGCTGAGAAAGGCAGGGTGACGCAGAAAGGCTTTATGCAAATGGTTTTACCAACTGAACAAGGAGCAGCTCCCAGGGCAAGGCCAGGAGGGCCCAGGCTGGCTCCCCCGAAGGGCTGCGCGGGTCTCCGCCAGACTCGCACAACCAGACCAGGTGGCTGCGGGGGACGCACAGGCGCCAAACTGTCTGGAAGTAACACTGCTCGGCTTGCGGTCCCCACGCCAGCCCATGGCCTCGCCTCCTGCACAAGCTCACAGCGTTTTTAACTCCTGAGTTGTCGCCGCTGAGGGTCTGCCACCTCGAGCGTTTCAGGTAACAGCGAGGCTTCGTGCCCCGACCCCACCCTGCCCCCCCCCCCCCGGCTCTGGGGAGGGCACGCTCCCTGCTAACAGGAGCGCTGTCTGGACACCAGTGAGGGGCATGGGTCATGGAAAACTGTGGTACTGAGACTTTTGGCAACCAAATGCTGCTTTTCAAAGAACTCTTTAACAATGTACTTCAGTAGACTTCTGGGGAGCACAGAGCCCTTTTTGCTTAAAAAGCAGACGAGGCAGATTTCAAATGGGGCCCATTCAGCTCCAGGGCTTGTCTCCCTCCCCTGATGCGCTGGTGGGCGGAAGCGTGTCGCCCTGGACCTGGCTCCCGCCCCGGCCAGCTGCTGCTACTGCACACGCGCGACGCTCCCAGCACAGGGCAGTCCGTGCGAGCTGGGGAGGCTGGGCTGAGACCTGGTGCCCCTCCCTCGGCTAGGTCTCTCACATCCCCACTCACTGCAGCCAGCCCCCTCGCCAGGTGCTCCACACCTCGGATTTCCACAGGCTGACAGAGTTCCCCACGGGCACAGGAAATGCCAACTCTCACCCTGGTCTGAACTCCAAGGACCTGCGCCCCGTCCCAGCCTTCTCTCGGAGCACCTAACAGTGCGCCGGCCTGCCCTCGTGGTCCCCGGGAAGATGTGGTCTGGCCTCTCAGAGACCTGCCTCAGAAGGACTGAGAGGGCCTTCCCCTCTCCTGCTTTCCTTCCTTCTTTTAAAATGAAGTTGTTTCTGGTGAAAACGATCAACGTGTTAAGCAGGAGGAAGAAGAGTGGTCTGCCGGGTCACATTTTGAAAGGACTTTGCTGTCTGCTGTACAAACGCACATTTCGGTCAGACCCGACCTCTTACAGGAGGACGAGAGACTGGCGGCCTCAGGGGCAGCACGACCCCCGGGAGGGTCTGCAACAGAGGAGGAGGTGCTGGGGGTGACCTACAGGCCCAGGGGTCAGGCTGCGCCCCATGTTCCCAGTACACACACACTCCTCTGTGGGAAAACAAGTCTTATCTGGACAGTCCTGCTGGCCGGTCACCTGAGGCTTGCGACAGTGACCGTGGCCGACCGGGTCTCTCACCCGGCTTTACTACAGTTTTCTTTTCTTTGAACTGCTGTCCTCCTTCTCCAGTCTCCTACTGTCCCTGCCAGAGTCCCTCCTGGTGTGATGATGGCTCACAGAGCTGGGCGCCTCCTGGCCCCAGTCCCTGAGAGCCCTGGCGTCTCTGTGGTAGCTGCGCCCCCGCTCCTGGTCACACGCACTGGTGTCTGTGGCGGCGGCGCTGGCAGCAGGAGGTTCACACGGCACGTACGGTCTGCTCCCTGTGGCTGTGGGCCACTCCACGGTGCTGCCCAGCACCTGGGGGCTCACGGGGAAGCTGGGCTCGCCGAAGGGAGGCGTTGCTCCATGGTGCTGGGGGCTCACGGGCTCTGGGTCCCTCAGGCACTTCCCTTGGGCTTCAGAGCTCAGGCCCATCCTCCTGAGCAGTCGTGGGTCCCGAGGCTGGTCCTTGACAGCAGGCCTCTCGGGGTCCTTTGCAGCAACAGTGCCAGCAGCTTCCTTGGGGTCAGGGGGCGTGGAGCACAGGAGCGACGCGAACAGCGCTTTGAGAATCTCGCTGTCGGGCCTGCTGCTGGGCGAGCAGCCCTGGGGGCTGAACCCCTCCAGGGCCAGGGGCGGGGGGTGGGTCAGACTGCGCTGCAGCGTGGGCTTCAGCTTCAGGATCTTCGCTGCGTCGTGTTTGTAGTTTCTGTCACAGGTCTTGATGATGGCGCCGCGCCGCTGCGCGTCCTGAATCAGGTGGTTCCAGTGCTGATTGTCCTGGAAACCAAGAGAAGGAAGGGAAAGTTACAACCCAACACACACTCGCAGGCCCGGGAGCGTGGGGGTCCGGCTTCGTCTCTGAAAGAAGCAGATTTCCGCGCTCAGACCCTCCAGAACCCATCACCAGTGAGAAAGGCTGAAAGGGAGACCAGTCGGCGCCGCCCGATACAGCCCCGCAGGGGGCAGTCGTCACGGGTGAGGGAGAGCGGCCACGAGCAGCCCTGCGCCCCAGGAAGCAACCTCATGGAGCCGTTTCAGTGGCAACCAATGAACCGAGATACAATCACAAATTCAGCGGCACCAGCCACACCGCAAGTGTGCAGCAACCATTGCGGCCAGCGCCGCGTACACTGGACAGCGCAGAGAGAGCACCCGTCACCCCAGGGAGCCCCGTGGTGCTGCGGATCCCATCCCGCCCGTCTCCTGACAAGGCTAACGACACCAGAAGGTGGCGGCTTTGGCTTCAGAAAGCCCTAACTTTTGAGTGCCTATGGCTATTCTAGAAAAAGGTCCATAGCTTTCATCGAATTCCCAAAGGCCTCCCAAACTCCAAAGGGCTAAAAAGCATCTTCATCCCGAGTCCTACTCCAAGGACACACACCGGCGGCCACCCTCTGCCTCTGCTCTGGGGGGCTGAGGCTATGAAAGCACGTCTGAGGAGAGAACCCCCGCCCCTCCCCGCCTGCACGTCTCTCCTCTCTTCCCCACAGCAGCTTGCTCAGCAGTGTGCAGACAGAGGCCACGGTGAGTCCAAGGGAGAGACAGACAGACGCAGGCGGAAGGAAGGAGAGAGAGCGGCCCGGCGGCCCGAGCCCCACGCTGCCGTCCAGGACACGGAGGGCGCGGGGTCGCTGCCCGCGCAGCACTGCCTGGGCGGGACTGGGCCGCGGGGCCGCTCTGCACCGGCCCCGTGGCTGTGAACAGCCGTGTTTCCTGCCACTGGCTGCAAGGGCTCGCTGTGTTGCACTGTCCCAACCCTGAAGCCGGAGCCGCCCGGCCCTGGGCAGCGCAGCACAGTCTCCCGGAGGAGGGCCGGGGACCGAGCACCACAACCCCAGGCGTGCAGACAATAAGCAAGTGCAAAAAGGAATGCGTCCCCGCTCTCGCCCACAAATCCACCCGCAGACGCCTTCCGACCAGGCAGAGCCTGCCCGGTCCGAGACCCTGGGGAATGCGGGAGGGTTGGAAGCCAAGACCGTGGAGGCTGAGGTGCCCACCTGCCGACAGCACCCAGTTTACACACACGGTGTGTGCGCACCAGCAAGGACGTGTGTCCCGAACTCAGAGATGTGAGTGTTCGACACCAACACCGAGTGACTTTTAAGAATATGTGAACCTACTCACTTTATTTGTATTTTTTATGTATCAGCATGAGAGATGTGATAAAAATCTGCCTAAGTCTAAAAGAGCTCCTTCAATAAATGCCAGAAAGTTTCCAGCAGCAGCCAGGTGCTGCGTCCCGGTCACACAGCGGCGCACCGAGTGCCGCCACACGCAGTCACCGACGGCCTCCGGACCAGAGGGACACCAGCAGCCCCGCGGCCCCACCGGGGCGTGTGAGCTCCAGAGCGGTCACGCGCACCACGCCCCTGACAGGCCCACGTGAGTGAGCGGCAGCACTGGGCTCGGGGGCTCCATCCCGTCCTCTCTCGCCCTGTGGCTGAGACACAGGTGGACGCAGACAGCCTGTGGCCACTGCGGCCAAGTCTCCCGCACCTAAATGCAGTGTCTAGTCCAACCCGAGGATTGCGAAAACTGTTTTGAGAAGGGGCTGTTAGTCTTGGTTTTGCAAAAGAAACCACTGAGTCCATCTCTGTAAGGGAGACAGGGCGAAAGCACAGCAGCAACAGAGCCGCCCCCAAGACGACAGAAGCTGGAACACCCAAGTGCTCGGTGGGGCACGAAGACACCATGACAGCTAGACGTCAGTGGCCTTCAAATCTGTGCAAGTGTGACCTTGGGGCTCACAAAGACTCTCTAAGGGCGGGGGGTGGGTAAGAACGTTGGGCAAAATCAATCTCCTACGTCCTCAGGGGCCCCCCGCCCTCCCACCCGTGCTTCTCTACCACGGTGGCACTCGTCCACCCCAATCTGACCCCAGTCTGACCGCAGGGTGCACTGCCAGGGCATGAGGAAACCCCTGGGTGCCAAATAAAGGGGGCGGTACAAACTGGGGTGCCCCTGAGAGCTCCTTTAATACGGGCACTGCTAAGAGACACGGTAACATTTGACTTTTCAGGTTTAAATATTATCAAAATGCAACTGTGTGAAAATAGTCATTGTAACAGATTATTCAAGCCACAGTAAATCTTTTTCAATACTCAGATCCTTATGGTCATAGAAAAAAAATTAATTTTTTAAAAAGCCTTTTACTTCAGCCCTGGCTGGTGTAGCTCAGTGGATTGAGCGCGGGCTGGGAACCAGACGATCCTGGTTCGATTCCCAGTCAGGGCACATGCCTGGGTTGCAGGCCAGGTCCCCGGTGGGGGCCATGTGAGAGGCAACCATACATTGCTGTTCTTCCCTCTCTTTCTCCCTCCCTTCTCCTCTGTCTAAAAAATAAATAAATAAAATCTTTAAAAAAAAAAAAAAAAAAAAAAGCCTTTTACTTCAGAGTAACTATAGATTCACAGAAATTTGCCTCCCCAGTCCAGGCAGTTCCATGCACTCTTCAGTTTCCACAAACAGCAGAGGCCGAGGACCCCAGGGCCGGTAAGAAAGAGAACCACGGTGCTTGAGCGCCCTCTGGTGGCGCTGGCCAACACGGGGCGACCTCTGCTAACGCACTCAGGACTGCTAAGGGAAATGAGGAGAGCGAAGAGCTGTCGCCCCTAAGGAGACAAGAGGCAAATACATGCTCTATTTAGCCAGCTGTGGTACCAGCAATCACGCTGCACGTCTCTCTACCAAACAAGCCCGTCACATCCCCAAGAGGAATGTCTGCACCAGGTCCCGGGACATGGCAGCCCTGTGCCAAGCGCCCGGGCAGAAGGAGACCCAAGCTCACTGTGGCGGGAAGCTGGGCCAGTGACAGCCACACTGAGTCGTTCGAGCACTTCACACACCATCTTAACAACCCTGGAATGTAGGTGCATTTTTTACCAGGCCATCTTGTCCTTTACCAGGACACTGTGGCTACCCAGGCCCTGGGCTGAGGCAGGCGAGTGGCCTCTGCGGACGAAAGCTCCAGGGAGAAGCTGCTGGAGGACGGACCACGGGGAAGGGGCCCCCGACTTCACGTCTCCGTGGCCCCCCGACGCCACTGCCATGCTGACAGGCAATAAAAACAAACCTCGACCCACGACCAGTGACAAGCGCTGGGACCACCAGGGCCGAGCGCTGGTTCCCTGGTCTCCAAGCCGGCACCTACCATCAAGGTCCTCAGGTGTCCGAGGATGAAGAGGCTGTACTTGGCCCGTGTGATGGCGACGTTCAGTCTCTGCAAACTCGCCAGAAACCTAGGCGATCAAACACAAAGTTACTTCTTTCTACACAGTGTCTTGGCGGTTTCAGTGTGGGTGAGGAGCAGGCAGTTTGTAGACGGTTTTCCGCAGGCTGCTTTGGCTTTTAAAGTCACAGTGCTTTCTCACTCTTCCCAGCGCAGGGTACCGGGCACAGGAGCAAGTCCCACTGAAAACAGTGCACAGAACCCCCAGTGCCTTCCTTCAAAGGGACGCGCCTGTCTGTTGGTTTCCTATTTGGACTTGAATGAGATACTGGGAATTTTGACAGTATGACTACTAAGCCTGAAACACGTCTTAAAAACGTGAGACTTAGATCAATTAGCCTTAAACCTAAATGTATCTCAGAGTACCGAAGTGCTGTGGAACCAGTGCCGACACAGATGCAACAACAGACGAGAAGGGCGCGCACCAACGGCAGATCTGGCGCACAACGCAGACGGACGTCTGCTCAGACGGCCCTGAAACGTGCGGCCTCCGCGAGCGCACGCAGCCCGCTCCGGGCGGGGGCAGCCCTGACGCCAATGGCGGTTTCCTTTAAGAACAATTACACATATTTACAACCTGTCGATTCCGCCTGTCACTCATAAGAGGGAAAAACTTCAGTGTGCTGAGACTCAAGGGAGTTTTCTGTCACCTGCTACACACCCACTGTGCCCCCCCCCCGCCCCGCCCCGGGCCTCTCTGGAAGTCAGTGGGCTGTGGTTAAGGTGAACAAACCCGGCCAGAGCAGAAACACCGAGAGGAGGAAAACCACATCACGACACATCCCGTGGGAGAGGAGCAGGCCCCTGCAAACACCCTTGATCCAATGATGTGTTTACTCTTATTAAAAACAGAGCAGACACACTCGTGCCATGGGTTAACACACAAGCATCAGGTCAAGCAGAAGCAGCACGGGTGAGCTCCACGGCAGGAAAAACCAAGGCCAGCACTCACCCGATCGAACCTTGCACAGTGTTCGCTCGGACACACGTGACGATAATACAGTCTTTCTGACGACCCTGGAACGCGTCCACGGTATCTACCTCCGCTGGCCTATTCGTGAGAGAGAGACACTCGCTGGAGGGAGACACGCACTGAACACACATGTTCGCGTGGCAGTGTTCTTCAGAAACTTCTTCGTGGTGTCAGCAGTTTTGGAAACACAGCTCACACAACGCAAAACTCGCCACCTTCAAGTACGGTCAGTACACTGTGCGACCATCTTCCCCAACCGCACACTTCCACCGCCCGGGAGAGAACCCCGTCTCCACGCCCCTCCCCACAGGCCCGGCAACCGCGACGCTCCTCCCCCTCCCCTCCCCCTCTGCACGGAGCCGCTGTGCGGGGGACATGGAGCCTCACTCCACGTGGCCTCTGTGTCTGGCTGCTCTCCCTCGGCGCGCTCTCAGGGCGCGCCCGCACGGCCACAGGGGTCAGAGCTCCTCTCTCTTGCAGCTGAGCGTCCGTGCAGGCGCACCGAAGTTTATCCAGCCACTTACAAAGCCTGCTGGAAGTGCTCCATTACTGACTCCGTTTCTTTCCTTTTTAGTGGTCTGTTCAAATGTTCTATTTTTTCTAGAGCCAATTTTGGTAGTTAGTGTGTTTTGAGGTCAAGAAACTGTTGAGCCAATGGATCTCCAACACTTCCTTTTCAATTTTACCACTGAGGTAAAGAGACGACAGCAACGTGACCGTCACTCTGTGCATAAAGACACTGAAAGGATCAATGGGGGGTGTCCAGCCCACGGGCCAGGGCATCGGCAGCCCAGGAGGGCTGTGCATGTGGCCAAACACAGAATCATAAATTTACTTAGAACACTGAGATATTTTTGTGATGACGTGCCGCAATGTATTTATTTATTTATATTTTAAAGATTTTATTTACTTATTTTAGAAAGAGAGGAAGGGAGGGAGACACAGAGGGAGAGAAACAGCAATGTATGGTTGCCTCTCACATGGCCCTCACTGGGGACCCAGCCCGCAACCCAGGCATGTGCCCTGACAGGGAATTGAACCGGGACCGTCTGGTTCCCAGCCCGCGCTCAATCCACTGAGCTACACCAGCCAGGGCGCAATGTATTTACTGCGTGGCCCAAGACAACTCTTCTCCTTCCAGGGTGGCCCAGAGACCCCCAAAGGTTGCACAGCCCTGGGTTAATTATTTATTCTAAGTGACGATGCAACCCCGTGCGTCTCACGAGAACTGGGGCTGAGAGAACAAGCCATGGAAATGAATGGAAGGGAACGGCCCGTAGAGCTCTGGGGTCGGCCCCACTGCCACGTATCGGGCAGTGGTTGGCGCTCCGCAGGGGGGGGCTCTGTCCACAGGGCTGCGAGCGTGCCCACCCACAGCCCAGAGCCCTGGGCTGGACCGCGACCCCAGCCGGAGACCACTCCCCACACTTCCCTCCCTCGCTGCCCGCCTTTCTTCTCCTTGGCTCAGCTTAAAACCGGAAACATCTGTAAAAGCGGGGATGCCTCACCCCTTTCCTCCGAACTCTCTGTCCAGCTCCTTCTGAATCATCATCTTCTGAGCCTTGTAATGGGTTATGATTCCAACGTTCCGGAAAGTAACGTCCTTCCTTTTGTCTTTAAGAAGTTTCATCAACTCTATGACCACTTTTATTTCTTGAACATTCACGTAGGAGCTAGACAGATGGACAAAAGAACACGTTACACCTGACGGCAGTCCGGCCGCTGACTGAAGCCCCGTTTGTGTCCGGGGCAGTAACAGTAACGGCAGGTTTGACCGCCACTCACGCTCAGCAGTGGCTCGGAGGGCGGCTGGTCACCCAGGCCCACACACCGTACGTGCAAACACATACACAACAACTGGCTGGTGAAACAAAGTTTTAAGAGAAAGAAAAGTTTTAAGTCAACTGAGGCTTAGGCACCAACTTGTTAACATCTGGTAAACAGCTGTTAGAACAGGAATAGCAACAGTAAGAACGAAAGTGTAATGGGCTACAGACAGTGAAGGTTTGCTCTTCCATACACGGAGAAAAGTGCTTCAGATGTGTTATCCTCTTTTCCACCCTGACCCGAGGATACGTTTTATTGATTTTAGAGACAGAGGAAGACAGGGAGAGAAAGAGAGAGAGAGAAGCGTCCATGTGGGAGACCGATCGGCTGCCTCCTGCACGTGCCCTGACTGGGGACCGAGCCTACAACTCTCTGGCACACAGGACGACTCTCCAGCCAGCCACACCCCCGCGCAGACGGCCGAGAATCGGTGGCTGAGTGCCTGAGCCCGGCTGTGCGAATCGAGCACCACATGAGCAGGGGGAAGCCAGCCACACAGACTCCCGGGACACGGACCCGAGAGATGAACACCGGGGGGCCTGCAGCAGCCCTATCCCCACTGGCCTCCCCACAGGGGAGAGGACACGCAGAGGCATGGTGGGGGGCACTGCACAGGCCCTGCTGTTCCCAAGGCAGCCGCGTCTTGCTTCCAGAGCCTTCAGTGCCCACCACCCTGACTTCACGACTTCCTGCGCAGATGACCCAGCTGACCAGCTCTCTTCCGTCTTTATCGCCTCTGTTCTGCTCTGTCACCTCTCAGGTCAACACCCCTCCTGTGACATTCCACCCCAACCATGCTCACGGAACTCAGTTCTTGGTCCTCTGCTCCATCCCACAGTCCCTGGGGCAACGCGAGCCCCGGCCACCTGCGTCTCTGCATCTCTAACTCCCCCACCTTTAGGGACTAATGTCCGACCCACCGAGGACGCGGCCTGCTCTGCAGCTCCCGGGACTTAGGTGGGTTCGCGTCTCCTGCAGCGCCATCGTGCATGGGGGCGCCGACACCTGTGCCCGCCACGGCAGCCCCGGCCTGACGCTCCGCTGGCTCCTCCGGGCATTTCGTGACGAGCAGCCCCACCCCCGCTGCTGCCGCTCGCAGACCACCTAACAACGCGACACACGTGCGTGCCGTCCCCTGTCTCACACCCTTCGCAGGCCAAGTCTACGTTGCTCCTTCACAACACTTAACCCAAATGGCGCCGTTCATCACCTTGGCAATCACCCATTAGAACATAAAACAGCCTCGCTCAGAGCTGTGGCCTCGGCCTGACCTGCCCCAGTGCCTACACCACACGGGGGGCAACACGGTCCCCCCACACGCTTCAGAACCCAGAGGCGGACACACCGATGAGCACATCAGCATTAGCGTCAGAAACAGGAGACGCTGTTAACAGCCTGGCTCAGCAGCAACGGCTGCGCTGCCGTCAGACAGAGAGATGTGTGCGGACAGCGTTTTCCACGTAAAAAATCAACAGCGCCACCGCAACAACCCCGGGGCCTCCCAGGGAGCGAGGAGGGAAACGCACTCGTTATCCCGCCGCTCCAAGCCGTCTCCGACGTCGAACACGAGGTAGGGCTGGAACGGCCACTCGGACGAGCACCGGATGGTCTCCGTCACTCTGCAAGAGAACAGACACTGTTCAGAGCACGGCCAGGCGCCTGGGAAAAGGGCACTCGACCGCCACCTCCCTTGTACAGGAGGAAGCCGGGGGAAACAAGGGCACAAGAAGGACCTCCTTCTACTGAACGTGCTTTAGTGAAAGGCAGAAAACAGTTTATTTCTATTCTGGTGCTTGAGAGAATGAGCGATGTAATTAAAATGTAACTACAGTGGAAAGTTACTCGTAACACAGGAAGTTAAAAAAAGCAAGCCACTCAACACTACATAGGGTATGCTATCACTTTCTTTCTTTCTTTCTTTCTTTCTTTATTTTTAGAGAGTGGGAAGGGAGAGAGAAAGAGAGGGAGAGAAACATCAATGTGTGGTTGCCTCTCACGTGGCCCCCACTGGGGACTCGGCCTGCAACCCAGGCATGTGCCCTGACTGGGAATCGAACCTGGGACCCTCTGGTTCCCAGCCCGTCACTTTCTTTTTGAGGTAAAAAAAATTAAAAAGATGCTCACGGCACAAGGACCAGCAGAGGATGCACCGAAATGCTGCCCGTAACTGTTTCTGGGCAATAGGAACACCGCTGCTTCCCCACCCTGCTTTTTCTGCTTCTCTACGTTTGCTGTAGTCAATATGACTTTTACAATTAGAATTATTAAAATTTGGATTTATGCTCTTTATGACAAGACTTAAGAACACAGTAAAACAGCTCTTCCTTCTGAGCAGCTGACCTGCACACGGAACCAGCGGCCGGGATGGGGCCCCACCTGTTGGTTCTCAGACTCCTGCCATACACGTAATTGGAGGGGAAGAGGCAGATGTCGGGGTGCATCCGGTACTGGACGTTCAGCTGCAGGACAGGCAGCCTGCCGCTCACGTTGTGCTCCACGTTCTCCTCCAGCAGCTTGCAGAAGCGGGCCATCATAGACTGGTCGTAGCCGTACTCCTGCGCCTTCTGCGGGGCGGGGCGGGGGGTTAAGCGGCCCTCTCTGAGGGTCCACCTGTCCTCTGCCCACGGGCACAGCAGCAAGCACTGGGCTCTCTCTCCATGCACGGCGAGGTTCAGGCCCACGACCAACCACCAGAGGGTCAGAGGAGGAAGCTACTTCTGACCCTGGCCCGTGAAAAGCCGTGCAGCTTGGCCACAGAGGTTGAGGCATGGCCTCCCCCTTCAGAAAACCCACGGCCTGCGTGTGAATAGGGTGGGGCCTGTGAGTGACCACACTGTGGCTGCGTTGACGCTAGCAGAGGCTGCCCGACTCAATGATGGAAACACACAGAAAAAAGGTAGCAGATTCTAACAATTATTTCTGGGGCATGGTGTCAACAAACAAATACTCAGCACCATTGTAAACAAGCCCTTCCAAAGACCAACCGCTTCATCCCTCCCTCCCAGCCGGCTGCATACACCGGCCGCCTGACTGACGGGGTACGAGAACGCTGCGGCGTTGCCATGTTCTACCTCGGTGTACTCTCCAACGCCGGCCTCGTGCCCACGCTCGGGAAGCACCGCCTCCGCCCGTCGAGCAGCGGACATGCGCTCTGGAGAAACGCGCACTAACGAGGTGGGGGCTCCTCCCAGTGAGGGAGGGCACGGGCGCTGGGGGTGTCTCACCCACCAGCTATGGGTGGGGAGAAAAGGTTTTACAACTAAATAATAGATTATTTATACATGTGATTTTAACTAAATAAGTATTAGTAGACATCTGACAATGTTATTTACCCCCCACCCTGAAAAAAAATTCATTCAAGCTAGCCAAAATCTCACTTTGACTCCTCTGTCTGGGGAAAAAGGAAAGGGACTTCGAAGAAGTAACACATCTACTTCCAGAAAAAGAGCTGGGCCCGCCCTGCCCGAGGACGGAGGAGGGTCTTCCTGGTCCGTTGCCGGCTGTCGCAAAGCCCAGCCCTCCACGTGCGTGCAGAGCACACACCTGACAGCTGCCTGACACCCATCGGGGGACACGTCCGGGTCTGCTACCCGCTGGGACGTGAGCTCCGGAGGGCAGGGACTGCAGCCTGTGCTCTGCGCTGCGGCCCCCAGCACCTGAGCCGGCACCTGAGCGCAGCCGGCACTCAGAGAGCACAGCCTGAGGGAGGGGACGTGAGAACACACGGGTGCCCAGCAGATCCGCTCAAATACACGCTGAGCTGTTCACAGCTATCACCCTAGAAAGAGGTCGAAGAAGTTAACTTTGTACTTACTTTCTGAACTTTCCTCAATAAGCCTGCTTTATTTTTGAAATCAGAAGGAAACCCAATGGATTTTTCTCATTTCTGCTGTTTTTAATCAATCACTAAAGCAGGCAGTTGAGCTGATCACCAACAGCCTTTTCATTCCGCAGCCCTCCGGAGTCCGACCAGCACATCTGGAGGCGTGTGCTGCCTCATCTCAGAGCCACAGCCTCGCCCTGTTCCGATGACCCCACCCCCCCACTGTCCCCGGCCCGGCATGCACCGCGAGGCGCCAGCATCCCTGGGACAGGAAACATGCAGGGCAGACCAGGAGGCAGGCGCTCACTGTTGGCTTCCCGTCCCGAGGGCGCGCGGGGCACAGACAGTTTCTCGTACCGAGGGCACGGAATTCTAAAGCTAGAAACGTACTCTAAAGATAATTTCCCTCTGTAGTGTTTTCCTCAAACGTGCACATGTGTAAATACAAATCAGTAGGCGGGGAGACTTTTCCTTGCTTTTAAAGCTTTTCTTTCTTCGTTGTTCTGGTGTTTATGGTATCCAAGTAAGTCAGACGTGGCCCTTAGAACAGCGGTACACAGCCTGTCCCGGAGAAGGGGCCCTTGGGGTCACTCCCAGTCCCCAGCACTGCTGCTGCCACACACACAACACGCACACACACGTGTGTGCAGGGGCATTTTCCGAGACGTGGACTATTAAGACTCAAACTGTGATTCTCTTTTCCCAGCCTTTCCAACACTTTTCCCCACAAATAAGACAATGATCCAACAAAGACCCCCCACCCACAGAAAAACTGCAAAGCAGCCCCTTCCACGTTAAAGCAGCTGGACTGCGAGGAACTCACCAGGGAGATGACTGTGGGGGGCAGCTGCTTCGGGTCCCCCACGAGGACCAGCTTGTTGCAGCGGTGGATGAGTGGGGTGAGGGTTTCCACCTCACAAGCCTGCCCGGCCTGCGGAACAAAGCACAGAATGGAGACTCGGCTTCATGGCCCATGCTTTTTTCTCGGTCCTGTGCAGCCTGCCCAACTCACAGACACGCCAGCCGTTCAGAGCAGGCCTCACTTTCTCCTTCTGCACCAAATACTAAAAGCAGGGATTTTCTCTGGAGAAACAGACAACAAAGCCCACTCTGCACTAAAAAAAAAATCACACATTTTGAAGCCAGCCACCACTCAGGTGCCACAAAGACTTGGAAGGCGGCACCAGGCTAGAGGGCCACGGAATGTCCCAGGTTCGTGGTCCTCGTTCCCGCTGCGACTGCATGTCCCCCCGCCCACCCTGTGTTCCTCCTTGGTCCTCAGGAGGCCTTTGATTGCAAGGCTGGGCGTTCTCTCCACTGCACGCCGTGTCCTTCGGTCCTTCCTCGCGCCCACCTCCAGACTCTCACTGGGCGGCTGCGGGACTGCGGACCTCCTGGAGCTGACACGTTTGCTCAGCGAACGAACTAGGACAACGCTGTCTCTCAGAACTACACAAAGGCGTATTTAAAATGCTTCGGAAGGCGAGCTGAGACACTGCAAGGATTGTGGAAACAACCCTTGGGCAGGGTTTCGGGAGGAGCCACCAGGCATCCTTCCAAGTAGAACCCCGACACCGGAAGGGCGATTCTGACTGCAGGGAGTCCTTAGCAGCCTGTGTCAGCGTGAACGATACACGTGTCGTATTCAGAAGGTGAACTCGGAAGCGAAGACCCCTGTGTCAACATCTCAGCAACCCATCTGTCTACGACCCCTCACGGCACCGTCCAGGCTGGACAGAAGACTGCCACTGACCTCGTCGACAATGACGCAGCTGAAGGGGACACCCCCTTGCCCCCTGAAGGCAGACTCGAGCAGCAGGCCACCGCTTGTGCTCAGGGTGCAGCAGATGATGTGGGACTCCAGGATGATGATGCTCTGGGTTTTCTGTGGGCGCCCTTGAACCTGAAACAACAAGCAGAGGTACATTATTATCCGGTTGTACGTCAATTCTTGACTCCCGTAGGCCTACTTTCACTATAAAGCACCCACCTTTACTATGTGACAGAGTAATACTGAGTAAATGTAAGGGGGAAACCCCAACCCACAAAAACAGCAGAAACATTCTAGGTAACCAGAAACCACTAGAAAAATCTATTGCTTTGCAGTACAGTCTAAGCTTAGAATCAGGTTCAGGCACGCTAAGAGAAATTCACCCAGGGTTGGACTTTGTCACAGGCAATGACGACTCCGACAGCCAGAGACGCCCCTGGGCAGGTGTAAGAGCGAGCAGAGATTAATTAACTTCACTGAATTGTGAAGCAGTTGTCTGAGGAAAACCAGGGTCGGAACTGAGCTTGAATGTGTTTTTCTGTTCATTTTTAAATACGTGAGGATGTTCTTCCTTTTCTAAAGGCTAGCACCAACGCCCAAGGCCTGTGAGCCGGACACGCACTCTCCTCCCGGTGAGGAGCCAGCCCCGGCCAACCCCCATCGTGCCGCGCACAGCTTGCCCTGAACAGCGCGGGGACCGGGGCACCAACCCCGCCATGCAGTCGAAAACCCTAGGATGACAACGCAGCCCGCCCACCTCAGACCAGAAACACAGCGGCACCCAGGCAGGACCAGACCGTGGGACGGACACCTCACACTGCCCAGCGCCCAGGTCCCAAGCCACACACTGGTGCTCTATCAGGGACTCAGTTGGCCTGTTTCTGCTCCCAAAACGCAGCTGTGACCCATGGAAGCACAGGATACACCCAGTGTGGGCTCCGAGCACGTGGGCTCTGGGCGGAGCGTGGTGACTGTGGGCCCCCAGGGCTCCCGTGCTGCCGATCTGCCACCCGTGTCCTCTTGGTCACCAGTGGGAAACAGCCAAGCACCATGGCCGCAGATCGACGTGACAACAAACCACGCTGCCAGTGAACAGGAACTTCGTCCTTCAGTGCGGGAAGACTGAGTGGGGGCTCAGTTTAAAGCTTTAATGAAAAACTCTCCACCCAATTTTAATTTAAATAAGCAAACTGCTAATGGAAACAGGCATTAAATTCAATTGTATGTGTTTAGCCACACAGAGAAGGCTGACAATACACTGAAGACAAAAATCTCCTCAAAAACCCTGGCGCCACCACCGGCTCGCCCTCCGCGTGCTCCCGGACCCCCAAACGAGACACTACGTCCCCTGAAGAAACACAACACAGGGTCCCCAGCGCCACTGTGCTGGGGTGCAGACGCGTGCTCCCCGCCTCCTTTTTCGTAGGGAAAACACCCACAAACCTATTTTCATTATTCACCTGGCTCTCAGTTTCATAAATGACTTTGCAGTTTGAGGGGGAGGGAAATAGAGCACCTAATAAGAGGTTTTTAATACATACCCAGACCTAGAGAAAAAAAGCTATTTTATGATCACTTATTTCTTAGAAATCTCAGGTGGTGATAAGAATTCGTTATCAGGCTCAATAAACAAATGTAAATATACATGTAATTATATCACTATCTCCACTTCTGCATTTGTTTTAAATTTGTCATAAAAATGTTTAAAATATAATTGATAAAAGCCCCCTGGTTGTCTGAACTATGTCATAATTACAAAAAGAAAAAAAAAAGGAAAATGCCAGTAACTAAACTACTTACCTCTTTAATTTTAGAAGCAAGTTCCTGCCTTTCTTTGGAAATGTGGGCAATTCTTTCATCTAATTCTTGCCTCTGGAAAAAATTAGAACACCATCACTAAAATTAAACAAGCATTTCAGAATGCTCTCCAACGGACTGCCTCACTTCGAAACGGGGAACCTACACTGGACCCGCGACAGACGCACTCGTGGGCCCGCGTTCCCTTCACAGGGGAGGCCCAACACCCCCCTGCCCCGCGTGGTCCGGGCCAGCTCAGCGGCTCCCCCGCCGAAATGCTGCCTGCGCACCCGCTCGCAAACCCTCACGGACCACGGCCCCTTCCCACAGCGCGTGCCCAAGGCAGCAGCCCAGTCACAGCAAACGACAGTTCCCAGGAGGGTTTCCCAGCAGCCTGGACACCGTGGTCTCCCAGGAGCCCCCCGCCCCCGCACATCCCCCCTCCACGCTCCCCAGATAAGGTCTGTGGGCTGCACCGGCCCATCCAGCTTCAGCGCAGGGACCCCAAAGCACTCCACCCTCAGGCCCTGATAAAGGTATGCACCCCGGGTGCTGCCCCTCTGTCTGCCCTCGGCCTTGACCTCCGTGTGGCCCCCCAAAGCAAGCTGTGCCCGTCCTCCATGCCGTGAGTAACAGACTTCACTATTCCAGTGTCTCCCCCGGTCTGTCGCCGCACTGCGCTCTCCACCCAGCACCCTGTGCTCCCCCCAGCGGTCCACGCGGATGTGAAAAACTCTTCACACGGTGCAGGGTGCCCTTAGGGCCAGTGTGTGGCACGTAAGCTACTTCTGAGCACCCCGATCCTTGGGCCACCATCCCTTCACTCATTTCTAGGTGGTTCAAATGAAGCCATCATCACACCTCAGCCATCCCTGGACACAGTGACAGGCCTGTCACACAGGCCTGGTGGGTTACGGCACCCGGCCCCTTAAAAGCATGGATTAGAGCTGCCCGCACACCAGGGACTAACCTGAGTGTCTCCTTGGAACTGATGCGTGGGTGTCAGGAGGGGCTCTCTCTGCCTGGGGCTTTTCTGAGCCGGGGGGTGGAGCCTAGAGATGCTGGCGCCCATCTTCTCCGGGAGGAGAGATGGCTGACACACAGACAAGCCAATCAGAGGTGGAGAGATGACATCACTGGCTAAAGCTGACCCACCCCTAGATGTCCCAAGTCAAGATGCCAGTGAGTTCCCTTTCGTCTAACTTGAATTGAGTTTCTTCGACTTGTAACCCAAAGACACCTAACGGATTCAGTACAGCTTTAAGAGAAGGCGGGCCAAACTCAACTCACTACCCGTTGATGTAAATAAAGTTTTACTGGAACACAGCAGCACCCCTTTGTTCATGTGCATCTCCTGCTGCTTCTGTGCTACCACAGCAGAGCTGAGCCGTGGAAACAGACCTGCAACGTCTGAACCATTTACTGTCTTGACCTTTTCAAAAAAAAAAAAAACAAAGTCTGCGAAACCCTCATGTAAGGCAAACCACTTTTGTGTACATTTTTATCAACAAATTACGTTATTCTACAGTGAAAAATGGCATCAAATCCTCATCTAGTTTGTGTACCTATGATTTATTAAAAACATTAACAAGCCCTGCCCTGTGTGCCTCAGTGGACTGAGTGCCAGCCTGTAAACCAAAGGGTCGCCAGTTCGATTCCCAGCCAGGGCACGTGCCTGGATTGCAGGCCAGGTCCCCAGTTGTAAGGGGTGGGAGAGGCAACTGATGGATGTTTCTCTTCCTCCCTCCCTTACCTCGCCCTCTCTCTACAAATGAATAAATAACATCTTTTAAAAAATTAACCAAAAAATGTTTAGATACCTGCATTTCCTTCCCACATCGGCACAGAGCACGCTGGCGGGAAAGTTCATCTAGCTGATGGTCTAGGTATTCCTTTCTTCTATGCATCTCCTGAACGTAAGATGGTAAATCTTTTTCTAAGAAAAAAAAAAATAAAGACTTATGTGCCAACTCTAACACACACCTATGCATGCCAACGAGACTTGAGCTAGTCCTCAAAGTCGAACTACCTCCAGGGTCTCCACAATACACTAACGCCCAACCTCACCCGCTGGACGGAAGGAGACGGAGCCGACGGCGGCGTGAAGCCTACTCGGTACTCACTCATTCTGTGGTTGACTTGGTTGTCCAAACTGAATTTTAGGACCTCATTATTAATAGACTTCTCTGGCCCCAGACGCACTAAATTGATGTCTCCACAGTTTCCTGTTGATGAAAAGCACACTCATGAGATTAAAAGGACACTGCCCACCTCTGTCCAATGAAACAGGACTTGCTGAGCAAACACGTGAGCAATCAGAGGGGAGCCAATGTGAACTGTCACGCCTGGAGGGGGCGCCACCAGAAGTCATACGTGTTGTTTCAGAGTCTTCACTACAACCCTGTCAAGGAAGAGTTTATCATTTCTCCTCATAAAAGCTAGCCAGGTCATATGTAAACACTACACTGCAGAGATGAGGTTCTGTTACACTGATCTTTCTCAAATTGTTCTTAGAACGTTTCCATGGTTTAATACATTTGAAAAATGGTGAGTTAAAACAGATTTCTTACCCATAGGATATTTCAAAAATATAGCCTGGCTGGTGTAGCTCAGTGGATTGAGCGCGGGCTGGGAACCAAGGGGTCCCGGTTCGATTCCCAGTCAGGGCACATGCCTGGGATGTGGGCCGGGTCCCCAGTGAGGGCCATGTGAGAGGCAACCACACATTGCTGTTTCTCTCCCTCTCTTTCTCTCTCCCTTCCCCTCTGTCTAAAAATGAATAAGTAAAATCTTTAAAAAATATATATATAGACTTTTATATATTTATACACATTCAAATTTCTGAAACAATCTTATTTGATCATCAATTCTTTTCTGCAGAATACTTAGAACAAAGTTTTTGAAACTCCACCCCATATCACGTTCTACTCCACTAACTAGACACGCCCCGTAAGTTACGACAGACGCCCTTGAAGTTGCAGGGTGAGTTCGTAAGAAGGCCAGGCAGACCTAGGAGGCAACAACGAGAGAGAGCTGGGAACCGGAGCTGACAGCTCGGAGCTGCTGCAGCTTCCTGGGGGCGAAGGGCAAGTGATGGCCTCTGTCTCCATGCTCAGATGGCTTTTAATCTACATTCAATAAAATGCGGAGATTTAAAAATCTTTGGTTTTGCAGAGTTGGACAAGTGTCTACATTCACGAAAGGACCACTCCGATCGCGGCGCAGACGTTCTGTAACACGGGCTTGGACTTCAGGGCCTGCAAGCGAGCAACGGGCTGACAGGCAGCGGGAGGAAGAAGCACTGAACCTGCCTTGCCCTGCTCGGCTGGAAAAAACCCGCTCTCTGCTGGGACGCTCCAACCACAGGCCTGTGCCCCATGCAGACTTACAGCCAAGCAAACAGCACAAAGGGGCCCTCGGAAATGCGGATACACGGAACAACTTTATACCAATATTTCTGGAAACCTAAGACAGAGTGAAATTCTTTTGAACATGTGAATTAGCAAAACCCACTCAAATCCAGAAAATGTGAATAAAGCCTTAACAATGAAAGGCATTCAGACAGTAGACACAAACCCCTCTGTCAAAACCAGAAAGACGAAACAAAGCAAACAGCACTAAAAACAAACGAACCTTCAAAGGAAAGATAATCTGTCATATACAGAACATTCCCAAGGAAAAACCACTTCCCCCAACTCCAGTTTCAGTTTGTGTAACGTCAACACTAACACTAGAAAAAAGTATGACAAAGAAAGTACAGGCTGGCCTCACTTACAAATAGCAATTTTAAAAATTCTAAATACAACATCAATAATCCAGGCATGTGTTAAAAAATAGTAATGCACAACCAAGTTGGCTTTAAGAATCAAAGATATTTTATCATTACAAAAAAGTAATTTACCACATTAATAGATTAAAGGAAAACTTCATCACCATTTCAACAAATGCAAAAAAATCCCCCGCAATCAAATTCAACAGCCACTCCCGATAGAAGGTGGAAGGAGAAGGGAGCGTGACCCCCACAAAAGGCACGCGCTGGGAACCCGGACACAGAAGTCACACTGCGTGGTAAGGCGTCACACTTCCTTACAGGACACCCAGCACCACCGAAGTCGTGGCAAGCGGTGAGAACGCAGTGCTGAGAACGAAGGGAACAGCTCCCTGCACTGACGGAAGCTACTTGCTCTCTAAGAAAAAGAAGAAAACGCCTGCCCCCGTGCGGCTGGCCCGGGCACTGCAGGCCCTGCTGGTGGTCAGCGCCCTGTATGCTACCCAGGCGCGGCTCCGGGTCAGGTGCCCTGGTACAACCGCGCTCCAGAAGAATTTGGCACTGTCTAGAAAACTGAAGACACACAAATCTTTCACGCCGAGATTTTCGCTCTGGGTATACATGCAGTAGACCAACGCCCTTCGCCTGTAGCATGAAGTACACGTCACCCATCAGCAATGAGAGAGGCTTTACAAAACAACTTACTCTCACCACCTGTCCTCTGACCCTTTCTGCTCTCTTTGATCTGGTTTAAACACACCAGTTCTGGTTGTCCTAGACTGACTGACAACCCACTGGTGAAGGTCACAAGCCCGCATTTGGAAAGCCCCGCCCTGGAGAGCTGCAGGAAGCAGAGACACTGGGAAGAGCCCAGAGCTCACTCTGCTCCACATGCAGCCTCTGCCCGTGACCGCAACACAGCAGAGCCCCCTGCTGGCCAAGGCAAGTGCTCCTGCACCTGCACGGATCACAACAACAAAGTCTGAAATAGCGATCAATGGGAAAGAGGCTTCCCGCCAGGACAGCAGCGCAGACAGACACAGCACGCCTCACCACACAACCACGTCAACACTACAACTGAGCTGCAGAGTCACCACCGCTCAGGTCCGCCAGCAATCAAGCTGAACGGAGGCCTGACAGCCACGGAATCAGAGAAAGCACACCCACCCAGACTGGCAGAGGGACGCAGACACAGAACAGCCTGGTCCCACACCCACGTGTGGTGGATAACAATTCGGGAGGGATCTCTCAGGACTGAGGAGACCCAGCCCCACACCAGGCCCCCAGCCCAGGGTTCCAGGGCCAGGAAGATACGTCCCCACAACTTCTGGCTGCAAAAACCAGCACGGATTGAGTTAGTGGAAGAAACTTCTGGAGCCCCAAGCAGTTCCCCTTAAAGAACCCACACATGGACTCACCTGCAGAGACTCACTCCTCTGGGCTCCAGCACCGAGACGGCAGCTTGAGGGGCACCAGTGGCGTGCAGGGGGAGGCTGAGGTGTCGGGCATCAAGGCCAGCAGAGGCCACGGTCCCTTTTCTAAGCTGTCCCCACACAGAGCCGGCAAGCTGGTGCCATATCTGAGACTCCATCAACCTGGCTAACACTGTTTGACCCGCCCTGGAGATCCCCAGAGACTCCACCACACCCAAATTATGGGCCCACCCAAGCTGCTTTTCCGTGTGAATGGTCTTGGCTCCAGTGGCAACTTCCTAAATCTTCTCAAACAAGCACAGCTGGCCTCAGTGAGCCCCAGGCCCAGAACTAGCAGCCCAGATTCACAGCTTGGCTTCACCTGAGAATCTCCAAGCCCAGCACAGGTAGCAGCCATCTCAGATTGCTCTACAGCTCAGGCAGGGTGGCCCCAGGCAAACATGGGTAGGGGATGACCTTGGCCTACACCGCCGGGGAAACCCCAGAGCCAGCACACCCAGTGGACAGCTACAGACCACGTCAGAGCACCACCCCCTCCCCTGCACTGCTGATCCTCCACAGAGGGCGGTCAGTGGTCACAGCCAGTCCTTGTGGCTAACTAGCCTGGGTAAATCCCTTCTGTTGATCTGCCAACAGCAACCAAGGCTCAACTACAAGAGGAGGGTGTACTCAGCCCACACAAAGGGCACACCCTGAGCACCTGCCTTGGGTGACAGGGGAGGCTGTGCCACTAGACCCTACAGGACACCTACCACATTAAGCCACATTACCAAGACACAGTCAAAACAGCTCTACCCAATACACAGAAACACACACAGGGAGGCTGCCAAAACAAGGAGACAAAGAAACATGGCCCAAATGAAAGGACAGATCAAAACTTTAGAAACAGAGCTAAACGAAATGGAGATGAGCAATCTATCAGATGCACAAAACACTGGTGATCAGGATGCTCAAGGAACTCAGTGAGGACCTCAGCAGCATAAAAATGATCCAGTCAGAAACGAAGGACATTAAGAAACATTCAAAGTCATGAAAAGCAGGGACCTAGAGGCAAGATAGCTCTACCCAGCAAAGTGTCATTTAGAATCGAAGGGCAGATAAAGAGCTTTCCAGACAAGAAAAACACTAAAGGAGTTCATCATCACCGAACCACTGTTATATGAAATGTTAGAGGAACTGATTTACGAAAAAGATCAAAACTATGAACAATAAATTGGCAGTAAATACAAATCTACCAACAATTGAATCAAAACAACAAACCAAGGAAAGAAGAACAGAGACAGAACCATGGATACAGCGAGGGTTTTGATGGTTGGCAGTCGGGAGGGGGGTTGGGGGATGGGTGCGAGGGGAGGGGACTGAGAAGCACAAATGGGCAGTTACAGAACAGCCCTGGGGAGGTAAAGCACAGTGTAGGAAAAGGAGCGGCCTCGGAACTTACACCACGACCCATGGACATGAACAAAGGTGGGGGATTGATTCCTTGAGGGGAGAGGGGTTGGTGGGTGGAAGGGGAGAAAGGGGGAAAAATTGGGACAACTGTAATGGCATAACCAATAAAATATAACTTTTTAAAAAAGATTTCTTTATTATTTATTTTTAGAGAGGGGAAGGGAGGGAGAAAGAGAGGGAGAGAAACACCAATGTATGGTTGCCTTTTTTACACCTCCACTGGGGACCTGGCCTGCAACCAGGCATGTGCCCTGACTGGGAATCGAACCAGGGACCCTTTGGTTCGCAGGCCGGCACTCAATCCACTGAGCCATACCAGCCAGGGCCAATAAAATATAACTATAAAAAATGGAAGAGCAGCTCACTGCCTATCAACAGGTAACAAGCACACGGCGCGACTGCAGGGAAGCGGCCGACTCACATGGCCGGGCTGACAGAGGACTGCGTAGACTCTCAGCCCTCACAGACGTACCGGTGGCTGGGAAAGCTGCAGACCGACAATGTACTGTAAGTTTTACAGGCCAGTGAGTTCCCTTTGTAGGTAACACATGCGTGGTGAAAAGAAAAATGAGCGTGGCCCCTCAGAACAAAGACGGTGGGCCCCAGCTTCTCCTGCGGCTGGGTGTGGCCCGTGAGGAGGTCTGGCCCACAGGGAGTCTGCAGAGGTGGTACTGGCAGCATCCAGAAGCTTCCCTGAACAGGAGGCTAGGACGTTCCCCACACCCTTTCTCCACCTTCCCCGGGGGCCACCGCTGCTGGACGCGCAGCAGCGGGAGTGGACGCAGCCGTCCATGCCCGGAGGCGCGCTCGGGAAGAAGGCACACACAGGGCGGCAGCAGGACCGAGGGAAACCAGGCCTCCAGACCCGAACCAGCACCAGTGCTGGCCCACCCATCTCTGGCCTTCTGACTAAGAAGGAAAGAAACTTCTATCATATTTAAGCCACTGTATTTGCAGTCGCTCATACTTGCAGCCAAATTTAATCCTGACTGATAAAAGGCACTGTCAGGTAACCTCTTCAAGAAAAACAAACTTTGGTCAGGAAAGACAAGACCCACAAGCCTGAAAGCCAGCCTGACACAGAGCCCCACCCACAGCACTCCAAGCGGGTGCGGCCAGCGAGGGTGCTAAGTAAACAGGAACTCTGCGTCTTCACCCGAGCGACGAACCACCCGCGGTCGTGCTCTGCACCAGCGTCAGCCGGGCTGAGGAAGTGGCCCTGTGGGCACCGTCCATCCGCCTCTGCAGCCTCTCCTCCTACAACACGCGCACAGAGGGTTAACACAGCCCACGGGATGGGTCTCAGAACCGCTGACACAGCAAGCGCTGCTCCAGCTCTGTGGTCGCCGAGTGTCTGCTAAGCCCCAGGAGCAGTCTCGCACCCGGACGCCGCCACAAGGGAGTCAGTAACCCTTGCCCTTGGGGAGTGTGCCCCCTCCCAGCCCTGCGGAGCTAGCCATTAGGGAGGGAAATGCTGGTTGGCACCCAGCCCTCACACCCCTCCCCCGGCCTGTCCAGAAGTGCCCTCTAGGCTTCCCCCTAGAACCCACTTCCTCTGAAAGCACCCCCAACCCTCACGTGATAGCATCAAGGCCCCTCGGAGGCGTCTGAGAGCACCCACAATCACTCCTCCCGGGGAGCTGCAGCTCCGCACCCCTCCCCAGACCCGCCAGCGCCGGCACAGCGGACACGCTCAGTAACGCCTGCTCAGAGAATCGGCAAGGGCACAGTCTCACGGACGAGTCCTGAGCAGAGCTGCCCACACCAGACACCACACACGCAAGAACAGACCGGAAGCCCACGAAAGCAGCATACCCATCGGGTTCTTCTTGTCTTTGCACCTCTCCTTGAACTCGAGGATGATCTTCTTCATCAGCTCGTCCACGGCCGCGTTGGAAGGCGCGCACACGAGCACGCGGTTCTGCTTGTTCTTGGCGTTTGAGTTCTCATCCAAGTGCCCCCTCCTCTGGTTCGACGATGCGCCGCGTGTACCAGACAGACAGACAGACAGAAAACACCAGTGAGCTCTATTATGCTGTTTTAGCCTTTCTCTGTATTTCCACGTATGTTTGCAAGTTCCCCTTACGAACAGCTAAAAATGCATAAAGGGACCTACACCTCACATTGATATGAAAACTACTCTGGCACAAACCCTTATGCCAGCTCCTCTGCGCCTCCCCCTCCGTCACTTGTTTTACTCGCCATGACCAATCCAACCAGACCCCCGCCACCCAGGCAGACACTCCGGACGGTCTCCAGGCAGATGGGACCTGCGTCTGGCCCTCAGGATAGTGTCACCCAAGACAGCATTTTCCTCCCTTTCTCCTTCTTAGAACCATCTCGCCCTCTGCTACCCGTCTCTGATAAAACCCCACACGGAATCAGAGAGAGACGCAGGCGCGAGGGAAGAGGCACGCCGGGCGTGTTCACGTGCCGGTCACTGCAAGCCGAGCAGCGGCGCGCCCGCAGCCGCAGCGCGCACCCCGCCAGCGCTACCTCTGTCAGCAGGCGGTACAGCAGGCCCACGATGGTTCTGGACTTCCCTGTCCCGGGGGGCCCGTGGATGAGACAGATCTTGGCGACTGCTGGGGAGTGCTTCACCATGGCGTACGCGGTTTCAATCGCTTTCTTCTGCTCTTCGTTGAAATCTCTTAGGTAGGCGGTCTGGACAGAGGACGTGAGTGAGACGGGCAGGACCCCGGAGAGACCCACCTTCAACCCAAGCCGCTCTCACCACCGGGCGGACAGGCACTCAGGGGAGTCTGCAGGCTTCAGCCCATCACCACACATACCGCTGTATTTCTACTTGTGGTTCTTATCAGGACGGTGACAACAGCCCTGAGTGGGGTGGCTCAGCTGGTTAGAGCATTGTCTCCTAAACCCAAAGGTCACCCCCTCGATTCCCGGTCAGGGCACATGTCTGGGCTGTGGGTTTGGTCCCTGGATCGGGGGCACGTGAGAGGCAACCAACTGACCCATTTTTCTCTCTCACGTTGATGTTTCCACTCCTCTCTTTCTCCCCCTCCTCCCCCGCTCTAAAAACGAATAAATAAGATCTTGGGGGAAAAAGACGATTACAATAAACTGTTCTTCTCTGCTATTTCTTCTCTGGTCCTCCCGTTTTAGTCAATTCTCTCCTTGCACACTAAGAACAACAGATACAGTGCGCAGAGCATGGGTGTGGGGTCGGATCACAGTCTAAACCTCTGCTTCACGCACAGCCAGGTGTCTCGAAACTCCTCACCCCTCCCAGCCCCAGCCTTTGCTGCCTTTCACTCTGGGATTCCTAAGGGTGAGAACTGAGATGAAGGACACAGAAGTCCTAGCACACAGCAGAGATTCAAAAATGTCACCTTCCTGTGGTCTTTCTGTGTTAATTTCTTGGAATTTACACGCACCTCTTCCAGTGAGAGAGGTGCTCACATACAACGACAGCTTCATCTCCACACCTGCAACAGCACCACGCAGCCCCCCTGCTCCTGAACTCTCATCACCTAACGACATTTAGGTGTGGCACCGCCCCGACATGCTCACGTGGCTCTTCGAGCACACTCGTGACTGTTTCTGGTGCTCTCCCCTCTCCCCGAGGAAAGCTGCCTACCCCGATGCATGCCCGGCGCGGTCAGGGACCACAGAGCCCCGCCCAGCATCCCTGTGTGCACACGGGCGGTGTGTTATTGCAGACACACAGGAATATGGAGCAGATCAACAGAACCTGAAGCCTTACCATCCTGACAGGACATTTTCTGACTTCCCCGTTATCACATAACCACCACTCACAATTCTCTCAGATGTTGTAGTCAGTAAATCTTTTGTACAGAAGTCCATGGGGTTTGGATTCAGGATAGCTCTGGCCAGCTGGTTCCGACCATTCAGCAAAGTCATGGCTTTCAATTTCCTCTGTGTAGTCACCAGAGAACTGATTACAACACATTTTACAAACTCGTTTAGATTGACTGGCAAGTCATCTTGAGTCTGGATGCAAAGGAAACATTCGTATTTCCCATTACGCACTAGTATCAAGAAAGAGAGAAAGCGGTTTCAGTGACCAGTGAGTAACCGTGTCCAGCCCAATAGGTTATTCAGAAACTACATTCTCTAAAATGTGTTTCTCTATGACATGTGATTTAAATATTCACGCAGCCAACCCTGCTCGAAGGCCTGCTAGGAACCGGGCCACGTTTGGACCCTCCAGAGGCTTCTGTTCACAGAAGGCAAAGGCAGACCGCCAATGCCAGCTGGGGATGAGTGCTCTGCAGGAAGCAGCAAGGGGGCGGGGGTGGGCAGCGGGTGTTTGGGGAGGGGGGATTCCTGCAGGCAGGAGTCAGGGAAGGTCTTCCTGACCAGGTGGCATCTGAACAGACACTTGCAAAAAGGCCCCTCAGGAGGCTCCTGCCACCGTCCAGGCCAACGCTGACAGCCGGACGGGACCAGTGGCCGTGGTGGGCCTGGCTCAGGCAATATGCAAAGGAAGAGCCAACAGGTTTGCTGATGGAGTAGATGCAGGGTGTGAGAGAGCAAGATCGAGGGTGACTCCCAGGGCCTGGCCTGAGCCACAGGAAGAGCAGCCCCACTAAGAAAGATGGGAAAACTCCAAGGACGAGCAGGGGTCGGGCAGAAAATCAAGTGCTCCTTTTTTGGGTGAGGTCTGAACTGCGGAGATGCCTGACGCTGAGATATAGGAGGAGCGCGGGGAAGAAGAGTTCCTCCGAAATACAAACCTGGCCAATGCGATCATTTGCGAGCATCGGAAGCACCTACACACACCCCGTTACCGCTCCGCTGCACGCGTCCCACTCAGAGAGCTGGGCTCCCGCTATGCGCACAGCGGCGGGGTGCGTTACAGCACGGCCTGACGCCCAACTTTAAGCAGCTCAGTTGCTGTTTTTAAAATATAGTACAAAAAGGCAAAGGAATAATGAAATCATGTTCTTCTCACATCACTGGGACTAAGGAAGCAGCAATGTCAAAAAGCCAGCTTGGGCCCTGGCTGGTGTAGCTCAGTGGATTGAGCGCAGCTGGGAACCAAAGGGTCCCAGTTCGATTCCCGGTCAGGGCACATGCCTGGGTTGCAGGCCAGGTCCCCAGTGAGGGCCATGTGAGAGGCAACCATACATTGCTGTTTCTCTCCCTCTCTTTCTCCTTCCCTTCCCCCTTCTCTAAAAATAAATAAATAAAAATCTTAAAAAAAATAAATAAATAAAAGAGCTTGGCACGGGCACTTGGCTGCAACGCTGGACCTGCCATTGGGTGCTGAGGATTACCTTGGCGAAGGTCCCTGAGCCTTGGCTTCCTGATAAGCAGGACCAAATAAATAACTGTTCCTGCTCTGCAGGGCTTTAGGGAGGACGGTAAATGTGACAGGAAGGATACAGCACATACTAGGCACTCACTAAATCCAAGCTAACGTTACTGTTGCTATGCTATCCTAGGGAGAGAAGCCCCCACGGCCCTATGGAAACAGCAAACCCCTCGCGCTGCCTCACGATCAGCTGCATGTTCAGTCCTTGCATTAATACTGAGCCAGAACACCGAGGGTGGAATGTGCTCCAAGATGCAGCAGACGGGCATCTCCCAGGCCGTCTGTTTCATAATAAACACGATGACAGATGAAGAAACACATGTAAGAGGAGGACATTACAAACGAAAGCTTTTAAATTAAAAGCTCAGCTAAATAAATACTGAACCTTGTCCCCACGAGTCTAGAAAAATCATGAACAAAGGACTCCGAGGCAAGGAATCAGCCTGGCAAACAGGCCCAAAACTAAGCTCACAGCTGACCCTTGAGCAACGCAGGGCCTGCGGCGCCCACCCACCTCCTTGTGAGTGGGCGCCGCAAAATCCCATGTACAACGCTTCACCCCCCAGAAACTTAACTCCTTACAGCCTGCCGCTGACCAGAAGTCGCACCGGTGACAGAGTCGAGTGATACGTACTTTGAATGCTATCGCCATTGATACTGTATTCTTACAACACAGTAAGGTGGAGAAAGGTGGCATTACTATGGAAATCAGAAGGAAGGGAAAATGCACTTAGAACATTTGTTGAAAAAAGAGCCCACATATAAGTGACCCCGCGCGGGTGAAGCCGTGGTGGTCAAGGGTCAGCTGTAGAGCACATACACGTTGACAAGGACCATTTGGGGGACTAAAGAGAAGCTGAGAGCCGATGGGCGTCCCTCCGACGTCTCGTCGTGTACTTACGGACTGACGTGCGGCGGAACTTATGGACATAAGCGCAGTGGTACTCGCAGGGACCCTGGATGGGATTCCCCGCTACGTCTCTCTTCTCTCCACTCTGTCTTTCAGGAACCAGAAACACCAAATCGTTCTCCTTCGGATGCAGCTGTTTAGACAGTTCGCAATCCTCAAGAGAAACTACAGAACAGGAAGAAGTAAGCGAGGCTAACCAGAGGACCCTGAACCCTGTGCCAAGTCCCAGGACAGAGAAAGCACTAGCAATTCACACACACTTCAAAATGGTTAGTCTGCAAATACTGAGCACAGAGAACCATCAAATTTTTCTTAAAAACTGCTAAAAAGGTGAAACAGATGAAAACATAATATTCAGAAGTAGCTGAGCCCGCTGGTGTAGCTCAGTGGATTGAGCGCGGGCTGGGAACCAGAGGGTCCCGGTTCGGTTCCCAGTCGGGGCACATGCCTGGGTTGCAGGCCGGGTCCCCGGTGGGGGCCGTGTGAGAGGCAACCATACATTGCTCTTTCTCCCTCCCTTCTCCTTTCTCTGAAAATAAATAAATAAAACATAAAAAGAAGTAGCTGATACATTTCCTTCCCTTGACATTTACTTTAGTTTTTAACCAAGGAATTTTCTCTTTTGTTCCCCACTTCCAAAAACCTCTGGGAAAAACCCAGAAGCAGACCCTGGGATGTGTAAGAACTTGGGGCCTGCTGGCGGTGTCTCAGACGAGGGAAGGGGGTACACGCGCTGACGGGGCTGGAACCCAGAGCCCGCCCGAGCCACCACCTCCAGCTGCCGCACACTGAGCTCAAGCACAAGGTCCCGGCGCCAGGAGACCGGACCTCTGAATCAAAAAGGGCTTTGAAATGCAGCACGTGAGAAATATCTATCTGCAGGCACCAGAGAGCAAACACAACAGCGAACCCCCCCGTTGAGACCCAGCAAGGGTGGCACAGTGCTCCCCACAAACCCTCCAACTGCCCAGGAACTGCAGCCCACAGGTCGAGCATGGCCTGGGACCACCTCGTTGGACTACAGAGACGGCAGCTGGAGGCAGGGCCTGCACCGAGCGGGTCCCTGGCAGGCCTCCTGCTTCAGGTCCGGAATGACTACAGCCAAGGATGAAGCTGCAATCACCTGGTCCTTCAGAATAACTCAGTTCCTTAAAAGGGATTAGGATGACACCACCGTGCTAGTGCCCCCAGAAGCCCCGTGGGAGCGAAGGACAATCCACTCTGGTAGAAGACAGTGTATCATCCTAGGACTCGAATGAGTTTTATAAACAACGTTCCCGGGGAGAGAAGAAATACACAAATTGGCAGGATCAGTAAACAGGAGGCCCATGCAGGGGCTACAGGACAGGACCCGCGCCACTGAAGCTGAGTGACGCACCTGAGACAGCACACGAGGTGGGACGGAAACCCAGAAGCAAGGCCTTATCTATGGAGACACTTGGGGTATCTATTGAAACCATCGACTTGGATAAATCACGGATGCACGCTGTAAGTTTTAACCTAACTACTAACATAGTAAAAGAGGTATAATTTCTGAAACAGAAAAGAAAAAAATGAACAGTTGCTTAAAAATGGAAAAAATTTAAAGTAGTAATCAACCAAACAAAGACAATAAATGCAATATATGATCAGGTTCCTTGTTTCCACTGGTTTTCACTTTCCGGTCGGCTCTTTTCCACGCACCTCTGTTCATTTAATGGCTCCAAAGCCTCACGTACCAAAAGGAAGCTCTTGAAGACGAGCAGGTGCTGCCTGAGCAGCTCTGGATGAACACGAAGGAGCCAGTTGCAGCGGATGAAGCGCAAGCACATTTAAGTCGATGTGTTTAGAATGAAATAATTTTTAAAAAGCTCAGCAGTGAACACCAGTGCTTGCAGTGAATCAACTCATTATTTTGAAAACTGATCAAGAGTCAAGTACTCCTTCTACATTTCTTTATAAAGTATAACAAAAAGCCCTGGCTGGTGTAGCTCAGTGGATTGAGCGTGGGCTGCGAACCAGAGGGTCCCGGTTCGATTCCCACTCAGGGCACAGGCCTAGGTTGCAGGCCAGGTCTCCAGTGGGGGCCATGTGAGAGGCAACCACACATTGCTGTTTCTCTCCCTCTCTTTCCCCCTCCCTTCCCTTCTAAAAATAAATAAATAAAATTATTATTTGGTTACTTAAATAAAAAAGTATAACAAAGAGTAACCAAATGACACAGAGATATTCTCTTCACAGAACTATTCCAGCTAATAAATGAAGAAATGATCAAATAAAAACACCACCATATTGTGTCCTTGCATAAATTAATCAATCAAGGGCTTACACATAACAGCTGTCAATATTACAAAAAGAGAAGAAATCGGGACTTCCTGCCAAGATGGAGGCATATTGGTAGACACACTTTGCCTTCTCGCACAACCAAAAGGACGACAGCAAATTTAAAAACAAGAAATAACAAGAACTGCCAGATAATCGAACTGTATGGAAGTCCAACAACCAAGGAGTTAATGAAGAAACATTCCTCCAGACAGGCAGCCGGGGGGAGAGGACTCGCAGCAAGGCGGCAGCGGGCACACCGGGTGTCCCAACTTTGTACTGTCCAATGCCTGAATCACAGGAGTACCAGAAGGAGAAGAGGAAGAGCAAGAAACTGAAAACTTATTTGAGCCCTGGCTGGTGTGGCTCAGTGACTGAGAACCGGCCTGTGAACTGAAAGGTCACTGGTTAGGCTCCTGGTCAGGGCACATGCCTGGGTTACGGGCCAGGCCCCCAGTTGAGAGCCTTATGAGAGGCAACCAATATTTCTCTCACCCTGATGTTTCTCTCCCTCCCTTCTCCTCTCTCTGAAAGTAAATAAATAAAACCTTTAATAAAAAAGGTAAGAAAACTTATTTGAAAAAATAATGGAGAACTTCCCCAATCTGGCAGAGGAAATAGACTTCCAGGATGTCCAGGAAGCTCAGAGAGTCCCAAAGAAGTTGGACCCAAGGCACGGCGTAATCACATTACCCAAGATTAAAGAGAAGGAGAGAATCTTAAAAGCAGCAAGAAATAAGGAGACAGTTACCTATAAAGAAGTTCCCATAAGACTATTAGCTGATTTCTCAAAAGAAATCTTGCAGGCAAGAAAGGGCTTGGGAAGAAGTATTCAGAGTCATGAAAGGCAAGGACTATATCCAAGATGACTCTATCCAGTAAAGCTATCATTTAGAATGGAAGGGCAGATAAAGTGCTTCCCAGATAAGCTCAAGTTAAAAGAGTTCATCATCACCAAGCCTTTATTACATGAAATGTTAAAGGGACTTATCTAAGAGAAAGATGATGATCAAAAATATGAATAGTAAAGTGACAATAAACTCACAACTATCAACAAATGAACCTAAAAAACAAAAAGGAACTAAGCAAACTACTAGAACAGGAACAGAAGCACAGAAATGGAGATCACATGGAGGGTTATCAGCGGGGGAGTGGGAGGGGAAGGGGGGAAGGTACAGGGAACAAGAAGCATAAATGTTGGTATAAAACAGACAGGAGGAG
The DNA here is from genome assembly GCA_004026765.1 of Micronycteris hirsuta. Taxonomy (NCBI): domain Eukaryota; kingdom Metazoa; phylum Chordata; class Mammalia; order Chiroptera; family Phyllostomidae; genus Micronycteris; species Micronycteris hirsuta. The sequence goes on from PVJI01001398.1 coordinate 133,603, forward strand.
ATTAAGAACAGTAGAGGAAATGGAGAAGCCAAAGGACTTATATGCACGACCCATGGCCATGAACTGGGGGGGGGAATGTGGGTGGGAGAAGGGGCGAGGGTGGGACGGGTGGTGGAGGGGAATGAAGGGGAAGGAAAAAATGGGATGACTGTAATAGCATAATCAATAAAATATATTAAAAAAAAGAAGAAATCAGACATCAGGCATGTCCTTTTAAAGGAAAATACCACCATCAATGAAAGTTTGCCAAAACTAATAAATCAAACTTGAATCTGGTCAAACCCACAGACCCAATGATCAATTTACAGGAAACGCAGAGAATGAAAGGAAGCAGTGCGCGCCACCAGGAGGCTGTGGTCAGCAAACACAGACAGTGAGGGGCTCTCCAGGATCAAGGTCCGTGTTTCTAAATCACAGAGGGAAAAAATTAACGAGCGAGTTACAGTTCAAGAACCATACCAACCAGCCCGGCTGGTGTAGCTCAGTGGATTGAGTGCAGGCTGGGAACCAGAGGGTCCCAGTTCGATTCCCAGTCAGGGCACATGCCTGGGTTGTGAGCCAGGTCCCCAGTGGGGGCCACGTGAGAGGCAACCATACATTGCTGTTTCTCTCCCTCCCTTCCCCTCTGTCTAAAAATAAATAAATAAATAAAATCTTAAAAAAAAACCAAAAACAAATTTTTTAGGACATCACTGAGACTCAAAATGCAAGCCCAAGCGGCACACACGCTTGCATCCAGATTCTGTAAAGAACCGCTGCAACTCAGTGAGAAAGAGACAACCCACAGAAAAGGAACAAGAGCCCTGAACGGACGCTTCCCCGAAGAGGTTCTGGAAGCACCTACTAAACCTGTGAGCAGGTGCTCAGCCTCACTGTGACAAATGCACGGGAGGCCGTCAGCACACACCCCGTAATGGCTGAACGGACGTGACGACCAACGCCCGCGTGCAGGGGAAGACAGACCCCGTGACTGCTGGCGCGGCACCGGTCTGCGCAGCGGCCGGCACCAGCGGCCCGCACCCGTGCAGCGCTCAGGCACCCTGAGACCCCGCGGTCGGCCTCCAGGCAGGTGCAGCCAGGACGCTCTCAGTGAAGTCCTGAGGGACACGTCGGGTCACCGCAGCACGACCCGTGAACCGCTGTGTGAGACAGTGAGCACAGCAGCCCGAGGCACCTGCAGCCCCCAGTGTCTTCCCTTTGCCACCTCTGCTCTGCAGCCCTCCCGCACAGTAGGTCACGGCCAGAAGCATGAGAACACGGTGCGTCCTCTCAGCGAATCCCTGAACTCGGGGATGGTCTCAGAAACCCGACGCGCAGGTCAGACCTGCTGGAAAAGAGTCTGCCCGTGGTAACCGGGATGCGCCCCTGCAGGGCCGCGTGAGCACGACGAGGAGCCAGTAACAGGCGTGCACGCGAAACCGATGGCTGTGCAGACATGCTAGACAAAGCGACCAGGGGCAAGGTAAACACCGTGCAAGTCCGTCAGACGATCGAGATAAAACGCCAGCCCGCCAAACTGGTGACTTAGGTATTATTCACAACACTTCCAAACTAAGAAAACCACCTCCCTCAGAGAAAAAGGACGAGGGGCACAACCCCCACTCAAACACAAACGACCAGTGAAGATCCGGGAACAAAACCACAACCTCAAATGAGATCCGTTTCCGTATATAAAACTGAAGAAAGAGTTTAAACAAGCAAACGACAGAGACGCACACTCTCACCCTGCAGCAGAGGTGACAACGTGTCCTTTTGCCGGGCAGAGGCGGCCGGAACGAACGGTCTCACACCTGCTGCCTCACATCAGACCCAGCATGGAGACTGTGCGTGTGACACAGAAAAACCACAAATAATGTCCATGTCTTGCCACGCCCTCTTCTAACCATGTTGTCTGACACGGTCCGGACGTGGGAAGAGGGAATTCAAGGAATCCATCTTCTGGAAGAGGACGTGGCATAGAAGGGGGTGGGCAGTGATTTTCGGGATTGCTCTCGGTGACCTGCTCGCTGCTGTTGTTCACGGCCTTACTTTGTGCCCTGGTTCCCATGGGAGCGGGCCATGGGAAGAAAGAGACTCGAAATGAGTCTATGATTGATCTTGAGAGAAACTCTGAAGGGACAACTTGTTCTCCCCGGACCACTGAGTCATGCCAAGTTGTTTAAACAATGTGTTTATGAACCTGAATAAGAAATTATCCCCGACTGTTGCCATGAGAACTCTTGAATCAGTTCCAATGGGCTGAATTATTGCCTGTCTATATGCTTATTTTGGTGATCAAAAGGTGGTGGGATTGTTAGACATTTATATTTCAAGTTCATTAAACCGCATAATTCCAATACAGTTGTATAAAAGAATTTCTTGATCAAAGAACAAAATCCCCTTTAATGAATTAGCCCCTGAATGTCTGAAAGTTGTTAGAGTAGTAGCCCCTCCTTTACCTTGAATAGAAATATATATCAATTAGAAGTAGACAGGCAAAGAAATAAGAAAAGCTAGTTAGCTATTATAAACTAAGAACGTAGAAACAGTTACCAGGGAGTCAGAGTTCATAGTACAAAGAGAAACATTTTAGACAGAAAAGATGGATAGCTAAGTTAGACATCACAGAGGTCTTATAATAAATTTCCTACAACCTCTACCCAATCTAGCGTATCCTTTGTACATACGGCTATTTCCAATTGTCTGATTTATAGCTCTCTTGGTCAAAACAATCTTTGTTTAATACATAACTGAATCTATAGAAACTTTCATACTTTTCCTAGTTACCTTTGTATTGATTTTTTTTGCTTTACCTAACTACAAATGTTAAACACTCCCAAAAATGAAAGTATAAAAACCTGCCTGTACTTGCAATAAACGGAACAGAGCCTCACGGTCCTTTGCGGCGTGTTGTCGTCTGTCTCCCGTCGCCACGCCTTGCCCACCGCGGAGACCCTGCCCCAGCTGCGGCCGGCCCGCAGCAACATCTAACTCAGCGTGATCAGTTAAATGCAACTGTGGAATATGCTTACAATGGAACACCTACAAATATTAAACCTACTGTCATTTTCCTTTTAATAACTCTGAAAAGACATCCGTAATATAGTAAATAAAAAGAAGTCAAATGCAAGCTTCACGAAGGCAGAACTTGTTTTCTTAACAGCTACGTACCCAGCATCTACAGTCAGTCACATGTGATCAAGTTGTATTTATGGGTGAAACAAAAGTAGTTTACAGTTGATTGTATGGAGAATAACAAATAATAGCCCTGGCTGGTGTGGCTCAGTGGATCGAACGCCGGCCTGCGAACCAGAGGGTCATTGGTTTGATTCCCCGTCTAGGGCATGTGCCTGGGTTGCGGGTCAGGTCCCCAGTGCAGGAGGCAACCACACATTGATGTCTCTCCCCCTCCCTTCCCCTCTCTCTAAAAGTAAATAAAATCTTTTTGAAACAGTAAAATATTACAAAAATAAGAATACACTGTTTTGCATACTTACAGCTGCAAACCTACTTTTGTCCCCTCCCCACCATATAAAGCCAGTAAGTATCTGCCAAATGAATGGTCACAAAATGGGTAAAACGACCCCATCTCACACACACACACACAGGCACGCACTCACGCACTCGAGGAGAGAGACCCTGGCAGCAGGACACACCAGTGTGCTCACAGGGTTGCCTCTGCACGGCAGCGATGGGGGTGGCTCTCTCTCACTGCCAGCTACCACCACCTGATGTCCTGTAATGAACATACAGCACCTTCCCCCAAGACAGACACACACACTTGCTTTCTCAGGTGACTCCGTGGGGTAGGCCACATCTGGGGGGAGTGGGCAGGAATCATGCTTCTTATGTTAAAGATAACTAACATTTAAATGTGATGATGTGCTCCACACTAATCATAGACTGAGAAGACAGACGGCAGGAAGATTTACGCAGAATCTATACACAGTTAGTACAACCCATCCCTTGGCCCCCCGCCAAGCACATGCCTGGGGTGCGGGCGGGTCCCCAGTGCGGGCCATGTGGGAGGCGGCCACACATTGATGTTTCTCTCCCTCTCTTTCTCCCTCCCTTCCCTTCTGTCTAAAAAATAAATAAATAAAATATTTAAAAAAAAAAGACTTTAAACAAATTCTTTGTAAGATGTTACAAATTCAGCTTAAAAAACCTATATCCCAGAAAATTTAAACACTTCCTTGAGCAGGAATCTCCAATTACTACATAGGACGTTCCAAGTTACATAAAAAAGAACTTACCCACAAACTCCCAGTATTTTTTGTATTCTACAGGAAATTTTCGTAACTGCAACTCGTAGAACCTTTCTTTATTTGGAGAGCTGATCCATTCCTGTGCTACCTATACAAAGCAAATAAAATAAAATAAAATAAAATAAAAAACAGATTAAGAAAGCCAAAACATTGTGGAAAGCCAAGGCTAAACAGCAAAACTTTCCCAAGTAAGCCACAGTGAAACGCAGAACCTAGCATCCCAGGTGACAGAAACACTAACAATTAATTTGGGACTTCCAGTTTCCTGTTCAGCATGTAAGGATCTCAGAAGTTGTCACTCTGTCCTAACACATAAAAAGCTGAACAAGGTGAAAAATTAACTTCTCTTACGCCCAACACAGAGGTGAGGTTGCTGCCCACCGCACTGCAGACAAATGGACACAGATAATCACCACCTACCAGAGCAGAACCTGCACGGAGAAACCTCTGGGTCAAGACAGGAAAACCTGACCTGTACTGGACAAACTGCCGGAGGCCCGGTATGAAAGGCTCTAAATGTTAAAAACGCCAGGGGGCCCAGGGTAGGGCCCCGCGTGTGGTGAGTGCCACCTCTTCGAGCTCTGCCAGGTCCCCACGGCGAACACGGGAGAAAACCCCCTCTGCTTCGAGCAGAGAGAAGACACAAGGAACTACCATATTTTGCCGTGTATAATGCAAACCCACATTTTTGGTCCAAACTTTCAGGAAAGTCTTTCATTTTAATTTAACTCAATTTTTTATTGATTTATACTTAGAAACAAGACCGATCATCATATTCCAGAGTATTATTATCCATACGGATATCGTTATTGCTTTCTAGAGTTATACTTTTAACACATAAGCATAAAGAATTAAAACCATTTACACAGACCCCAAATTAGTACTATCCCCATATAATGTGTATCCTTATTTTTCTCTCAAAAATTTGGGCAAAAAAATACACACTCTAACGGCAAAATCTGGTCCTTTGAAACATGTACAGCAGAGCATTGAGATCTTTGCAACTCTGCTCTGGGGAGGAATATTCCACCAGAGCCTAAGCTGCCAGGGCTCTTCCAGAACCTAGTATACCTGGGAGAAGAGAACCCGCTCCAGCCACAGTGCCTCACCCGAGGCGGCGGGGCCTGACGCCCAGGCCAGAGGCACAGGCTCCCTGAACGACCAAGGCCGAGTCACAGGACGACAGAACACGCCCCTCCGACAGCTCCCCGCACTGCAGAAGGCCGACCTGCCACCCCGTTACCCAGCGCACTGTGGCCACATCCCAACAAGAACTACAAGGCACGCTCAAAGGCAAAACGCTCAGTTTGAAGAACAAGCACCAGAACCACGGTCGGATATGGCGCGGGTGTCGGGACCGTCGAACCAGGGAATTTTAACAACTGTAGCTAATACACCACGAGTCCAGTGGAAAAGCTCGACCGTGTAAGAACAGATGAGTAACGAAACAGAGATACACACTGTCTGGCACAAATAACACCCCTTTTTTATTACAAAATCTTTTACTATGAAATCATAAGGATGTATTTCTGTAATATATCATCACACTCAAGCACACCATATGACATTTTAGGTGAAATATTCATATTAAAACTAAATTATTACACCCATATTATTACCCTACCAACCACATTCAAGCGGGTGTGACTTCTGCCAGACCGTCTATGTGGCAGGAAAGAATGCTAGCAATAAAAGTGCTGGAGCAGAAACGGAGAACAAGAATGCCTTCGACAGACTCATTAGTGGACTTGGACTTGGCTGGGAAGCCTCTCTGAACTCAAGGCCATAGCCACAGAAACCACCAAAGCTGAAAAGCAAAGAGAAAGCAAAACGGGGGGAAAAAGAACAGGGTGTCCAGGACTGTCAGGGCGCTGCAGAAGGTGCAACACACGTGGGATGGCCATGCCTGCAGAAAGGGACAGAGCAGTATCCAAAGCAGCAAGGACTGAAGGGTGTCCCCAAGTTAAGGTTAGGCACCAATGACAGAACCAGAAAACTCAAGAGATCAAGCAGCATAAATGCCAAAAAAAACACACCGAGGCTACCACCACCACTGGGAGCTAACGCTAGGGACGGTCAGCTGGTTTTCCTGGGGTTCCAAGCTCCGGGATCCGGTATTTTACCTGGCAGGCCCTAGCCGGGGCGTGAAGAACCTGAGCAGGATGTGCTGGGGGGGCAGAGGGGAGGCCACTGAAGGGACCAGCAGCTGCTACGAGGGGTAAGAAACTGAGAAGGCAGACGTGTGAAAAGAAGTTTCAGGATTCAGTGAGTGCTTTTTTGTTGTTGTTGCTACCTCTTCAAGGAAGCCTGAATAAAGGCCTACCTTACTTTTAAAAAGAACAATGCACAGCGAAACTCTCACCTCGAGAAGCCTCCCTTCCCTCTGCGCTGACAAACACTCCCCCGGGCTAGCGCAGCCTGGTGCACCAGCAGCCACTGTCTGTGCGCGCCACGAGGGCAGAGCTGGAGCCAGGGCTCCCCCTGCCAGCAGCGCCTCGGGACAGCTGCGCACACGTGTTTGTGAAGTCACCACGGCACTGGCCGTTTCAACTGCTATCGCTCCGCGTGGTCAGGAAAAGAAGCAACTTCCAAGACTGAATGGTACACAGTGAAAACACATACTTACTGTTTCGAAAGTATTCACTACCATCAAAGGGAGAAAAACATTACAATAATCGCCACAATCTTGAAATCTGACAGGCACAGGTCTTGAGATGGTCTGACAAAGGCTTGCTGGGAGCCCACACTGGTCAAAGCTCACAAACATCTCGTACTTCCACTTCAAGACCTCTTTAATGAAAGCGTCAGAGACGGACTGTGACGAAGTGCTGTCCAGAGAAGACGAAAGAGGTTTGCTCTCCCCGAACGGGAGTTTGTACGCTTGCCTGCTGGAATTACTCGGAGCTGGAGAAAGAACGTTGCACACACCCTTCACTTCAGCCAGTGGCTTCGGAGACACGGGAGACCGAAGAACGTTGCACAAACCCTTCACTTCAGCCAACGGCTTCGGAGACACCGGAGAGGCTGGCTGTGGTGCTTTCAAAGCAGACCGCCCTCCGCTTGACTTATTTTTCAGAGGTGGAAGTGCTGCGCTACTTTCCAAAGACTTGGAAAGATGAGCGGTTCGTGAAGTACTGCTCGAGCTGAAAATCTTAGTGGTGGACGGTCTCGAAGGCTTCGACGCAGAGAGGGGCAAGCCAGGCTTGCGGAAGACATCGTCGTCTGCTGCTCTGGCTTTGGAGTGTTTTGAGCAGCAGTCGCCCTGGGTTTTCACGGTGTCACCACAACCCTGGAACTTACACTTTGTGCCACCCAAAGACTCCAACTGAGGCTGCTGTGCGGAACCTTCTTCTACCTGAACTCCGGGTTTTCCATGGGCCACTTCAATGAGTTTATCGTCATCGTTCTGCATTTGCGAACATAAGTCCATATCTTCAGGATCATGTTGTGTTAAAAAGAGGTCATCTCCCTCCACGTCACTGTCGTCATCAGGCTCTGTCTTTTTCAAAGCTGCCACCTCTAGGTGACGTCCCGGGTCCGCTCTACCTGGAGGGTCTTCTGAAGTGGAGACCGTGACCTCATTCGCCGGCCTTCCATTCAACACAGGAGGACGGCACGGGTCCGCCAGCCCAGTGCCACCAGCCCCCTGAGGGGCAGACTGCGCCGTCGCAGGTCCTTGTTCAGGGGACATGCGTCTCACTGACTGGTTCCCAGGGCTGCCAGCCACGACCTCAGGTCCCCCAGGACCACGATCCGACCGGCCCGGCTCTGGTGTGACGTCAGGGCTCTGCGCCACACGAGGTCCTGCTCTGGCAGCATTTGTACTTTTAGAATCAAAAAGCCCTGGTCTGTTTTGTTTAGATCTCTGTCTCGTCTGCCTTTGAAACTGACGATCCTGACTCACAAGCAGCTTCTTGTCTCTCACAGGAAGAGTCTGAGGAGAAATCAGTTTGGCCTTTTTCCGGGTGTCGATCATGCCAACGCTCTTGCCATGGTCACGCATCTGCACTATGCAGTCCAGGGACCGCTGGGACAGCTCGAAGGCCCGGCGCGGGCCCTTCTTCAGGCCGAGCCGCTCCACCGTGGAGGCCGGCTCGGGGCACTGGCGGGCCTTCTTCGGGGGCACTATGAAGGGGGCTGTCCTGCAGCTTATGTAATGTGAGCTTCTGCTCGGCCCTTTTCTGGTATCTGAATGTGTTTTCTTAGCAGTTTTAGAAACGGGGGCTCTCCGAACAGGTTTGGAGTGCTTTGGCGAAGACTTCTTCAGGGAAACCGAGGCAGTTCTCTGAACACCGGCTTTAGGAGAGGTCCCTATGTCTGTACTTCTAATATCATTTTCGGTGAGCTCTGTCTCATTAAGAATATCAAACTGGTCCTCATTTCTGACAGGAGACGAAGGCCTTAAACCATCTTTAGCTGTTGGTCTTTCCATTTTTTTTCTCTTAGATGTTCTGACTTGAACTTCACAAAACTCAACAGTACCGCTGCTCTGTGGTTGTGCACGTCCGGTGCCCTCTGTTCCTTTCTTAGCAACGTCTTCAGACACAGGATAATCCGTATCGTAGCCCCAATCGTTTGTGATATCAACTATCGGAGTCCAACACGAACTTTTTTCATCCCCTTGAACTGAATCCTTATTGTCTGGCTTCTGATCTTGCCAAACTGAAAATACTTCCTTTTGGCTTTCAAACTCAAAAACCTGAGAATCAGAGTCCTCAAAGTCCAAGGGGGGACCTGCCTCTTCTTCTTTTGGAACCTTCCTTTCCATGTGCGTATTGGCCCCCGAAGCGCGCTGCTCCGGACGCTCCTCCTCAGGGCGCACCTGGTCTTGTTCCGTGTGATCCTCCAAACCCAGAACTCCTTCGTCATCACCGTTATCATCAGAATCTGAAATAATGATAACCTGTCCACAGCAGGTTTCCCTGACATTATTTTGGTTGGCTCTAAAACCTTTTTTATCGTTTACTTTCCTCTGCAGCTGGGGTGAGCTTTTCGGAGCTGAATCTGATGGAAACATGGTAACGCTGGCTTGAGCCATCAGTGACAGTCTGTGGAGGTCTCTGTCCACCTGCGAATCTGTTAGGGTGTCGGACTGAAGACTGATGCTCGGGACCTGCTCTGCCAAGCTGGAGGAAGCCTGATCAGCACCCTTGCTAACTTTCTTTCGTCCTGATGCAGGAGAACTCACAGGATCTTTAAAAGGAGACGCTCCATGCATGGAAGTATCGGTCACTTCTGCAAACGAGACCAAATCTGTAGTATCAACATGACATTCCCGTATTTGAGCATTGTTTTCACGGGAAGAAAAATCACCCAACTCTTCCTTCTTCAACTGTTTCTTTTTCGGCAACGCCCTGCTGGGAGACCCGTGCCCTCCGTTTCCACTTTCCAGAACATCGTCAGGGTCTAAAGTAAGGTCGTGTAGGAAGCTGTCCCCTTTCTGACCTCCTGTATCTTTCCTTGAACAGACATTCTCCATATTAGATTCAGTCAGGTCTGCCTCTGATTTCACAGTACTATCGACCAAAGCACTTTTCCTGTGTTGCTTCTTTATTACACGTGATAACTTAGCACAGATTTCACTCTTCTGTGCCCTAGTCTTTGCTTTTGAGGTTCTGCCAAGGACATTGTCCTGTGAAAAGAAACCCTCCTCTGATGTGGACGCCTTCACCGGAGTCTCTGTACCGGAATCAGCCAACAGACACGAGGATGTAATGGCTCCTTGGTCACAACCCCTTTCGGGACCACTGCTTGAAGCACGGTTCTGTGGCGTACATGAGGAATTATCTTTTACAGACTTCTGCTGCCTTGTATGTATTTTAACTGGATCTTGGGCTCTTTCAGGGAAAAAGTTTTTACCACTCCGCTTTAAGCATGACTCAGCAGACAGATGGCTCTCTAGCTTCACATCTCTTACATAATTTTTCTCATTATCCTCTTCTGTAGCGTCACTCGCTCTGCTTAGCATACTGCTCTGCTGCACCTGACACACATCGGCTCTCGTCGGCGGAGGGCACGCCGGGCTTTCCAGACAGCGTGTGTCTTTTCCACACGTCTTCCCTGCTTGCTCGCTTTCCTCTTTAACACAGGGTGCAGGAGTTTTACAGGGAGGAGCCAACTCCGCCAAAGCGGTGTGTTTAGGTACTTTGAGTGTGATGTTTCTAATAATTTGCTTTAAACAAGTTTGTAGCTCTTGGGTTTCCTGACTAGTCAACTGCCAACCTAGAGATAAATTTCCTCGCAGGAATAAGTTGAGTTTATCCCAGAATCGCTTACAAAGAGTTTGCTGCCCAAGCTGATAACCTTCTTTAAGGAGACTCCTAATCAGCTGCACGCAAGCAAGCTGGACCGAGTTAGATGGCATTGGATGCAGGGACAGAGATGTCACTGCTGTGCCTTTGGAGCTGCTGCTGGCCGACTTCTCCGAGCTCCGCGCGAACGCGGTGGTAGGGAGCTTGGAACACTTCACGATGGCCTCCACCCACTGCTGGGAGTTGGCCCAGAGCAAGTGCAGGCACTTCCGACTTCTGTGGAGCTCAATCACAGAAACCAAAATCAGGAAAAAAAATTCAGTGACTTTGTCACACGTGACGACTCTTTCGCTGAGGACATCTTTCACTTGGGAGTGCAGGTGATGAATAACCTCTAGGATGTAAATCACACCCAGGTCCTTCAGGTCCATGAGGGACTGGACGAAAGGGATGAACCACAGAAACGTGCTGTTGTGAACACGCATGTCTTGACCGATATCTGACTGCAGCACATTGGCCAACGTCTCCATTTCTTCGTACATGTTCGGGCAATAATCTGGGCAAACGGCGGATCGCCACCCTGCGTCCTAAAACACAGAAACACCGGCACTTAGACAAACAAGCGCCATCCCCGTCAGGGCTAGCACGCAGGTTGTCAACAAGAATATAGATGGCTCAATTTTCCGACTCTGGTTTACACGTATACATACATACCCCCAAGAAACTGCAAACGCAGTTCAGTTTTGAGGGTCAGGTTGCATGTAAGGTCCATTTACAACACCTCCATGTACCTGGCCCTCTTCCAATTAGCTGGCTTTGACTTCTAATCATGTCACTGATCTACCCCCACCCTCTAAACTTCCCGCCCTTTCCACGTGCACTTAAAAACTAACCTTCTAGAGTGTGCACGTTGTAAAGTCCATTACTCCCTCATGCATAATACATCTGGTTCAACCAGAAAGCCTTTAGGCAGCAGCTGGCTCAGAACAGCTACACAGCATAAAAGCAGCAATTTAATCAAACATGATTTTACAATATAAAGGTAATACAACGTCATCCAAGTTCTCAAAATGCTTTATACCTTTTTGGTCTTTTCAGGATTGTAATTGTACACAATCTGGCTGCAAGTCACCATATCATCCAGACAAGACTCTGGTTCAGACTTGGTCCTTAAATATTAAGAATAGACAGAAATTACAGAAAGGAAGAACAAAGAGAAGACCAGCTATTGTTAAGATACAAAAGACTTCCTTATAGCAGTAACTCTTAAACCCTGACACACCGACAGAACCAACCTCACAGAGCTGTTCCGGATACTCTGGATCTCTCTGTTGTAGCTCGCGTTGTTGATGATGGTCTGAAACGCCTCAATTGGATCAATAAGTTGACCCCAAACCTTGGAACCCAGGCGATCCAGAATCACCATGAAACACTGCAATGCTGGCCAGAAAGGATCTTCACTATCATCTGAAATACAATGGAATTATGTTAGAAAGGATACTAAACTATACTGAGAATTAAACATTTTTTTTTTTTTTTGAGAGAGAGAGAAAGACGGGGAAAGGGAGGGAGAAAGAAACACAGGTGTACGAGAGAAACATCCATCAGGTGCCTCTTGTGCACACCCCGACTGGGGACCGAGCCTGCAACCCAGGCCCACGCCCAGACTGGGATCGAAGCAAGGACCTTTAGCTTTGCGGAACGATGCCCAACCCACTGAGCCACATTGGTCAGGGCCGAGACTCAAACAGTCTTTATCTGGTAGCAACAAAACTCAAAACAAAGCAGCAAGTAATTAAACGGGGAGCACACAGAGACAGTCCAGCTAAACTCAACTTTCTTGCTGTTTGCCATGCCTGAAACCATCTTTCCTCCTCGACTTCTCCCAGAACTCCCTTCCTTCGATAAACAACAGAAGTAGAGGAAAGAAAGGGAAAACAAAAACTTGGTGTTTACAGATGTAAACAAGCCTGAGTCACCAGAAACCCTGGCTCACGCGGTCCCGAGCTGCATGCCCCGGTCCGGTGCTCAGCACTGACCTCCCGGGCCCACAGGTGAGCAGCACGCACTGCCTGCGGCCACTATGTCTCAGCGTGGCCCTGCCGGTGTCTCCTTTCCCCCAGGGCCAGGGATGTCCATGACCAACAAGCTCTAACCTCCAGGCCTTTCCCTCTTCTCTCGGACATGCACCGGCAAGATGCGGCCCTGCTCAAAGACCATCAACTGCTCCTTGAAGTCGTCTAAAAAAACTCCAAGTCCTCCATCAAGCACTTTCTAGGTCTTCCTTCTCTGCCTCTTTCCAGCCATACTCCCGTCGTCATTCCCTCTCTGCAGCAAAAGCAGACAGCTGGCTTCCTCTCAAACAAGAACAAGAATGCCACCTATCAAAATCCAATTCACTGAAGTCCGGCTCGAAGCTCCCCCACATGCCAAACACCCCCGGCCGTGTAGCCTTCGGCAGCGCCCTTCAGAGGCCAGTGCTCTGACTCCCTCGTCGCTGTCCCCTTATCCGGTCAGCCAGCCCAGCGCCCCACCCAGCTGCACTGCCCTCGGGGCTCTGCCACTGCATCACAGTCACCCGACAGGCCTGGCCGTACGCTTTTCTACCCTCTACTGCAGCCGACACGCTGTCTAAGGTCTTGTCAGCTGTCAAATGACGGAAGAGCGTTACCAGTTGGGTGAAGACAACTGAGACGGGTCTCAAAGAGGCGTGGGACTCGGAGGGCAGGGGCTGGCCAGGCCGGAGAACAATGACGTACGTGCCGGCACACGGAAAGAAGTGAGCGACGTACGCAGGCATGTTGGCCAACAAACCAGCAACAACCTTAATCAGAAATAATCTAGCAAGAAAATACATGTGACCCAAAAAAGAATAGCATTTACATATTTTAGAATCTCCCACAAGAGTTTACATCCACACTGAAGCTGCCTAAAATGAAGCCAGCAGGAGTAAGTTATCTTCATTATGTTTTCACAGGATCTGGTGTGCTTGCTCCGCCCTGACTCACTCTGCCATCAGGAAGACAAGGCTAGAGACACTTATTTAAGCACAGACCCTCCCTGATCAGCTTGGTACAGCCATGGGCAAAGGAACGGTGAGGTCCGATACTGAACTTGACTGCAAGTTTCAGACCCTGTTCTAGACTCTCGATGAGCAGCACTGTCCCTGAGAACTTTCTGTGATGATGCAAATGTTCTGTATTTGTACTGTTCAACACAGTAGCCACCAGGCATGTGTGGCTGCTGAGCTCTTGAAATATAACTAGTGGACCTGAAAAACTAAATTTTTAATTTAAATTTAAATAGCCACATTTGGCTAGCAGTCGCCATCTTGGACGGTAAAGTATGGGAGACCGTTCTGCATGGCGTGGGCCCAGCTCCCACTCAGACAGTGGAGAGCGACACAAGGCCCACGCCCACAGACAGGTTCTCCCGTGGGGAATCAGGCCTGCATTGTACCTAGGACGCTTTGAGACGAGCTCTTTGCTAAAATCCCTCTCCCTGGATTGAGGCAGCAAGGGCTTATTGTGACTTCCTAAAGTCCATGCTAAACCTTCCAAGGACAATGTACCCAGTTCATCCACTTTTCCCTTTGCATTGGCAAATATCCTTCTTTCTTGATGTAATTAGCAACTTCCTTTCCTTTGTTATCTGTAAAAGGTAATCACCTACAGTGATCTATGCATAGTCAATGAAGACCTGCGCATAGTAAATGAAAGCCACCCTCACTGTAATGTGGCCCAGAAAGACAATAAAAGCCTGTCCAGGCAGGGGTCAGGGTGCTGTCCCCTTTCCTCCAGCGGATTCGGCAGTCCGTGTGAATTTGTCTCGTGTCTCAGCCATGCCGCTGCGGACACTGCAGGCCGGTGTCCGCATCAGTAAAGCAGCAGAGAGCCAAAACACAATGAAGAGCCAGGAAAAAGAACGCCATGGAGACAGGGGACCGTCCCCATAACTCTGGCCGCCGCGCCACTAGAAACCTCTCTCCTGCGGGGTCTAGTCTTCATTCTACCGCTCACTGGGTGTCTCAACGCTGGAAAGCAAGCTGGCTTCCCTGGGCTTCAATCTCTTCTTTTACCAAAGTAAGGCGCTGAATTAAACTCTAAAGTTCCCTTCTGATTTAGAGTTCTGAATCTGTGACCTAAACCAAAAAATGTCCATTTTCTTTTCTCCACACCATACGCCCAATTCTTGCAGTGACACCAGTATTTTAAAAGTGCATCATAACCATCAGTGTTCCAAAGCATTTAGCAAACAAAGCTGATTACCCTGGGACTGCCTCTCCATGGTGTGCAGTATTGACTGCATGAAATCATTCTGCTTGTCTGAGCCCAGCAGCAGGGAGTCCATGGCCTGCTCCTCCAGGATGGTCAGCAGCATGCAGATCCCTGCAAGAGCATTCGGTTTCCGTGAGCTGAGTGAATCACACCACCCTAACGGTGCCTCTGGTTTAGTTGGCAAAAGAGTAACGAGGCAGAAAGCTGAAGCAAGAGAGAATCCAGTTCCTCACGCATTCAACTCTGATATTTTCATACACAACTGCTCCTAAGTAACAGGGCTTCAGACTGACTTGAGGATAAAAAAGGGAACACGGTTCGAACTTGGTTAGAAAACAATTTCTAAGATGATTACCACACAATCTGTATTTCATGAAATCTAAGAAGTCTTCAATTTTAAGATCACCATATTTCGATTACCAACCACTGCCAAATACGACACATGACTGTAAGACCTAGAATCGATGAAGCAGGGTGGAACTATTTGGAGACATAAGCCTCTTTTAAAAAGAGATCAAACCCTATTTGAGTCAACTACTCTAGCAATATTTTTCACATCTAATATTGCTTCAAATTAAAAATCTAGTTGCTATACTTGACAATGTACCTCTTAAACAGATGGTTTCCAGGATAAATGTTTAAAATCAAGATGTCTAATGCTCATATCAACTTAATGAGAAAAGACTGGAAATGGAAATCCTGTATTTAGCAATTTTGGTAAGATTACCCAAAGAGATCACTTTCATTGCAAGATACTCAAAGGAACAGTATGGAAATCCTAATTATACCTGTGCAGTGTGACACACTCACCAAGCCAATAGTTCTTGTAGCTGGTAGTATCATACATG
Source organism: Micronycteris hirsuta (assembly GCA_004026765.1). Taxonomy (NCBI): domain Eukaryota; kingdom Metazoa; phylum Chordata; class Mammalia; order Chiroptera; family Phyllostomidae; genus Micronycteris; species Micronycteris hirsuta. The sequence goes on from PVJI01001398.1 coordinate 149,226, forward strand.
TGGGAGGGCAGGATGGTCAGTTTACCCCTCTCAAGGACAGAGGACGTGTAAATGTCTGGGTTTTCTAAGAGCCCCAGCTCGATGACTTTGAAGAGGCAGGTCAGAACCTCCTGTAAGTCGTAATAATCGTCTCTCTCCACCTTCCCCAAGCCTTTTGCTGTCAGGATGGCCCAGCGCCGAACCTAGAAGCGTAACACACGCGTTACTTCACTCCGCAAACAACAGTCTACATCCAGGAAAAAACCAGTTAAGAAAATAAGATTCCCTACAGGTATTAAAAGACACAAGATACTAATTAATGTAACACGTGAACCTTCTTTGATCCTGATGTGAATAAACCCTTATGAGCTCATCGCTGCCACTCACTGAAACACTGGGTAGGAACGACACTGAACAACTACTTCAGGTGGGGTGATGGCGGTGTTTCCTTCCCCGGCCCTCACCCACCTGCAGTCCAGGCGGCAGAGCAGGTGAGCGCTGCGCTCGCCTCCCACCTCCGCACCCGCGCCTCCCACCTCCGCACCCGCGCCGCCCACCTCCACACCCACGCCGCGCTCAGTGGCCGAGCCACCGCTCCTGAGAGCCACCTGAAGACCAGCTGAGCGGGACTCCTACAACTAAGGACTCAAGGACGATGCCACGTAGAGATTGCAAAAGCGAATGAATAAAATGTCCTTGTCTTTTAGGAACACCTTCTTAAGTCGTTTACGGATGGGCCGCACGCTGGCTCCGACCAACCCAAAGGGGCCGCAGCACTGACTCTGTACTGAGCTGGCGGGGCCCAGTGATGAACGCACGGGGTTCACTGCACCATTCCATTTTTTATGTTCGTAATTTTCCATAACATTTTGAAAAGGGAAGGAAAAATGAAAACAAACCTCAAAGGAAAAACTTAGGCGACAAGCTCAAGGTCAGGGTGCAACACTCCAGTGTTGCTCGCTGCTTCTGCAGTGCCTCGGTGCCACTCTGACTCCGGTTCCTCCTCGTGTCTAGCACCGGAAGTCAATGTCCCTCCCTTCCCTGCCCCTCTACTCCCCTCCCACACTGTCAACAATCTCATCTATTAGCAAAATAATGGTTTCAACACTGTAGCTGTTTGGAGAGGGGCAGGCAGATGGAGAAAGCAAGAAGGAACAGTCCTCCTTCACTGCTTCAGGCCGCACACTGAAAAAGCCCAAATCATCCCCTTTTTTGTCTTTTAAGCTAAAGCAGCACCTGTCAGAAGGATTCTGACAAACATTTTAAACAAAACGCACATCAAAACCTTGATTACAGCTGTCTGTGTGTGCAGAAGTAACGCCTGCCCTCCCGCCGCCTGACACCCATACTCACCATTTCGTTCGGATGGACCAAAAACAAATAGATCCCTGGCTGCTTCTCAAACACCTGAAAGGAGCAGTTCGCTTGTTCCATCCGACAAAGTGCTTCCACACATAACTCATCTAAATGGGAAAAATAAGGCAGTAAACGTAAGACATGTTTCTTTTACCAGCTTGTTGATTCCCTAAATCTGGCTCCTTCGGGTGTGTTGTAAGTTAGGCGGAAACTTGCTCCTTGTAAACGCAGGAAAGCTACGAATCCGCTACCGCGTGGTTGCTGCGCCTTAGTCTGACTTCACCAGTATACACAGCTTTCCATTCTTTACTCTTGGCATAATTATCTCCACAGGTATCATCTTGAAACACGTCACAGATCCAATTCCACTTGCATTTTACAGTTTGATTTATGTTAACTTTATTTGCTACTGGATGATAAAGTCAGTCATCTTCTGCCCTGGCTGAGAGGCTCAGTTCGTTGGAGCATCATCCCATAGACCAGAAGGCTGTGGGTTCGATTCCCAGTCAAGGCGCACATGCCTCGGTTGCAGGTTCCATCCCCAGTTGGGGCAAGTACAGGAGGCAACCAATTGATGTTTCTCACATCAATGTTTCTCTCCCCGCCACCCATCTTCCTTTCTCCCTCTTTTTTTTTTTTTTTTTTTTTTTTTTTTTAAGAGGGGAAGGGAGGGAGAGAAGGAGAGAAACAGCAATGTATGGTTGCCTCTCACATGGCCCTCATGGGGACCTGGCCCGCAACCCAGGCATGTGCCCTGACTGGGAATCGAACCAGGACCCTCTGGTTCCCAGCGCGCGCTCAATCCACTGAGCTACACCAGCCAGGGCCCTTTCTCCCTCTCTTAAATCAATGCAAATATCTTCAGTAAGGATTAAAAAAACCACGAGAAAGTCTGCTTCCTTCCCCCACCTCCATCCCCCCAATGGCTATTTTGTCCAACTCTCATTTACTGAAGAATGCACTTTCTCCACTGGTTTGCAATGCTACTACCACCAACCACTAAATTCCCAAACACACCTGGTATACTTCTGCAGACTAAACCCTTCTATGTGAGCACTGTTCTAACTCTTGCTGCTTTATGGACATGTCTTCGTTAATCTTTCAAAAGTGTCCTCCGGCCCTGGCTGGTGTGGCTCAGTGGACTGAGCACCAGCCTGTGAACCAAAGGGTCGCTGGTTCGATTCCCAGTCAAGGCACATGCCTGGGTTGTAGGCCAGGTCCCTAGTTGGGGGTGCAAGAGAGGCAACCACACATTGATGTTTCTTTCTCCCTCTCTTCCCCTCTGTCTAAAAATAAATAAAATCAAATCTTAGAAAAAAAAGGTGTCCTCCATAGACCCATACATTCACCCAATCAGCTGAATCAACTTTAGTCTGTTAAGCTTCAAAGACTATTGTGAGTGATAGTGGTTGGCTTTGGGGAGGAGGGAATGATTTGAAAAGCACGAGGGGAACCCTGGCCAGGTAGCTCGGGTGGTTAGAGCATCATCCTGATCTGCCAAGGTTGCAGGCTCAATCCCTGGTCAGGACACATACAAGAAACAACCAGTGACTGCGTAAATGACTAGAACAAATCAGTGTTTCTGTCTCAAATAATTAAAAAAATATATTAATGAATTAAAATAATAAAATAAATAAAAATAAAATAGAAAAACACAAGGGCAGCCCCTAGGGTATTGATATTGTTTCTTTATCTGGGTGGCGGCCACAAGTGTGTTCAGTTTGTCAGAAAACATCAAGCTTACTAACTTTTCAGGATATAGTATTCTTTAATAAACATTTGAAAAATGACTTGTTAGAATTCTGAAGTCTATTTTTAATGTATTTAGATGAAATCAAATCTCTAGATCAACTTCCAGTTCACTGAAAACACAGGACAAGACGAGTTAATAGCACAAGAAAGCAACTAGAAAAATCCAGAAAGCACCTTATTCTGCAGGGTAACTACGTGGTCTCAGCAAGTCAGTGAAGGGAAAGAAAACAGGAAAAAACCACTCCAACAAAAAGGCGTGTGCACACGTGTGCACCCGTGCACTCTTTTGGAATGCACAATCCCTGACTGGACTCTGTTTTAGGAAAACCAGCCCCAAGCCGTAGTCTGTGTCCGCTGGGAAAACGTGAATACAGACCTAGATACTAAAACGCCTGACGGGTGTTGTCTGGCTGCATCTGACAGATCAGGAAAGCGTCTGCACGTCTACGCACGTCGTACCAAGAACGCACCACGAACGACCGCAATCGCAGCGGCTGGAACCTGCCAGGCCACCCTGAACGATGACAACGACTGCAGCCCAGCGGTCCCAGCGGGAACAACTCTGCCCCCTCCCAGCCCTGCCCCCAACACCCACAGGCACGCCGCAATGCCTGGAGACACTTGCGGTTTTCACAACGGGGGAGGAGGGGAGCAGAGGCCAGGGATGCCGGCCTGCGGCCTGCAGTGGGCAGGGCGGCCCATGACAAGCGATCACCCAGTCTAAAATGTCCATAATACCAAGGGCGAGAAGACCACAAGAATAAAAATGAACTGAACGGAGAGATGGATAAAACACATAACAAAGCAAAGACAACGAGACGTTGGCAACTGTGGAATCTACCGCATGTTTCGGACTGTAAGACGCACTTCCCCCCCAAATTTGGGGGAAAATGGCGGTGCGTCTTATAGTCCGAATGCAGCTCACCCGGCTGTTTACATTGACATTGGTGAAATAGTACGTTATTTATGTTATTAAATATTTTACCACATTTTTTGCTTCAATTTTTTTTCCTATTTTCCTCCTCTAAAACCTAGGTGCGCCTTATGGTCCAGTGCACCTTATAGTCTGAAAAATACAGATATGGTGTTCATTATATAAGTAATCTTCTTTATGTTTGCAAACTTGGAAAGCAAAATGTTGGAAAAAACATTAGCAAGCATCCTAATAATTACATGTGTAACAACGGCTTTCCACACAGATAAACCTAAATTCTCACATTTCTTGAAACAATAAAACAGATCTAACTTGTGTAACACCCGAGGTACTCACTGACACGCTCGTGTAAGAGCAGATAAGGGTATTTCAGGATTTCGAGAATAGGAACACGAAGCTTGTTCTCGAAGTCTTGGCCAGTGAAGTCAAACAGTTGTGCCTCTCCGTTGTTGTCTACGATGTACAATTCATCGTCATCAATTTCTCCCCTCATGGACTTTTCAAAGTGATTTATGAGACGTAAGGTTTCCAATTCCCATAAAACCTACAGGAAAAGAAAAATGGGCAGTGTGCTTTTATATCCTGCCATGAACAAAATATACTGGATTTGATGAACTTTCTAAAAGCCCTGACCTAAGCATAAAAATTCAGAAATTTGCCCTGGCTGGTGTGGCTCAGTGGATTGAGTGCCAGCCTGTGAACCAAAAGGTCACCAGTTCAATTCCCAGTCAGGGCACATGCCTGGGTTTGTGGGCCGGGTCCCCAGTGGGGGTGTGCGAGAGGCAACCAATCAATATGTCTCTCACACATCAATGTCTCTCCCTTTCTTTCTCACTTCCCTCTCTCTAAATAAATAAAATCTTTAAAAAAAATTCAGAAACTAAAAGAAGTGCTAAAGCACACGTATTCTAGGTATCTGAAGAGCCACCAGCCACGGCCACGAGCACGACACACGAGCACACGTGGCACGAGCGGGTCAGCACTGGCCGTGCGCAGCTGCACCGTCGGCAGCTCAACGTCCCCGTCAATTCGATTACAAAGGAAAAGAGAGTCGGAGCTTCTCTGTCAAAGCCAAGAACTAGGCTTTCTCTGCTTTCCTTTCTATGTTCCAGCCATCGGTATCTACAGTGTCTTCAGCATGAAGACCTTGGTTAGCTTCATAACTAGGAAACTTTGTAAATGCAAATGTTTCCCCAACAGATTCCTAACCAGTCATCCCTCCCTCTTTCTACATAGCTCTACGGTCTGTGTTGTTTCTCATCACATAAAAGCAATAGCCAAATATTCAAAGCTACGTATTTAAAATCATATACGTTTAACTTTGGTTACTATGACTGGAAAATATGCTTGCCCTTAGAGGTTTTTAAAAAATAGAAAGAGAAAAAAAATCAATTAAAAAAATAGCCCAAGCCATTCAGACACATGAATTTATAATGCTGTCAAAGACATGGACATAAAAACATGAACCAACCCCCCACACATCACTTCATTTCATAAATTGTTTTATACCAAACTGACTAAATGCGAGGTCATAAAATTCTGCTTTAGTTTCAATCCAATTGGTCAGTACCCACTGACTCAGCACCTCCTATACAGCAGGCAATGAACTAGGTACTTTAACGTTCAAAGGGTCAGTTCCCTGAATGCTCCCCAAAGAGCTCAGATTTACTCTCCTGCTGGTCGTCAAGCTCCGACAGCTCTCCCACCTGATGTGACTCACCTCGTGCAGGAAGGGCAGTTCGTCCCGTGCCCGGTGGTACTCAGTCACACACTCCAGGCAGTAGCAGAGGTCTTCGTCTGCTGTTTCGAACTCGTCCGTTGTTTGGAGCGCGCCAGCTTGCGCCCTGGCCGCGTAGCGCTGCAGGAAGTCAGTGGTGGAGGCACCGCCCGGCGTGCACCAGCAGCACGTGCTCATCCTGAGCCTGCTTCCAGAGCAGAGAGCAGAGCGTCGATAAAAACAAGCGAACACTCAGGCCTACTCTGTGCAGAACAGTACGCGCCCTACTAAGGACCCTCGTCCTCACCTTAAGATGTGCCTCCACCACTTCCAGAATAGTCTTCTAGCCAGCTTGACAGTTACTGACTAAACTCAAATCTGAGAACACTCAAAAAAGCCTTTTCTTTGACACATGAAAAATATAATACAATGAAAGCATTTTGTTAGTAATAAACATAAGGCAGTATACAGTTGTTCTATAGAAAAGGCTCAAACTACGTAACACTGATGGAAAACACACTGAGACAGAGAACTAGCAGTGTCTCCAAAGCACAGGCTCTGAAGTGTGCTACCGATGTACTTAAGCAGAGTCAAAAGCTCAGGAAATATTTTACATTCCCAAAACCCACTGGAAACATAAAAACCCATACAAACTAATTCACACCAGTACCAAAACTCCTATGGAGGGAAGACTTTCACTTGTTCAGAAAGTGAATTTGCTCAGAATGTGAGTTTGCCCTGGGGAATAGACTCTCTGCTCACCAGCGCAATGTAACAGCCGCGGATGTTCACCTCTGCCACTAAGTTTGACACTGCTTTTTTGACTGTCTCCAACTTTTCATTTTTATACCATCAGAGCCTCTACCACCCAAACTCAAGTGGAAAGGTTAAGATTAAATACTTTCCCAAATATTAGCAGTCTCAAGGAGAGCAAAGGAACGAGACTGCACCGGGAAATCCCCAAAACCAAATGCGTCAAAGACGCGAGTGAAGACCTAGGAGGCAGGTTTATCAGAACTGCAGAGGCACGAAGCTGAAGATTATCAAACAGGATGGAAGCCAAAATCCAGAGGGCCCAGCTCGAATGACGTGTCGTAAACATCAGCTGGGATCTCCGTTTTTAACCCTGACTAGATGCACATAACAGCAAACAGGATGGGCATGTCAGTAACAGGGTACCGCAGCGAACAAAAAGCGAATGTGCTCATGAAAATAAATAAATGAAGGAGACAGGGAGGGAAAGAGGGAGACAGGGATTGGGGCAGGGAAAATACAAGGCGAGCCTGGAGCACCCTGGAGCGCCAGGAAGGACCCAAAGTGCAAAAGGACGGCCCGTCACGGGGACACAGGAGCCAACCTGAAAAAGCCCCTGACGGCTGAAGCGCAAAGGTCTGGAACAAAACCAATGTGATACCTGAGTTACGGCCCACATTCTAAATACGCACGAATCCACACCAGTACAAACACAGGGCTGACTGAGTGAACAAACGTGGGAGAAGGGACAGATCTTCCTTTTAGAATTCCAAATATACACTGATACTCGCCATTCCCGGAGGCCGCCCTTACTCCCACCCCATCCTGAATGTGGGCGGGACTTGGTGAATTACCTCCAAAGAAGGGAGTTGGAAAGGAAAAGAGTAACTTTACAGTGGAGACACCTGGCAAACTCTGCCTTACCCAGGTGATCAAGGTTGCACCATCGGTGTAAGTCGCGTGTGTCAGCCCGACACAATGTGATGGTGAAGCAACTCCACCTCCAAAACCCACGACACCGCACTCCACGCACGAGAAAACACCAGACAAACCCGAGGTGCTATGTAAACGGCTACCACCTGGTCCGAAAAGAGAAGAAAACCATATGCAAAGGGAAGCACAGCAGTATTCTTTTAACTGAAGCTAATAACTGACTGGGAATTGGGCCAGGCAATTATCCGACAAACCTCATCTTGAGAAACTTGACCTGAAGTACCCAGTGAATATAAAACAGCAGCCCAATAGGGAAAAAAGTAACAAACCCAACTGTAAACTTAACTACGTCCACCTCGGAAACGAGACGGCCCTAACTTACACACTCCTGTCGGGGCAACGCCCCGCTCTCCGTGTCAAACAGACATGCACACGCACAGAGGGATCTGTGACACAACACTAGCATTAAAATTCACGGGAAATCCACGGGACAGAGATGTCTACAATGTTTCCTTCCAGGGAGAGAAAAGGGACAAAAAAAGGTAAAGAAACAGGAATCAAATATGTGGGTGCCTTCCCTTGGCAGTGGCAGGGTTCTGAAGGAGCGCCACCCTGAGATTCGGAGCGCAGAATCTCTGCTGACGACATCTTGACAGAAATTGCATTTTACTGCTGAGGCTTTCATGGCATAATGCCAGTTCTCTAAAATAAACTCATTTTTTTAAAAAAATCCTTACTTTCTTCTTACACCCATGATTAAAGACATATATAAATATATAAGTATAATCAAATACATGCATTTGTCTTATGAATCAATTTTTTAAACTTATTAAATATTAACTATGTACTTTCCTCATGCTCCTAAAAATAATTTAGCACATATTTCAACATTAAAGTACTACGTATAGAACAGGACAAATAAAAAGATTTAAAAAGAGTGAGGAATCCAAACTTATTTAGAAAAAATTTAATTTCACTGAGTCCTAAATTAGGAGCTTCCTGAAAAGCAAAGCAAAAAGATAACAAGATAATGAACAACATCTGAAAAACAAAAAGTATGTTAATTCAGCAGCAGTGCCCCACCCTTTCCTGACACCAACTCTAATTAAATCACATTTTATTAACTAACGCCTGCAAACCAGGGACTACCCAAGTAACAAAATGAATAGCATTAGTTTCTGCAGAATGTAAAATTATTACATTCAAAGAAGAGTTTCATTTTTCTGAAAGGCCAGTATCACACCAGGAAGTCAAGTCTACAGAAGCTATTTTTTTCCAGTGATCTAATTCAATGCGGGGAGTGAACTCACATCTAAGACTAGAAAGTGAAACTTCTTGGGAGATTTCTCAAACGTCAATTACTGTAAGCATGACTTGGCAGATAAATGATTGGAGTCAAATGACACTTTGAAAAAAACGACAGGACCAAAGTAAAACAGTAACTTTAAATGCACACAACCTTATTAACAGAGCAGATAGCAAAAGAAATCTCCCATTAAGAAAATCACTGCCCTGGCCAGTGTGGCTCAGCTGGTTGGAGCACCATCCCGTAACTGAAGGGTTGCAGGTTCGATTCCTGGTCAGGGCACCTACCTAGGTTACAGGTTCAGTCCCCAGTCCAAGCGTGTACAAAATGCCATCAATATTTCTCTCTCTCTCAAAGCAATGAAAAAATGTACTCGGGTGAGGGTTAAATAAATAAATAAAAAGGAAAAAAGAAAATTATGGAATCTGCTTTTTATTTCACTCGCTCAGAGAGCTAGGCTACTTCCACACTAAAAGCAGGACTAAACTTTCTCAGAGCAAATGGAAGTCACTCCCATAGAACAGAAAACCACCACGGAACCTACAACGCCCCGCAGATGAACGGTGCCACAGGGCACACCGACGACAGAAACACGCTTCAGTGAGTCCTCGCAAACAGCCATAAGTGTATGGTTATGTCCCCAAATCTAAAATTGTCACTGGCCTGCCAACTAAGCCCAGCAAACTCTGAACAGCGTATACTGTAATTTTCCTTTTAAGGGATGACCACGAATCCTGTTAAGTTTTTGCCCAACTCGGTTCTTCTGGAGGTCAGTTTTGTTAATTTCATCGGATTTTAACTGTTTGAACCATTATTGAACCACAGATAGGGGTGTCCAGGGAATCCTCAAGGGGACGCGTCAATACCGTAGGGTGCCCCGCCCCCCAGGGGGAGAGCTGTAACTTTCCACGGCCTTACCCTGGAGACATCATTTTTCAATATTAGCTAGCCAGAAACTTCAAGTAACAATAAACTTTTTTCTATCCTTCCCAGCTAAACTTCTTGGGGAAAAAAAATCCAGATTCGCTTGCTTAGCTCCTCTGCACTCTGGTTCTACCCTTACACTCACTGAACATTTTCACAGAAATCCTTCAGAATCTCTGTATTACCAAATCCAGCAGGCAGATTAATTTTAAAATGTGCAAAAAAGAAAAACAAGAGAAAAGGGGAAAAGAAAATGCTGGCTATGCATTCCTTAGCTAAGACAACACATCGCTGCCCTTTCAGGCCCTCCACTCAATCTCCTTCCTCGCCTCTGCCTTCTCACCCCTGGAAACGCCAAGTGCCCAAGGCCAGTCCTCAGGGCTCTAACCTCTTCATTCAATACCCTTTCTGGGTGACCTAATCCAAACCACCGATTCAACTGCTGCCTATTTCGAAGCCTCCCAAAAATTGAAAAGGTATGTAGAACTCTTAATGCAATCTTAGCTACATTTCGGCTACTCAATAAACGGTAGCCTAGCCTAGAAGCCCACAAAGACAGACTCACTGTCCAGCTGCACGGTGAGTCTCTGTTCACCTCATGGGCTCCTCCAAGCCAACAGAACCGGAAAAACCAGAGTCCTCCCCGTGCATGTGTTATGTTTCACTCGTGGCATTGCTCCCTTTCGTTTCCAAACCGGGACCCTGCGAACCGCCTGCCCTCTCTGCCTCCCTCAGCCCCCATCTCCCTGCTGGACCACACTGCGCTGCACTTTCGCTGACACTGCCTCTGCCTTGGTTTAACGCTGTCTGTTTTCACTGTCTGGACTACGGAAGCCTAAACAGGATTCTTCTGCCTCTGGTTTTGATCCACCACCAATTCTTCCTCCCAAATGCTGCCAAACGGCAAAGAAAAAAACTGGATTTTGAAAGCACAAATGACTCCACCACAGTCTAGGGGTAAATTCCCATCTTTGAGCTCACAAGGCCCTCCTTGGTCTGGCTTCAGCATCACCTCTATACACTTGCTCTCCCCGAAATGCTTCACGGTGGTTGGAGACTCCCTGCCTTTATGGAAGCTCACCCATCTGCCCCGAGCACCCACCCTTCATACCTCTGCCTGGCTCTCACCCCTGAAGGCGCACCAAACTCACCAAAGAAACTTAAAAAAAAACAAAAAAGCAGATGAGATACTACTGATAAAACTCAGACTCAATTTTCAAAAAGAACTCCACCAGTGATTCTGATCAAAAGCCAGATTTGAGACCTCGCTGCCTACAGCCACCCCACCCGTGAGTGCCACCCGTCCGGGGCTTGTCTAACCCATCCTCCCCTTCCAGTCTGTCTGTGACGACCTTCTTCTGCATTATCCTAGGACTCTGTATGTTTCTATCGTTGTTCTTCCAAGTTGGGTGTGGGAAGCATCCTGTAGAAGCCACAGAACACTGCGAGCTCCAGGAGCAGTTCCACCGTATGAACCCTGACAAAGTCATCCATGGAAACGGGGCAAAACTACCCAGGGAAACGGGGCCAGGAGAACACACAGGAACCCACCAGAAGGTAGTTGTAGAAACGGGTCAACAGAAACATTGTATGACAGAAACAAGCCTATAGCAACTGTCAAGCATCACTTGATTTAAAAGACAATACATAAAAGAGTTATAATCAATAGCGGCTCCAGTGATTCGGGGCCACTGGCCATTCACCTGCCTTGAGTGTGGTGTCTTATTTTCTCTCCCACAGTTGGGAAGAGTGATTATTCTCAGAAATTCTGAATCTGTAGGGCAAGGATCTATTCTGCATAATTTCTTTTACTCCTGCTTGGCACATATTACATGACCAAAAAAATGGCCTAAATGTTTGCTTAGAAACCAATTACCAAGGCTAACAACTTACAGAGACGAGATCCTCTCCGCAGTGATTCCTGGGTGTGTCTGTGAGAGAGTGAAAATTTGCCTTCGTAGGTACCCAGACTCTGGCACCGAAAGAGTATTTCTGAAACAAGAAAAATAAGAAACAAACGGATAAAGCAGCGTTTATACTCTCCTCTGAGTTTCACATCAGTGCTATTAGGTAGAGCCAGATGTTACCATTTGATGGAAACGCCCACCTCACGGAGCTGGGACAACCTGCCTGCGGGCGCGCAAGTGATGATGGCGCAACTGGGGGCTGACCCGGAGGGGGCTCTCGCCCTCACCCCCGTCAGGCCCCACACGGTCAGAAATGCCCCCAATCGGCGGGCACACGCAGGTGTGATCAGCCCAAGGATCCGCCTAACTCATCCCTGTCACTGTCCACGTGAACCTCTCCCCCCTAACCGCAGGTTCTTTTCCCGCCCAGCCTCGTGCCTGGTCCCCTCTGGGCTGCGAAGGGGGGATGAGGTGGGCGGCAAAGCCCCTCTGACCCGCTGTCGGCGATCCATCAGCTTTAGGTGGAGCAGGGTAGGTGGCCATTCGGGGGAGGCACTCTCTCCAAAGGGAGAGACCCGGAGCAAGAGAAAAGCAGGGGCGTCGAAAGGGCCAACACTTTCTGGAGCGTGACCCACCCGACGACCCCCACAGACAACACACGAGGCCCAAACCAAAAACCGCTCACACGACACCGCACTGTGGACAACGCGAAGGGAGAAGGGGGTCCCAGCGCCCGGAACCCCGGTACGCAAGAGGCACCAGAGGACGACCCACTAGGCACTACCGGGGTGCTCCCTCCTGCAGCGCCGTGACCCGGCGGAGGGCGGCCGAGTTCCTGCCGCCCCTCCCCCACCTTACCCCGGCCCGCCCTGAGCTCCCGAGGCGCGTCGGTTACTTCGAGCGGCCCCGCGCGCACCAGCCGCGCACGCTCTCACGTGTGCAACCTCGAGCCCGCCGCTCTCCTCACCCAGCCAGGCCTCGCGTCGGCTGCTAGCCCGGCTCCATGCCTCTACTCCCCAGTCGACGGAGGGCGGAAGCGCAGGTCCTTACCCCACCGCCCAACCCACGGGCGCCGCGAGCGCAGATCCTGCCCCCGTCGGCCGCCCGCAGGCCCCGCCCCAGCCTCCAGTTTGTTTTGGTGCGCCAAGGGGCGGGCCGTGGGAAGAGAGGCGCCCGGGCTCCGCGAGGGGGCCGAGCACCTGGCACTTCGTCACTTCCGGGATGCAGGGCCCACCAATCAGGAGGACCCGCACGGTGGGGGCGGGGCTTGCCGCCCCGGCGCGAACGCGGCCGGGTCAGGCATTTCCCCCACCGCCTCCCGCCCCCGCCCCGGGAGGGGAGGTGCCTGACCTCTTAGTTGGGTCGACTTAAAGCACCTGCCTACCTTGCTGCCTTCGTCGCGCTGTCCTTTACTGTTTTGAACGCCTCAGCTGTCTCGAAAGGGTGTGTTACGGATTGCGAAGGAATTTTTTTCCTTTTCAGATTTCCCTTAAAGACCTAGCACACATGTAATGAACATGTAATTGGAGGGAGGGATATTACAGAAGCGGGATACATTAAGTGTTGACATTTGGGAGCACACATCTACTTTGTAATCCCGGAAAAGGATGCACTGAGCATGATAAAGAACAACACTACAGACTGTCACAGTAAAACCACCACCGGAAAGCCTACCCCTTTTTTAAAGGCGCACTACTGACTTTGAGGATGAGCAGCGACCACTAGCTTTTCCTCGAACAGACAGCAAAGGCAGAAAAACCAAATAGTTGCGAATACTAATTACTGCGGCAAAGGAAAGAGGAGACTGAGCCAGGCCCGGCCCTGCAGGCCGCGCGGCGAGGGTCTCACCACGCAGAGCCTCCGCGGGACAGTGCGGGGCAGCGAGCCAAGAACGGAGGGCGCTGGGGCCCGAAGGTTCCAGCGAGGGGGCGTGGCTCGTGGGGCCACGTGGGCCACGTGGCCTGTGACCGTTATGGTAATTAGTCAACTTGGCAGCTGAAGTTGGAGCACGTGACAAAAACCCGTTATTCTCCTCGCTTCTAGAGTTTTCTACGGTGAAACAGTTTGGCCGTACTCAGTTGAAGTGTTCAAATAAGAAAGATACGAAACCGTTTCAAACCGTACAGTATTATGAACTGTACATGCATCCATTTTTAAATCGTATTTGTGTGTGATACTTTTGAAAATACAGACCCGGATGACTATCGAAAGTACACTTAAAAAAAAAAAAAAAGAGATAAACAAGGTGGCAAAAGTCACCTGAATGTCTGCTTCTCTGAGATAACTATTTTAATGTATATCCTTGCAGAATTTATCACGTACGTTATTAAAGTGGACACGGGGAGAAGGGGTGTAAGGGGAACAAACGATAATGAAAAAATACAATAAAAATAAAATTTAAAATACGTAAAGGAGATGTGAAAGAATATTCTAAAATGCTACGCTCCTCACCACAGGGTAAGAAACAGTCTTACCCTGAACACAGAGCAGGGGAACTGCACTAGACACCGTAGCTTTGGGGTAGAGACTCAGAAATCAGAAAAAAAGTAAAATTTTAGCCTGAAAATCTTTTAATATTCAACAGCATATTTGTATTTATAACAATATGGTCATAAAATATGATCTGTGATATTTTTAAGGAGGAACGTGCTCATGAAGGCAAAAAAGCGCTGAGGTCTCACTGAAGTCCTAATTAGATTTTGTCCCTGAGCCCTCTGTGGTCCTTATCATTTTACCATATTTCTTGTTAATCTGTAAGCAATGTATTAAGTTTTGCATGCTTTATAATCTTATCAAATTATACTGAATGCATTTTTCTGCAAATTGCTTTTCACACTCAACATTATGTCCTAAGATTGATCCAAGGTACAGTCAGGCGCCGTGGAGCCCAAAGCTTGAACAGCTTGAGGGCGTTCTTTAAAATTCTGCAATAAGATGTATGATTACCAAGTTGGGAATAAAATTAACATTTCTTTGGAGTGAATGTTACAGGTTACAATTTTAAAAAGAAAAATCTACGAAAAGAAAAATATCTAGAAAAATATATAAACTGCAAACTCAATTCTATAAAAGTTACATATTTTGGCTTCATAAACTTTACCTCCACAATAGACAATAAGGTTGAAGATCCTTTTCCACAGGGAACACAGATAATGCAGTCTTTTCTCTAACAAGGTTGATGACATTTTATTAAGTGTTTATAAATGTTTCTTTCAAATGAATGATTTTGTTTGCTTATGTAAATGTTTACATATGAGCTGTAAAATTGTAGAGCACATAAGCGTCTGGTGTTGTCACCAAGTCTACATAGTTAGAACTGATGACACCTTATTAGCAGATGTTGTCATTTGTAGACCCATTTTGTGAGTTTTATACGTCAGTATTTTATGTCAAAATTTTAGTACTTTTTCCAGCTCGATCACTTCTCATCATTATTTGGATTATCAACAGCCCAAAACCCTATTACTCATTATTTCTCTTTGAAATGGATCTCTTTTAATGAATTACTGAATTTTTTGTTATACTTTCTCTCAATTACATCGTCATTCACTTTCACTTTTGCTTCCTATTCCCTTGATTTTTGTCAACATTACATATTTATATCAATTACATACCAGATTTATATCCAGATTTTCAGTGTATGGTTTGAGGAGTTTTTTAACAGCTTCCTAATTTCATGCAACCATCTTCAATCAAGATGTGAAACCTTTTCTTCATCCCAGAAAGTGCCCTGAGGCCACTTTGTAGTAAATCACCTTCTCCACACTCACCTGATGGAACTGCTGGTCTGATTTCTATCACCGCAGGTTCATTTAGACTATTATAGAACTTTAAATCAATAGAATCATACACCACGAACTCTGCCCTCTTCTGCTCAACGTGAAGCGTGTGAAGTTCATAAATGTTGCATGTATCAGCAGCCCATTTTTATCACGGAGGAGGATGTCATTATAATGGGCATACTGCCGTTTGTTTTGCTCACTCATCGGGTGGGTTTGGGGTGGTTTCAAGTGCTCTGCTCTTATGAAGAAAGCGGTTGTGAACACGACTGCACAAGTCTTTCAACGGATGTATGTTTTCATTGAACTCGGATAGAAATCCAGGAGTGGAGTTTCTGGATTAGAGTAGGGGTGGAGTTAACATGAGGATTTACAATCCGTTTTCCAAAGTGATTTTTGCCCTCTTATATTTCTGTAAGCAACAGACAAGACTTCCGTTTGCTCCACAACCATGTCAACAATTCCTATTGTGAATCTTTTAAATAGCCATCATCCCGGTGGGTTAAGCTGTGCCTCGTTTGTTGTCCATGATAACTAACTCTGAGGAGCATCCTGTCACGTGCTTATTGGGAATTAGCGTATCTTCTTCAGGAATTGTCTGCCCGAGTCCTTTGGTCGTTGTTTTTTAAAAAGGACTTTACAGGACTCCTGACCCACAGGACTGCCAGATGATAATTTTGTGTGGTTTTCAAGCCACTAAATTTGTGGTTAATTCGTTATATCGGCATAGAAATTTAATACAGATTTACTTAAAATTTCAAATTTTCTGTTTGCCACCGATATAGACATGGAATTGATCTTTATATATTGATCTTGCCTCTAGCAACTTTACTTAATCGACATATTTCCTCTAATACCTTCTCTGTAAGTTTTTTTTGGATTTCCTACATTCACAATCAAATCATCTGTGGGGAAAGGGCAGTTTTAGAGCTTCATTTCCAGCCCACATAGGTTTCGCTTCCTCTTCTTGCTGCCTGGTTAATGTCAGAAAGGCTGAGAGTAGGCATCCTTTCTTCAATCTCAAAGGGAAAATTTCCAGTGTTTCGCTTTTTGAAATAATGTTTGCTGAGGTTTTTGTAGATACCTTTGAGGTAGGGAAAGTTGCCCTCTATTTTTATTGGATGGATTTGGAATTCATTAAATGCAAATCATTTTTATTCTTTATGAGCATGGTGGATTGTACTGATGGTTTTCCCCCCTAATTTGGGCGGGGCGGGGGGAATTGAAACCACCAGAGCGGGAACTGCTGGTTGCCAGGGGTGGGCGTTGGGGGGACTGGGTGAAAAGGGCGAACGGATTGAGAAGTACAGCTTGGCAGTTACAAAATAGTCACAGGGAAGTAAGTAAAGCACAGGAAGTGTAGTTAATAATATTTGATGAGTACGTACAGTGCCAGGTGGGTACTGGGGACGTCAGGGGAACACTATGTGAAGTCTACGATTGTCTAGCCTCTATGCTGTACACCTGAAACCAGCACAAAGTAAATTGAAAGAAAAATTGTGTGTAGTGTGAGGGGAGTGGGGGCATTAGATAGGGCTGGAAAGATAAGCAATGGAAGGTTGTAATCTTTGTAGGCACTGTGACGTAGAGTGAGTGTCACCCCCAGATGCAGCGGGAAGCCACTTCAGGGGTTTTCAACAGGGTGGGAACGTGAGCAACCCCGCAGCTGCGGGGGGCACGGACTGGAGAGGGGCCGGTGTGTCATGAGCGAGGTCAGTGTTGTCCAGAGAGGACGGCGTCTGGGGTCCTGGAAGGTGGTAGGGGAGGCAGGGAGAGTCCAGGTGGGTGCGTGGAGGCTGAACGGGTGGGGGGCGCCAATGGACGGGCGTGGCAGGCCCAGGGAAGAGCACAGCAGCTAGGCAGGGCGAGTCCTAGCTTTCTGACTCAACTAAGTGAAAGTGCCGCCACTGGCAGAGACGAGAAAGCCTGGGGGCAGGTGACAAATTTTCAGTTGTGTGGGAGACTAAAATGTTGTTTGTGACATGTTAGACTCGACACGTAAGACGCCTCAGTGGAGACATCAAGGAGGCAGATGGATTCTTTAGCCTGGAGTCCAGGGGAGAAGCTGACCCATCACCACGCGCTGGGGAGCCCAGCAGACACACAGGCTTTCAAAGCGCTGGGAGCATGTGGAGAACCCCAAACGCCCCGAGAAACAGGAACACGTATGAGTCGGGAGGAGCGGGCAGAAAGTGCTGACTAATTCTCTGTAACTGTGCACATTTAAGGGGGGTCAGCACTAGAGTTTGTTTCCATGGTGATAACGGTCCAGAACAGGAGAGACAGACAATTTAGGGCATCACAATCTCCGCTGCAGCCCTGGCTGGTGTAGTTCAGTGGATTGAGCGCGGGCTGAGAACCAAAGGGTCGCCAGTTCAACTCCCAGTCAGGGCACATGCCTGGGTTGCAGGCCAGGTTGCCAGTGGGGGCCACGTGAGAGGCAACCACCCATTGATGTTTCTCTCCCTCTCTTTCTCCCTCCCTGCTCTTCTAAAAAAAATAAAATCTTTTAAAAAAAAATCTCCACTGCGACCTCAGGGGACAGGCACAGGGCTCAGGGGTAGGGACCCGGCGTGTAGGGGGAGGAATGTCACCGGAGGTCGGTTTGGCTGGTGGGGCGGGGGGGAAAGAGGGTATTGCTGTCTACTGGCTTCGCCTCAGTGACCCGTGGGAAGGGCGGGAGAAGGGCGTGGAGAAGTTGGGTGTTTTGAGCAGCGGACGTGGGAAACAGAAAAGCAAACCTGGGGGGGATTAAAGTAGGCTCCTTCGGTGATGTCGTGTGTCCACTTGAGGCTTACAGTCATGAGAGTGAAACCAGCCGAGCTGTGCCACTGTGGTCTAGGAATATTCAGCTCTTCGGGTGCAGGGAGGAGGCGATGGGAGGGCTCCCCCAGATCTGAGGTCTCGAACAGAGAAGCACCACAAAGGGAGAGAATGAAGAGCCGAGGGTGCCCGAAGAGAGGGATCATAAAAATGGACTCTGGCAGCTCGGGCAGGCTGGGAGTGGGCTGACGGCTTGTCGGATGCAGTCGAGGAACCGGGACGGCGGTGTGGATCTCGGGAAATGAACTGGAAATGGCGTTCAGAAAGTGTTAGGTTGTATGTCGCTGAGGCTGCGCTGTCCGCTGCTGCGTCTTCAGTTCAAACCGTATCTGGCTGATCAAGTGTGGTCAATGCTTGTGGAACTGAAAGCGTTGTGGTCAGAATCCAGGCCCTGGTCTCATTATGAGACTCTTTCATCTTTTTAGTTTTACTTTGAGAGTACATTTATTAAAGTTGGGGTCAGTGAACAAGGAAGGGCTTAGGATAGAAGAAGCAACAGGAGAGAGCCCAGGCGGAGCTGGTTTGACTCTCTAGAAATGTTATAGGAAAGAAGAGAGCCGAGACAGGGCTGCTTTTAGCTCCCTGGAGGGTCAGAGAAAAGGGGGCCTTGGAGACAGGTTCAGGGGTCAGCCCGGGATGAGCTGCCACTGCCCAGTGCTCCCCTGGTTGCACGTCTCATGGGGACCCTTAGAGTTTAGGAGACGCTGACTGTGGGGGAAGGAGGGGAAGGGGAAGGCGCAGGTGGGCTCCCTGGGAGGGAAGGCACACTTTTTTTTTTTAAGAGCTCTGCTCTGCTGCAGAGTCCTGGGCCTCTTTATTATATAATTAAGTCCATAAGTGAAAATAAACAGCTAAAAACATGCTTACTGAAAAGTGTAAGGTGGAAGGGGAATGGATGGTGTTAGAGGGCATGGGGGTAGTGATGAATAGTAATAAAAAAGCACCATGAAAAAGCAAAGTGTAAAGCGACCACGAACCGGGCCAAGAACTCCAGCAATGCGCCATCAGGTCTGTTGGCAAACACTTGCGTTTGCCCTTGGTCTTGTTTCTTGTGAGACGGGTGTTCTTTCTCTCTATCCTTGTTCGCTTCCTGAGCCTCCTCTTCCTCCTCCTCCCGGGTGCCCCCTCTGCCCTTTCTGGCTCTATACTGGGGCTGTCCATCCCAGGGCGCCATGCCCCCTGCCCCCCAGAGCTAACGGATCCGTCTCTCCAGTGAGGCTTCTCATCTCTTCTGTCCGTCCTCTTTGAAGCACAGACTGAGGCTCCACCACGAAGTCCGCACATCCCAACCCGCACCCACAGTTCCCTCCCACTCCCCACAGGCATTTCACATAGCCAGCCTGCCCTTCCAAGTTCCTGTGTTTGTATGGTACACATCTCCCCACCCGGGGGGGGGGCACACGGGAGACAGAGGTGAGAAAGTTATAAAAATCCAACTTTTACAAAGTGCACACGTTTACTGGGTAAAATTCATAGCATGGGCACACGCAGATGACTCATTGTCATCACCTACATTTGTGGTTTGCACGGGACCCCGACTTTCTCCCGGGGAATGGGCCCTCTCAGTCATTCAAGGGATGCTCCAGAAGCAAGCCCAGTTTGGTAGAAGCCAGTCCTACTTTCCTGGCCACGGGGAGAGTTCGGAGTTGGGCACAAGCTTTAATCTAGGCATGAGGAACAAAACTGGACACTTAAGCCAGAACAGTGGGAAGGGAGGGACCCTTTCCTTCCTCTGGATGGGTATCGGGACTGCAGAAACGGGGGACCCTGTGTGGGCTGGAGGCGAGCCCGCCCCCGACTTTGTCTAGAGCTCCCAGGCCTCTCGGATCTCTGTCTGGTTTTCTGGCCCTTGTGACTCATGCACTCTAACCTGCAAACACACAAGCCCGCCGCCCAGAGAAGTAAAATGCCATCCACGCCTTGGGTTTGATTCTTCCCACATATTTTAATACACCTGTATATACACATTTTCTTACTTTACAAAATTGAGAAAATATATAAACTCTTCTGAAATATTTCAGTTGATAATACTGTTCACCTCTTTTTGTGTTAACCCAATCTGTCAGCATTTAACATTACTGCATAATATTCCATTCTAGGAATATACAGGTACTTAACAAGTTTCCTATTAAGAAACATTTACATTTTTCCCTGTTTTTCGTACGATAAATGTGCCATTCTCATACACTAGTTCTAGTATTTCATTAGGTCCTAGACGTGAAAGTTGCTGGACCACAGAGTATGTACGTTCTTAGGGATCCGCTGTATCTTACCAGCCTGCCTGCCAGGAGGAACACACAATTCACATTCCCGTCGGCATGGAGGCTGGCTGTGTGAGAGAGAGGAGGTGGCTAGAGGCGAAATGCTCTCTAAAAGGAAAATGCTCTTTTGCTCACTGGGTATTTATTGAGTGTCTGTGTTTGCACAGTGCTGTTTGGGGTCCCGGGGGACCCAGCACCCCGATGCTGGTTTGTCTGTGTTCTCGCCTCCCCAGTCACGGCAGGTTCGGGAAAATGCCTAGCTTCGTAGGCACTTAACCAACATCACATCATGATGTAACTCAAGTGACAACGGGGAGAACACTTGGGGGACACTGGGGTTGCACCCTGGCACAGACAGGGACACCGCTGTGTACGGGACACTCTCGCTCCCACTGGCCCCCTGGGCCCTGCCCCGCATGGATGTGGAGAGAAGCCTGGAAGCGCGGCCTCCCCGCCCTGCTGGGTCCTGCTCAGGGGCTGCCACGGGAGACACACGTTCTGGCTGAGGCCGCGTGGTAGAGAAGGGACAGTGACACGGGCTCCAGACAGCCCCGAGTTCGTGGCGGAGCAGAGGGGCTGCCGTGCCGGCCTCGCAGGTCCCCGCTGGGGCCGATCCGACCGCCCCGCTGGCCCCCGCACCGTCTGAGGACTCCGTGCCCAGACCCCGCCAGAGCCCTTCTCTGCCGGCAGCGCCCGCCGTGCTCTGCTTTCCTGACCGACAGGGAGCCCTGGAGACTCCCGGAGGCCCGAGTGCGCCGAGACCCGCAAGGCAGCTTTTCCTGTCTCAAAGCCAGTTTTTCTGGAAGCGATGGAAGACGTTGCGGGTCTCTTCCCCACAGGCGGCCTCCAGATGAGTTCCGAGACCGGCCTGGAGAGCACCTTGTGTGAAAAGTACACACATTTACACACCAGGAGGCCGCCCAGGGAGACCGGCTGCACACACGACACATGCAGGAAACGGTGCACCCACGACTTCCCTCCGACACTCACCTACACAACGCCCACTGAGAGCACGGCCTCACCCACAGGGGCAGGCCCTCCCAGCAACGGCGTGCACTCCCGCAGCTGTGGACCCTCTCATTGCGCTGGGGGCACGCACAGTGGCCTCCTGGCCACGAAGTGTTTACAGGGTGCGACTGTCCTCTGCTGCCTGGGGACTGGGGGCTCTGGGACTCCGGAAAAAGCCCCAGCTGCAGTTGCTTTCAGTACGACCGAAGTGTGAAACCAACGCCCACGCTCCTCTTCCTTTTCAAACGAACTTGAATCTGATGACATCAGCGCGCAAACTCCACAGCACATGCGGTCAGGTCCACACCCCGTGTCTTCTCTCCTCACCGCCGACACCGGAAACGGCTTGGCCGACACACGTGTGCACACGCAGCCAAGCGCGCACAGTGGAGCAGAAGCGCCCCGCCGCTTAGCCTCTCCCAGCGCCGTCTTCTCCCTCGCTGTCATCGTCACAGCGGAAGATGTCTCGGAAGAGGAAGACCTGCTTCGGCGCCGCGGGAGTCTGGAGCTCCCTGCCTCTTTTCTCCATCTTCTTCTCCAGCTTTTCCTTGAGCAGAGGCAGGCTCGTCTCGTACAGGTAGTCTATAATCTCTGCAGGAAAGAGTGAACTTTGAAGTGATTTGTACGAAGCCTCGCCCCAAGGTCCAGGGGCAGCAGGTGGGACAGTCCCATCCCGTGATTCACATGCAGGCCCTGTCCTCACTGGTTGGCTCACAGCTGCTCACTCCGTCCTCTCCAGGGTCCTCTGAGGCAGGCCCTGCACCACACCCGTTTTTCAAATGGGAAACCTGAGTGAGGCCCCACGACACACTATGACACGTGCCCAAGTTACAGGCATGGTCGGGGTGAGGCCAGATTCACACCCAGGCAGGGACGTCTGCGGTACGCCAGCGGTGCTCGATCGCACGCAGCAGGGCAGGGGGGCCCCGGGCACTGGTGCTGGGCAGACACTGGAGACGCTCCTGCGAGCCGGCCTGCAGATGCGCACTCAGTGTCGGGCAGCAGGCCCGCTGTGTGTGTTTGTAGCGAGTTCCCCACGTGACTCGGGGGACCTGAGCTCGGGAATCACCGATCTGAACCACCACACACGGCCGCGAGGAAGGAACCGGGCACCTGCTTTTCCTGGAAGTGTGTGTGCACACACGTGGGGTGCGTGTGTGCACACGCGTACAGGACGGCAACCCAGAAGCTCTTACAGTCAGATACCGAGTGCCGGCCTCGCACCGCCTTTCACACGTGCGTGACCTCATTTGGTGCTTCGGAACATCCTGCTGGGCAGGGATTAGGATGTGTCCGCTGTCACCATTTTACAACGGGAGCAGCTGAGGCTCTCGGAGTCAGGCCACCTGCCCAAGGCCACTAGCAGCATGGGGCACCATGCACTGTGCTCTTAACGTCTCAGATCCTGAAAATACTGACCTGGAAAGGTCTTCTTCTGCCAAAAGGGAACACAGGTGGCCTTCAGCTTATAAAATTTACTTTGGACATAAGACGGAGGAACGTCCCTTTAGGAAGAAAAAGGTGGAAATGGCGTCAGTTCAAAGCCCGACCAGTTCGGCACTAACAAGCCCAGCACTAACAGGGACACTGACTGAGTGAGGTCTGTAGACCCAAGCAGCTTCCCTGACCCTGACCCTGAAATCGCCACAGCCACAAACGCAAAGAAATAAGACACCTACAGAAAGCTACTGACCATTCAGTTAAACCCCCCCCCCCCCCAGAAGGAAGGGAGGAACACCACAAGGCGGGCTGTTCCACCGGCAGTAACTAAGTCACGAGCTGGGGCAGCAGACGTCACACAGACCAGCACGGGCTAACGCTCGCCCTGCGCCTGGCTCTGCCCGGAGCCCCTCCCAGATGGCAGCAAACCAGCCTCACGGCCACACCCCCAGGGAGTCGCGGTTCTTCGCCCTCACTTTCGCGACAGGGACCCGAGGCACAGAGAAGGTGTCCAAGACCTCACAGCTAACGAGGCACAGCTGGGACAGCGGGGTGATTCAACTCCAAAGTCTACACTCTTCACCGTTTCACGCAGGACAAATACGTCTTTGTCACCGTTCAAAGGCAGGTGTCCCCTGATTTTTTATTTTGCAAAGTTAAAAAAAAAAGCGATGCTGATGATGTTTTGGTGACTGAAATACATTTTCACTTTACAATAACTAAGACTGAAACAACCACATCTTACAGTTTTTAAAGTGAAACTCACTAACTTCATTTCTGGACACTTCCTTAAACAATAAAAGTGACTTGTTTGTTTCAGTAATTAACTGGCAGTTAAAAGGATTAGTGTGGATAATTTTATCTGTTAAGTGACAGACCTAGGCAGGCCTAGGAGGAACAGAAAATCACTAGGCAGGAAACTGTACCGTGGGAAGCTGCCTGCCGACCCTGCCCAGGACAAACAGACGCCCGGCTAAGACTGGGGTCTGGGGTCAGCCTATCCGGCATGACAGGATGCAGCTCTAACGTGGGCCTGACAGGATGTATCGAGAACAATGGTCAGCAGAAACGGCACCCAGCAACCAGCTCTGGCCAATCAGACTCTGACCCCCAACCAGTTACTCTTCGCGGGTTTTTGCGCTTAAGAACCCTGCCCTAAGAACAACCGAACGAGTCCCAACCTCCCTGGGTTGGCTCCACTTTCCCTATTATTCCCACTAATAAAGCCTGCTCCTCAGCTCTCTGCGTCCATCTGGTTTCTTGAGCGACTCCGACCTAACATTAAGTATGTAGAGGCAAACGATGATTGGGCTCTTTCAGCCCCTTGCGCCCCCCTTGGCACTGGGCTAAGAACTGTCTTGTGCCACCTCCCCGGGTCCTCGCTAGGTCCTATCAAGCCATCATGTGGGCGAGGAAACCGACACAAGCTGGGCAACAGCCTGGCCAAGGACAGCTACGTAACGGGGGCCGGGAACCAGCGCCAGGTCAGCTGACTGCGAGGCCCAGGTGCCAGGCACCAGGCCATCCCACCTGCCCGGTGTGATGTTCTGCAGACCCAGGCCAGGCTTTGAGAAGTAACAATAATTGGTCTGGACATTTTTAAACTAAGTAGGTATTACACCTCATTAGGCTAAGATGCTATTTTTAAATCCCACCTAACTAATTCACAAGGGAGGTTTGAAGAAGCTGAAGAGATTGGACTTTTAGTTTAATTATTTCTCACTGTTTTAATTCATTATTAAAGCTTTGAGAACGTACCGTTTCAAACGGTATTTGACTGGACGCCATAATCTCCATTTTACAGCTTTGAGGTTTATAAATCTCAAGTAAAACAATCCATTTTTAAAATATATGTATAACTTTTACTTACATTCATAGAAAATGCAATTTAAGGAATCATGTGACCAGAAGCAATGTGATAAAATATAAAAAAACCTACTGGAAATATCAGAGTTTGAAAAGCGGTTTGTTAATAGAGAGCTTTGCTAATAAGGCTTTGTGGACACAGCCCTCCGTCGGGAGGTGGTGGGGTGCAAAGCAGGGTCCCCTTCTTTCTGAGCACCGGACACCACCATCTCTCAGGGACCGACCCCGCCGGGGAACTAGAGAAGGACAGGGTTTGGAACTACGGGCAGTGTCAGTGACGCCCTGCAGGGCCTGTCACTGAGAGATTCCAGTTCTCCAAGTTCAACTAAAAAAGATGGACTCTCTTCTGGCCACATCCCAAGGTGTAAGTCACTGACCCCAAACTGGTTTACTCCCTTCCTGATGGATCAGTGACAAGTTCACCCTGGCAGCCGCATTCTTGCAAGCCAGCCAGGCGGCTCCCATCCACCTTCCAAACCAAAGGCCAAACGACCCCTCAACACCCCCACCCTCCAAACCCACCAGCAGCTGCGCCTGCAACTCTCAACAGTTTGCTCTGCTCAGAGGGACCGTCCTTTGCAGGCCAGCTGTCCTTCGACTGCCAAGCTGACCAGTCCGACAGTGAGAGTGGAGGCCGCTGTTCTCGGCCGCAGGACTGATTCAAAACGCAAGGACTGCAGCCGAGAGGGCGCCCAGCGAAGGCGAACGGAGCGGCTCCTGAACACAGGGAGGCTCCTCAGCCTCGGACGAGATGCAGATGACTACCTGCCGAGGGAAGCAGGCCGCGCAGAACCACGGGGCCCTCCTGCGGTCTCAAAATAGCCCCCGGGCCCTCTCGCCACCCAGAGAAAACTGTCACTGAGAGCAGCTGCACAGACACACAGGTGCCTGCAGAGCCCAGGGGTCAGAATCAGCGCCTCCCGGAGGAATGGGACGAGCGACAGGGACACAGCCCACCCGTCACGTCCCTGCTGGAAACACAAAGCCCTGCGTGAATCAGGAGCAGCCCTGGGACACTCCGCTCGAGGGGGAGGCCACGGGACAGACCGCCTGTGCTTTTCCGGCACCCCTGACGGCGGCGGACTCCGCAGACTGCAGGGCATGAGGAAACGGGACCACGGCACACGTGACCCCAGACTGCACCTCAAGTCAGGGGAAGTGCTGTAAAGCAAGTCCTTCATGACATCCGAACGTGGACTGGGTTTACAGAATTGCATCAAACGCCAAACTTCCTCAGGACGGCAACCACAGAGTAACGCCCTTGTTCAGGGCCACCGTCCACCGCCGGCTCTCAGACGGCGAAGGGGACATTTCCCTCCGGGTGGGGCGGGAGCAGGGCAGAGCGGGAACAAGACGGTGTGGGCTTCTCTGTATGGGTCTTATAACCTGTTAGCTCTCTGAAGCTTCTACGAGACTTTGCACACATCTCACTCACTCCTGTTGCTGTCTGGGGTCGGGGTGGGGGTCCCAAACACACTCAGACGTCAACGCGATTTCTAGACAAAGTCCATGGGCAGCACGGATTTCAGCCAGGTCCTCAAAACCTGATAGGCAGTCATTTCTGAACAGTCACTATTACTTTTTCATTAGCTTAATCACACATGGTCTTACCCGATGGTACTAGCAAGATCTTCCCAGTCTACTTCATTTGCGTCTTCCACGTTTATTTCATACAATCTATGAGAAAACATAAAAATTAAGTTTTCCAGCAAAAGTCAGCACGAGGGACACCTTCGGGGACTCGGATGACTCAGAGCCGAAGGCACCACCCGGTCCCCAGTGCCAGCCCCGTTACATGGGCCTAGCGGGGTCGAAGCGCTGGCCGAGGCCATGAGTCAGCGGGTACAAGCCAAACGGCTCCCCGGCCTCGAGCCCTCTGCGCCTCCCACCAAATCACGCTGCTATCTCACGGTATAAACACGACTTCGCCACTCAGTGCAGACACGCGGGAGCAGTGCGTGTGTGCTCAGCACCATGTTGTCAGGACGTGTGTTATGGCCTGAAGGTCACTCACTCACTGACCCCCACCGCCCTGAGGAGGTCAGGGACTGTCCCTACTCCACAGACGAGGCAAAGGAGCTGGGGGACCAGCAGGCGGTGACAACCCTGAACTGGAGAGGCCCTCCCCAGCCCCGCTCGTCCCTGCCGCTTCTCCGGTGGGGCAACGGGAGGCACCCCAATGCCGTCAGGGCCACGTTCCGAACAGAGCAGGGAGAAGGTGGCTGGCCGGGGCCAGAGCCCAAAGCACCGCCGCTCTTTGCTGTCTCCCCTCTGCCGTGAGTCCAGGCCCCCCAGATGCACGGGCTTCCTGAAGCAGACCCACGCCACCCCTTCCTTCAGGACAGGGGACTCTGGGTGGACCAGAACTCAAGGCGAACCCAGAGGCCACGCCCCAGCGATGCCGACGAGCACGAGGCGGAGAGCAGCAGGCTCAGCCCAGACCGTCGGCCCCTTCAAGGGGGCGGGAGTCACGTGTGTCCGCACGGGCACCAAGACCAAAAGAACAGCACTTGGGGAGCGCAGCACGCTGTGCACACATGACTTCATTCCCTCTCCCCGAACACCAGGGGGCAGCTACTGCTATCATCACTCGTTTAGGATGGACAAACCGAGGCCTAGAAAGGCAGAGACACGTCCAAGGTCACACGTGGGACAGTGCTGGAACAGGGGTCTGCTGCATGACAGCCACCGTGTGGCCAGAGAGAGACCGGGGAAGCAGGGCCACGCTTTGTGTCTGCACCTTTCGATCAGGTTGACCTTGGCCTGCAGAGCGTTGACCCCTCGGTAGATGTCCCGGCCGTTCGTCATCCTCTTGGTCAGGATCTCTGTCCTGCGTCAGAGAAAACACAGCTCGCGCTCAGGGCAGGTTTCCAGCGTTTTCCTCATCCGAACAGCCCTCTCTCAGGCCGCCTGCTGACACCTGCCGCCGTCCACAGCACGCCTCTTTTTCCAAAGCAGTGGGGAAGGGCAAATAAAACGGCAGAAAGCCGATGGCTACCGGAACTGGGCAACGAATACAAGGAATTCCATGTTTGTGTGTGTTATAAACTTCCACGATGAACCACTTTAAAAAGGGGAAAGAAGAATAAGCCCATGAGCAGTTACTAAAGGAAACTGTAAGCTCAAGTTCGTTTTGATTGCTTATAAAACAGATGGCCCTGCCTGCTGTACCTCGGTTGGTTGGAGCATCATCCTGTAAACCGAAAAGTCGTGGGTTCAATTCCCAGACAGGGCACATGCCTGGGTTGTGGGTTCAGTCCCCAGCTGGGGCGTGTACTAGAGGCTACTGATCGATGTTTCTCTCTCACATCAATGTGTCTCTCCCTATCTTCCTTCCTTCTCCTCTCTCTTAAAAAAAAAAAACTCTGAAACAAATCAAACAGACAGATGTTGCTCTTACTGCCATGACCAGCTGCTGGAACACTGAAAAAGACAAACTCAATGAAGCGATCTCGAAGTGGTTTGACAGGTCCTCTGCCGCCCACTGCGACAGGCTGGCGGAAAGGGTGACTGAGACCAAAGCTCCTGCTGAGATTAGCAGCCCAATGTAAAACGTTTCAAAAGTCCTTGTCGGGCCCTGGCTGGCGCGGCTCTGCGGACTGAGTGCCGGCCTGGGAACCAAAAGGTGGCCAGTTCCATTTGAGTCCAGTAGGGCACAGGCCTGGGCTGCAGACCAGGTCCCTGGTTGGGGGTGTGCAAGAGGTGACCACACACTGATGTTTCTCTCCTTCTCTCTCTCCCTCCCTTCCCCTCTCTCTGAAAATAAATAAAATCTTTAAAAAGAGAATGTCCTTGTCTTCCTTGCAAAGCCTGCCACAACGTGACGGACGGGTCTTTAGCTGTCACACTTTCCTGCTTCCTGGACCGGGGGTGGGGGGGGGGCCGTGACGCTCGCGCGGCGCTGGCACTGCCGGTCGGTCTCACTGACAGCCGCCCACGTTCACCGCTTTGAAACGCGTCACGTGAGGTCACTGCAATGTGACACGAAGTAAATGCAGTGTCCTACTTTTCCTTCACAAGTGTCCTAGTTTTCCCTTCAAATTGAAAAGCAAGTCTTGAACGTTATTTAATTACGTGGACTCTGAAGGTGACCTCCTGTTCGACACTTACGATCGATCCTCCAATGGAGGCTCCTAACCCGCTCCTCCTTTTGGTCTAAAATGCAGGGGAGGGCAGGGCTCCAGTTCCTCAATCTTACACACTCTCCCCCCAACCATTACCTACTCTCTGGAGTTTACTTCCCTGAGTGTAGTCTTCAATCAAAATAATGACTATGAAGCAATGCAAGGTACATAAACAATAAACAATGAGCAGTCGGTGAAGGGCCGACTTAAATCAGGCACTGATAGCGAGGGAGCTGAGGCGGCAGAGGACACGGCAGGCTTTCCAGAACACCGCAGCCCCACGGACGTCACCAGCAACCTCACCCACCCGCCCCTCTGTGGAAACTGTGCGGAGGGAGGGAGGGAACAGCTTGTGGAAATTTACATAAGAAGCCTTAAAACTTACCACTTACTTTTACACTGCATCCAATTCCTGGTTTCTACTTTCGCCTCGACTTCTACCCAAGATATGCCCTTGTAGAGTTTTTCCCGGACAATTGATAGGCAGCCTTCAGGATTTTCTTGGAGTTTAGAATCTACCTCTTTTAAGTCCTGGGGAGACATTTTCTTTAGAATCACTTCTTCCACAGCCTTGATTAATCTCCGGGTTTCCGTCTTACTCCAGGCACCATGGTTCCTCTCTGCGGTATAAAGGGCAGTCTCAGAGTTGCTAGTCTACTTGCTTTCAAACACAACGCTGGAAAGGAAATGACGACGACAGGCACACATCATCACACATTTACCCAGACCCACAGAGCGTCCGCCACCCAGGCGACCCCGGTGGCTGCTGTGGGCGCTGGGGGGCACATGTCTGCAAAAGCTCATGGACTGTAACAGACGTGCCCCCTAGGGGGGCCAGCAGCGGGGGTGGGGGGCTGCGCAAGGGCACATGGGAAATCTTGGTACCTTCCTCTCAATCTTACCGTGAACCCACAACTGCTTTTAAAATAAGAAGGCTGAAAAAGAAAGAAAATCTGACCCTCTTCAGAAGACAGCGGCAGCAACCCGATCACACAGACCCAGAAAGCACTGGGGGCCGCGGGCCCTTTTTAAGAACCAACGCCAGGAGAGCCTTTGCTTAAAGCAGGGAGGGTCTTTTGTGTAACTTCAAAAGAGCTGGCCTTCCCATTTCTGAGAGTAATGTCTCCTGCACGAGACTCTGAGGTTCCCCACACTGAACGGGACAACTGTAACCGGATGTGACCGTCATGTGCTGCCCTCTTCCCCAGGAGCCCTGGAGCCAGATGAACGGCTGGGGCGACAGCGGCACGGAGGCCCCCGGAGTCCCCGGAGCCCGTCGCCTGGGCGGGGAGTCAAACGGCCCCACTCGCTGACCGTGTCCACACATCGGCCGCGCTGGGGAGGAGGCCGTGACCCGCAGCCTGAGGACACCTGTGGTTCGGCCCACCGCTGCTGTCGTTACTTCTCCCCGATGGCAATTTGGATGAATATTTAAAAGTCCAGAGAGTTCCAAGGGGAAGAAAGACGCCTAGGTTTCACACTATGTAAAAATTCCAGACTTGACTTTACTTCTTGGCAACGAGAAGAATGGGCCACCCTGAGTCTCCGCATGGCATCTGTGGCTGCATCTGGTGGCACAAAAGGCCTGGTCCCAGACTCAGGCCAGGGCTGTCCATGCACTGGCCACGCGGATGCCTCGGGTTCCACCTGCCCATGTGGCGGGCGCGTGGCAGTCCCTGCGCTACCAGTGACACCAACTAAAGTCTTCTTAAAGCAACTGGGGATTTTTCATGAGCAGGATACAACCAAGGAAGCTTTTGCTGGAGGAGGAGGAAGAGACGGGAGATGACCACCACTGGTTCTGAGGACCCCTGCCGGCCAGGCCTGAACTGCACCCCCCCACCTCCCCACAAAGTCTCCATGCCACCTCAGGAAGGGGCTTCTCCCCGCCCAGTCTCTCCTGCCCACCAGCCTCCTCCGAATCAGTCCACTGGGCGGTCACAGTCACGCTGAAAGCTGCTGAACTGAGGAGTGGGAGCAGTTGGTGTGTGAGTGAAGGTCACGGTTTCACAAATGCACAGGAGGAAGCAGAATGAATCAGCATTAGAGAATGGCTTAAAAGCAATGGCTGCAACGAGGCCCGGGCACTGGGTCGCAGTGGCCGACGCCCCGCCGGGCTCGCCCCGCACCCAGGCGGGCTCACCCAGGCGGCACTGAGACCACTCACCACTGCTGATCTGGGAGTACTTCAGGGCAACCGAGAGGCTGCTTCGAGCCACCAAGTCCCCGATCTTCTTCCAGTCGTTG
The DNA here is from genome assembly GCA_004026765.1 of Micronycteris hirsuta. NCBI lineage: Eukaryota > Metazoa > Chordata > Mammalia > Chiroptera > Phyllostomidae > Micronycteris > Micronycteris hirsuta. Next base: position 180,335 of record PVJI01001398.1, read on the forward strand.
CCGTGGAGGGAGTGGTAGATCTTCAACTTCTTGGTGTCCCCTTTGCTGTACCTACGAGAGAGGGGACCTGTTACAGCTTTTCCGATTTTAATTTCTTTTGTAGTTACGTGAAATACAATGACACAAGGTGACCAGTTCTAAAGTGTATGACTCAGTGACGTTTAGCACATTCACAATTTGTGCGACAGCCACCTCTTTCTGATTCTTAACTTTTTTTTTTAAGATTTATTATTTTCAGAGAGAGGGGAAGGGAGAAAGAGGGAGAGAAACATCAATGTGCAAGGGAAACATCAGTTGGTTGCCTCTCGCCCTCTTCTGACTGAGGACCCCACACCCAGGCATGTGCCCTGACTGGGAATCGAACCAGCGACCATTTGGCTTGCAGGCCGGCACTCAACCCACTGAGCCACACCAGCCAGGGCAAGTTCTTAAGCTTCTTAATCACTGCCACCCCACCCCCCAAAGGGTTATCTTGTTCTCATTAAGCAATCCCTCCCAATTAGTGATCAGTTGTTAAAGGAGAAAAAATACCCTGACCATGGCCTGCGAAGCCACCCACTGCCTGCCACAACACTGAACTAACTACAAGATTAAAAACCGCTGTCCCTGCAGAGTCTGCTGCAGTCCTGGGAAAGCTGGGTTGCGCAGGCTGACCAACGACCAGAGCTTGGGTCACTTCCTGTTCCAGCATCTTGAGTGTGGTCACCCTAGAAACCAGCCCCTGCTGCATCAGGCCAGAGGCCCGGCTAGTGCACAATGCCTGGAGCAAATACTGGGATCGGGGTATTCCCTGTCCAAACCCCACAGGCCCCGCATTTCATGCACCGCACAACACAAACTTCTCAATGTGCCCACAAAGCCCGCTGCTCCCTGCCGCTCAGCCCTCGGGCCCCTCGAGGCCGCCCTCGCTGCCAGGATGGCTCCCACGAGTCTGATGCAGGGGATCCCTGACTCCCTGTGCCCAGGGCCCCGGTGTCCTCTTCAGAGAGCTCGGCCTCTCCCCGCACACGCCATGACCGGCGGCTCCACACTGAGGGGCTCCCTGCTCACCTGTCTCTTCTCCAGACCTCTGCTGGCCGACAGAGACATGACATGAGCCGTGTATGTTTAAAGTTTCCTCGTGGTCATACAAAAGTTAATTGTATCTCGTCTTAATGAATTAATTTTTTACTTAACCCAACATGTTAAAACCACAGTCTTTCCAACATGCCCTCAGTACCCACGAGGACTGAGCTAGTTCACGTTCTCTTCCTCACCCCGAGCCTCCCACCCCCAGGTGCTTTCACTCTGCCAGCACGTCCCTGTCTGGAGCAAGGACACCCCATGCCCCGCGGCCACACGAGGCTGGTGGTCACCGAGACGCTGCGCTCTGTTCTTCAGGGCGAGGCCCACGAGGGCAAGAGCCCCGCATCAGTTCCACACGCAAATGCGTTACTAAAGGACAGGACAGAAAACTCTCCCTGTGGGTAAGTGAAGGAGAAGCCTTCTTTCTGATGTGCTGCGGTTCCTGACCTGCGGCCGGGGCGGGGTCTGCACTGTCACCGGGGCAGCTAGGGAACAGCCCTGGGAAAACCCCGCCATCTCTGATGACGAGGGGGGTTGGGGGGGTGCAGGTCTTCAGGACGGAGGGCCCAGCGCGCTCAGAAATCCCTCTCCCAGTGCAGAGGACGGGGAACAGAGACGCGGGACCCTGCGCCATTAAGAGCTGTGCTTTCCAGCAGTTTCCTTCTCAGGGCCGGCAGGGCATCCCTGAGGCTGACACAGCGGAAGGCACCCTGGCAGCAGCAGGAAAGGATGGCAGAGAGAACCGAGGGCGTGGAAACGAGGGGCCAGGGGTGCTGCCTCCCACGGCCCACAGAACCCTCAAATTCTTGGATATTGGACTTCCTACCTTTTTTCAATTAAGAATTCCTGAAGTTGGAAAGATATTCTAAGGATAAATGGTGAACACAACACCAACAACATGGCACAAACAAGTGAACGAACTGTGCTTTTAGAACGACAGCCTTCTCCTACTTTAAAACTTCATCCCACACTGCCGTCACAGGCGGAGAAACGTCCCCTCCGCTGCCACCGCTCATTTCCCAAAAGCATGCCTGAGTCCCATTGTCACTGTATCCTCAGTGACCTCCCAGAAAGTCTGTCCTCAACATTCTAAAACAGGGGCCGGGGAAGGTGGGTAGGGCAGGTGTCAGTCTGTGTGGGGAACCTTTCCTCTCCTGAAGATTTCTTTTGGTAAAAACTTAACAAAAGAGACCACCGTCATCTCCATGATGGAAGTTCAGCGGCTGCGCAGGTCTTGGTGCAGAGTCACGTGGCTGAGCAGAGCCCCGCGGCCCTGCCGGATGGGCCACCGGCCTCCCCGAGGGAGTCCCGTGCCGAGTGCTGGCTCCGAAAGGCCCTCGGACAGCCGGGGCCCTCGGGCTCATCCCTCCGCCCCCGAGCAGAGAAAGCGCCCGTAGTGCGCCCTGCACCTGCGTTTGTTTTATCCGGAGTGTCGGAAACAAACTCTAACTGGGCATTTGACGCAGGGGAACAGCGGAGGAGGGCACAGCCCTCAGCACCTAAGCGCTCAGGGCACTGAATCCACCGCCGACTCCCGCTGAAGGGCCCTCCTGCGGCCGCGCGCCTGCGCCTGCGCAGTCACGGGATGCGGAGGACCTGGGCTGAGGGCTCCAGGCGCGTCCCTGGGGAGGGACGCCTGGTTCACAGGGGGCGCACAGGTTCGCCGAGAACACTCACTGAGCAACAGGAGAGGCAGAGCGTGATGAGTGCCAAAAGGAAAGTGTAAGGAAAAAGCTGAGGACTTGGGCCAGGGGCAGGCACAAGGTCGGAGAGGTGGAGAGGGAACTGGCCTGGAGACAGCACCTGACGACAGCCACACCTGGCTCCGTGCACACAGCGCCGCGGCGTCTTTACCTCCCGCCAGCCCGGGGGACACTCTGATGTTCAGTGTCCGCAAGGGCCAGAGAAACGCGTGTCAGGCCGCGAGGACGCCGTTCTTACCTGCCTTTGTAATTGTTGACGTCGAACATCTTCTTCGCGCGATAGTACACGAGTTTCCAGGGCCGGGCGATGCCCTTCCCTGATGGAGGAAGAAGGGCGGTCAGCGGGGCACCCGGTGTGGCAGGAGCGGTCACCGTGGCGGAGGAGCCCAGAAGAGCCCTGTCCACGAGGCTAACCACCCAGCCCAGCAGGGCCTGCAGGCTGCCGTCTGGGGAGGCGGGCGTATGAATCGCCAGGCTCCTCGGAGGCCTCGGAAAACTGGGCGCTTTGTATGCAGGGGCTCCAGCTTCCGGTCTCCTAAATGCATGGAGACTCTCATAAAGGCAAAGAGTGCAGAGGAAGGAAGGCTACAGTGGGGGACCATGCCAACAGTTCTCCATGAGAGAGACCA
>PVJI01001399.1:0-183050 GCA_004026765.1 Micronycteris hirsuta
AAAAATACTATTAAATTATTGAGATAGTATCCAATTTCCTGCCTCTTTTTGCTGGATTTTAATATGGTATCTTAAACAGATGACTGCTCTCTCTTCTGAAAATTCTCTTCACTCTGGAAGCTTACTGTAGCTTCCAGAATATTCTGGCTTCTCATCTTCTATACCTCTGTCATTCCTCCTCAATATCCACAGTTCACCTTCCTCTCTCAGTCTCCATACAGACCCTTGTCAGGATGCTGGCATGTATCATCTGCCTTCCAAACTGCTTCCATGCAAGTCTCACAGAGCACTTCACCTCACACGTCCAGCTGGACTCGTCAGCTTCAACCTCTTCCTCACATCTTTCATTTCTAACTCAAACTGCAGACAAAACTTAGAGATTGTAATAAACCTCGCACCATTCACATTCACAGAATTAGTATTGCAACAAATAGGAGAAAGGCTAGAACTCAATATTTTTAGAGATTTTGTTTTAAATAGTTTTTTGTCTCATAACTCTAAAGTAAAATATATATCTGAAGAATATGTTAAAAGAATGACTTAAATTGTGTTTTGGATGTTCGTTCATTCAACAATTAAAAAAATCATGTTCAAGCATTGTTCTAAATTCAGCTGTGTTGGAGAAAATAGAAGAAATGTGAAGATGTATTTCCATTTTTAGGAAGTATATCATAAGAGCAACTAAGTGAATCGACTATGTTTTCATTTCTGTACTTTTTAAAAAGTCTAGTAGCATTGGTGAAATTACAATTGAGTGTCCCTGTTCCATCTGATTTTTCCTTTGCTTAGTATTGGAACCACAGACTGTACATCTGCACTTACTATTTTTGTAGAGCATGCCAAATATTTTATGTCATTTTGTAATAAGAACTGGTGTAATCTTTTCTATCTATAGTTTAATTTTTTAACTTTTCTATGTCTATTAAACTTTTTAGAGTAAGAGTTGTCACTATTCTCTTGAATATAGAACATCAAGGGAAAGACTGGTATATATTATAGATTAATAATAAGTATACACATTATTTTTAACCATTTAAAAACCATAATAAATTTGCAGAAGAGCTGTATCTGCTTATAAAAATGTAGAAAATGTCTTGCTAGGAATTATGGGAGTGTACAACACAATGTTCTTAGAAATTAGGAAAACAGTTAATAGGGGGAAAATGAAGACAACTCTACTTCAGCGACAATTAAAAAAATATGACTATAGTTTTGCCATTTTGTCTTTTAGATGAGGAAAAGTGTATTTTTTTAGTTTTCTGTTTTTTTCTCTTAATTTTTTAATTAAACAGGTGCTCAGAATCAAACTTTTTAAATCGACACCTTTAAAGCAACATTTGTTTAATTACATGCAGATAAATCAGAGGCAACATATGGATGTATCTGCAATATGGTCTCCAAAAATGAATGATAACAAGATGATAGAAAATGTGTGATAGCAAAATCCAGGTATTCTTCATCCGTGTATACAGGGGAAAATGTTATAATTTACATAGTGCATAAGTACTTTAAATATCGTTTTAAATGAAATACTTCTAGAAAATGTTCAAAATGATCCTGAAATTTGAACACCTTATTAGTCAGAGAAGATTATAGTTGAAAAAAGCTGTTTGAGGTACGTGGATTCAATTCATCCATGACCAATCAACACTCAGGACCAATCTGGAACCTTTCCTACCTTGTCCTGCTATCCCTCATTGCCAATGCCCCTCCTTATGTTTTCTTTTCTACATTTTATTAAGTCTCTAATCCTGAAATGCCAAACTTTGTTAAAGAATATCATGTAACTCTATTACTGGGCCTCCATTTGGTCATGCCAAAAAATCATCTTCGGGAGTCATAATGTACTTTTAGGAATCATTTTATTTATTTCCTGCTAATGATCTCATTCTTCATCATTGTTCTTTTGAGCCTTTCCATTGTCTTCTATTTCTATTAATTAATTTACTTATTTAATCAATAAATTTTTATTCAATCAGTATGTGTCAGACATTGTTCTAGCTATAGCAGAAAAATAATACAAAAATAATACAAAAAATAAATATAGCAGAAAAATAATACAAAAAATAAATACATACCTGATAGGGGAGATATCATCGCCACAAAGGCTATTTTCCCACAGTCAGGTTTATCCATGGCACTCTGGATGGGCTGACCCCTGTGATTTCCCAAATGTGGGAAACCCGACTGCACCATTTGTGGAAGTGGGGGACTGCATTTGTGCTCTCCCCTGAAAAAATACAATAATGTACTTTTTTGACAAACTAATTTATTCATAATATACATTGTTAATTTCTAAATTTGTCCTACCATAGGTATAACAGACTCTGTTCTCAGAGATTCTGATCTGGGAGAGGATCCAGGATGTTTCAAAGTATCCCTTAGTTGTTCTGATATACAGCTAGTTTGCAGACCAAATATTGATGAGAAGTACATGTTTTAAACTTGGAAGAGAAATTTGGGAATCAAGGGCTTGGAGATGCTTCCTGTAGCTGTATGAAAATGTGTGAAGCTAAGAGAAAAAGAAAGTGCAAAGGGAAAAAAGATGAAAAGTTTGCAGCATGTCTTTGACCTGGTAACAAAGTATAAGGATAGTGTTCTGCAGCATAAAATACTATACAGAGTTGACGTATGATTAAAAATAATTTTAATTGTCATTCATTGTGATCTTTCTATGTACCCAACACTGTGCTAAATGTCACAAATTTTAACATGTTCAATTTTAATTAATTTTAATGAATTTTTAATTTATTTTTTCTTAAAGTATAGTTGACATAAAAAGTCATATTGTTTCAGATGTAAACAATAGAGATTCAACATTTATATACCTTATGATGTGATCACATGATGTCCGATCTGTAATTATAGTTACTACAATACTAAGTTGTTCTTGTAACAACTATTACAATATTATTGACTAATTTCTTTTGCTATGTATAACATACCCATGACATTTATTTTATAAATGGGAATTTGTACCTCTTATTTTCCTTCCTCTTGTTCACCAATCCCTCACCCTTCACCTCTCTGGCAATCATCAGTTTGTTCTCTGTATCTATGAATCAGTTCTTTTTTTTCTTGTTGATTCTACATAGAAATGAAATCATATGGTATTTGTCTTTACATATTGTGGATAGTAACCTCTCATCGGATGTTCACTGGCAAATATCTTCTTTCGCTCATTAGGTTGTCTTTTCATTTTATTAATGGTTTCCTTCACTGTGCAAAATCATTTTCGTTCTATGCAGTTCCATTTATTTTCTTTTGTCCAAGGAACATATCTAAAAATTACTGCTAAGGTCTACATCTAAGACTTTTCTGCCTATATTATCTTCTAGTTTTATGGTTTCAGGTCTTCTTTTAAGTCTTTAATCCATTTTGAGTTTATTCTTGTATACAGTGTAAGAGTTTCATTTTTTTGCATGTATCTGTCCAGTTTTCTCAACGCCATTTACTGAATAGATTGTCTTTAATGCACTGTATAGTCTTGCCTCTTTGTCCTAGATTAATTGACCAAATAGGTGTGAGTTATATTGGTATATGTGTGCCTGTTTCTCTGCAAGCACCATGATGTTTTGATTACTAAAGGCTGGTAATATAGTTTGATATCAGGTAGTATGATACTTCCAACTTTGTTCTTCTTTCGCAATATATCTTTGGCTACTTGGGGTTTTTATGGTTTCATGTTAACAATGGAGAGCCCTCAGCCCTCCTTCAGAAGGCAGTGCTGTATATGCAGGTGTATATTTAGTGTGTCTGTGGGAGTAGGTAAGTTCAAGGTGTTTCTATAGTACAGTACCACTGTGGACCTGCCTCCCTACCATGTTCAATTCTACAACAGTTATCTAGGCCATTAATCTTCTTATGCACTAATACCTTGCCCAAAGTCTACAGTATAAAGACTAGAATTCAATCCTTTACCTGCTACATTGTCATTGTAGTGGTTATTTGAATGTTATTCCCCTCAAGGATTTTAACCCATAATGAAAATGTATAGAGTTTTCTAAAAAAAAGAGAGAAGCGATTGATAGAGTTAAGTTCCAAGAAAAAGAGTAGAGAATGGGATTAAGATCACAGAACTGAATTTTACTAAAGAAAGTTACTGTTCCCTAAAGAGCTTGTGTGAGGATATACTGAAAATGTGTGTAGAAATGTATTTGAGGAGGTTCAATGTATACAAGTGTAGAATATGATTCTTATCGTGTAGCAAAGGTGGAGAGGACAGAAAGTATAAAGATAAAGCAAGTTTTTGAGGCAAGGGACTAGATATTTAAGGAAGTTCTAATCAACCCTAATATTTGTAATTTATGAGGAAGAGTAACAGTGCTGAGGCAGGTTTTGGCCAGAAAACTCTGGGTAATCTTAGTGAGACCTTATCCTTCACTATACCCACGTTCTCAGACTTTCACTTCTACCTCTTCATACATATGTACCTGGAGACTAGCAGGATTCTCAAACATCCATCATTATCACATTCTGATCCCCATATGGATTTTTATTCCTTTTTAAAAAATTTATTGAGGTGACACTAGTTACGAAGTTATACAGGTTTCAGGTGCACAATTCTACAACACATCATCTGTACACTGTAACGTGTGTTCACCACGCCAAGTCTCCTTCTATCACCATTTATCTCCCCATACCCTCCTCCACTTCCACATGCCTGCAGTAACCACACTGTTGTCTGTACCCCCCACCCAGCTATTTTGCTTGTTAGTTCATTTTGTTGATTTTTATATCTTTTTTTAAATCTGATCTTATTTCTCACCTATCACACTCCTGAAACCCTTTTACCTCTCACAGTCAAGGTCAGCAACAAAACCTCTGAGCCCTGAACCTCTTCTCTCCGTATTCCCTCAAATGTGATGCTCTAATTGAAATCTGATACTCCCCTAAGCACACCTTTTTTTCCCTGAAGCCCTCAATCTTGTAATGTTTACTATCATTATCATTACATTATTAACATTCTTGCCTTATTCTGTAAATGGAGCAGCCCCCAAAAATCTACTATGGTGATGAAAGAAATGACCCCTTTACTTTTTGCACCTTTCAGACTGTTTTTCTTCCAGCCTCTTGAAAAAAAATGTTCAGACAACACTACCCATGACTGTTTATTGCAGTCAATTTCCAACTCCCTATTTACTTCCCTTATATCCTAAAGATTGAAGTTCCTGGACCACTGATATTTTTTCCAAATACCTCTTGTCCTAATTCTTAGTAATGTCAATATCTACACCCTTCTCTTTCTAATATCCAGCCCTACTAGCACTTTCTTCTCTCTTTCAATCATCTTGTCCTTCAAAATTTCTCAGATACCTATTCCCATTGTCATGTAACAGATGTCATTACCAATAGCCTTAATCACTTTCTAACCACACTCTTTTTTCCCCAAATCATACACTGTAGAGTTTCAATTTCAACAATATTCCTTCCATTGGAATCTATAGTCTATTGCTCCTAACACTTTTTCACTGCCCATCATTATTTTCATGCCCTCGCTGTCTTCCTTACCTAGGAATGCCACGAGTCATCATATAATTGGTCTCCCTTGAATATACCTCAGTTCCCTTCCCCTTGTCTCCTTTTATTATAGATCCTAACCTGGAAAAAACTGCACACTGGCCAACTTCCCCTGGCTGCTCCATGCTTCCACCTGAACAGACGAACATGGCTGGAGGCAAAAGTAAAAGTGTGCTTTTTGGCCCCAGTGAGCCCCAACCTTAAGTGGCCTATTAGTTCTTCCAGGCAAGCGTGCTATTTTTCCCTAGTCATTTTCCTCTTCCATTCGCCTGGATGATATTTTATAGCTTCTCATCTGTAATCCACCCTCCAACTTCTCTATTCTCATGCTCACTCACAGCTGGTAACTTTGCTTTCCATTTCCCTGATAAAATAAAAACGCAAGAATATTTCCATAAAGCTTTCACCACCACATGCACCCCACATTCATGCCCCGTTTTTTCAAAGCACTGCCTCCATCTAATATGCTATATTCCTTATGCAACTTGTTTATTGCATATTCCTCCCTTCACTGCTGTCACTAGAAATTCCAAGTGCACTAGACTTTTGCCTTTTGCTTGCTCTGTGCTTATAGTATCTACAAGTCTGGCAAAGTAAAACGTGTAATAAATATTGTATACATACACACATTCTAATTCTAGTTAAAGAATGTTGTGATAGATCATATCACATTCCCTTCAAAAATGATGTAACTGATGTTCCAACAGTTTAAGTGACTTTCTAAGGACCACTGGAAAGATCAAGTTGTGGGGCCAGCGTTCCCACCCGTGTCATTCTAAACCCAAAGCTCGAATACGTGTGAAATCAAGTCTAAGTATTAGTTCCAACAGCCTGAGTTTTTGGTGTTTGCTCCCCAGAGTATCTTTCCAGGGTTATCTTGCTCTACCTTCCTACGCACTCCACTCTTCAACAAGGAAAACTTCCTGTGTTTCACCGTGTCCTAAGCAGAGACAGCCCCCCTTCCATGTGAACAAGGGTCCTTCTCAGTGCCTGGAAGGTGTTCTGCCTTCGGCCTGTGGAAATCTGCTTATTCTTTTGGATTTATGTAAAATAATCTCTCTCCCCTCGCTTCTCTCCTCTCTCTCACATTCTCTCAACTGAATTTTATCCCCCCTTCTTTCAATTCTTAACAATGTTACAAGCTACCTTATAGCACCAATCTAATTTACAAAATAGAGAAATATACCCACCCTATCTGTGTGAGCCTCCTCCAGGCTCGCTAGCAGACCATGAGTTTCTTGCATTACTTAATGATTTTTATATTTTCCACACAGCAACACCACTGCATGCTTCTCACCTGACAATTATAACTAAGACCCTTTGACCTCTTACTGCCAAACGTTGTTCTAAGCCATTAATGTGTTAATTAATTCAATCTTCATAATCCCACAACAGGTAGGATAATTATCCCCAATTTTCAAATGAGGAAGTGAGGTACAGAGATCTTGTCAAAGTCTCATAGCTAGTAATTATTTGAACTGGAATTTTTACCTAGGCACCTGGCTCCGGAGGAATTGAGCTTAACCTTGAAGAAATACTTTCAGCTAGTGATTGGTAATTGTACCATAAGTATTGGTTGAAACCAATAAGCTGAATAACAGCATCTTAAAAATATTACAGAAACACAGTAGGAACAAGAAAAGTGGATGTCAGCTAGTGGTATCTTGTCTATTGACAAAAGTAAGTCACTGTAATTACAAGCTTTGTATATGTTGCTTATTAGGAGAGATCACAAAGGGCTCATTAAGGCTAATTGTATTGAATTAAGATGGAATTTGCATTGTGCATGCATTAGGCAAGTGCAAAGTTTTAATGTGAGCTTTCAAGATTAAGTAGAATATATGATCATATAGAAATAAATTTAAAATCTATTGTAGAATCTCTAGGTGGCCCAAGAAAGGGTGAAAAAATATCTGAATTTTCTAATTGCTTGATTACTTCTGTAAATTGATGTGAAATATTCCTTTCATAATTTTTCTTCAGCCTCTGGCAGGCCTCAGGAAACAGTCGCCATACTGTTTCACACTTATGTGAAAATCACCAAGATTTGTCTAAGGGACACTGTAAAATCATAGTAAATTGGAGACTGTAATAAAGAATAATAAACAACTCTGCTAGAGATCCATTTTCAAAGTATACTCATAAAGATATATTTCTAGCATGTCGCTGAGAGATATTTTTATTTTTTAATATTAAAACTTGGTGTTTAAAAATACTTTTGGATATACTTATGTACTTGGGCAGTCCTTTGATTCAAAGCAAAAATGTTTCTATCTCTTTATAATTTTTTCTTCCTTTAATTTTATGAAAAAATAAAGAGGAAATGAATGCATTTGTCAAAAACTGACTATGGTCAATATATTTCAATTCATTTATTTTTAATTTAATTTATTTATTTACTTTTAGAGAGGGGGAGGGAGGGAGAAAGAGAGGGAGAGAAATCCATCAATGTGTGGTTGCCTCTCACACGCCCCCTACTGGGGACCTGGCCTACAACCCAGGCATGTACCCTGACAGGGAATCAAACCGGTGACCCTTTCATTCACAGGCTGGCACTCAATTCATTGAGCCACATCAGCCAGGGCTCAATTCATTTATTTTTTTAAAAAATTAAACACATTTCCTACAGCTGTTATATAACAGAAGTCTCGCTAGTGTATCTGCCTGTCTTTCAGGATCCACTGTTTAGTAATTTCATCTCAAGTCATTAGTTGTATCCTGCTCTTCTGCAATTTTGAATGGTCCAGCAGTAAACTTGTATAAGCTTTATTAAACACAAACAACAAATAATGCAGATTTTGATGACCTGGACTTCCATAAACTTGTGGCCTTTCCAATCTGATAATTGGGTGTCAATCTCCAAATTCTTTCCATTAGTCTTTCTGAAAGATACAGACAACTTCAGAATATCCAAATAAATAAATCCAGGGCTGAGTCTTTGAATTTCAGGAAAATGTGAAACTCTTTTTAAGCATTATGTCCTTTTGGACCCACTGTCAGCGGCACCTCCAGCCTCTCTTTAGTCTCTGGGGCCACTGCCACCACGACTTATGGAATCACTTACGCGTATACACTGGAGTAGACTGGACAGGATCCCCGTTTCCTCCCCCAGGAGTCATGACACATTAGAAGGAAATGGAAGCAAAACAGGAACACACTTGTCTGGGAGCTCCAATGTGTGTTCTGTCCTTCGTTTGTGTGTCTGTCAGAGTTAACAGATAAGTAATAACAGAATATTTTAGGTAGTAAGATTTTCTTTTTAATAATCTATGGATTATGCTATGTTTACCTCAGAGCTGTTTTTTTCTTTTATTTATAAAGTCTGCATTTATTGCCTGAAACAAAAGTTTAATAACTCACACAAAATACCACAAATTTTGTTCAGCAGGAAATAGAGCAATTCCCACGAGAGTTATTCTGAACTATTTATTTAGAGCTAAACTCTTTATGTAGTAATAATTACCGATACTGCTTACTTTATTGCAGACAATCATCTAAGTATTTTAATATGTCATTTTATTTAATCCTCACAATTAATGAATGAAAAAACCAAGATTTTCACACAGGGCTTTAATTTGCACATTAACCACTAGGTAATATCAACCACATCACTATTCTAAGTATATAGTTTTTCCACTTAATCAAACATTTGTAATAAAATTCTGTAAATTATAATATATTTTTAGAAAAAGAATAATAAAATTTGTATTTAAAACAAATAAAAATAATTTACATTAAAATAATAGACACTATATTAATCTGTTTTTACTTTATAAACTCAACATTTGTTTTTATAAATACCTATAAAAGTACAGGTTACCTTGTTGCTATTGTGTGTTATCAGAATACTGGCATGTCAATAAACAAGTGACTCTGATTTCAATTTTTGAAAGGTCATTTGCTGCTGTATGACAAAATAAAAATCAAACTGTCATTGAATACATAATCTGCATAGGTGTTTTATTCTTGAAGATTGCTTTAGTGATATATGCATCCAATGTTCCTAGAAACTAAATCTTCCCATTTTCAGGTTGAATTTAAATTACTGCCCTTCAATGACATAAATCAATTAAGGGACATTATACATTTTTCAAATCTCCCACCGGGAAAAATAACCTGGAAAAAATAAAAAGACATTGACTAAGAATGCTGTGATGTCAGCCATATAAATGAGTTAATATTAAATAAAATAATAGAGAAATAATTAAACAAAATAACTTAAGAATGATATCACATTTAGAGCACAAATGGTTTTGTTCATTTAAAAGGAAATATTAGCTATATAGTATTTACTACAGTCCTAAGCATTCTGTATTTGACTCATTTAATTTCCACAGGCATCAATCATTCATCATTATCTCCATTTTACATATGAAAAAACTTATTCACAGTTTGTCACTAGTCGGAGGTTTCAAACCCATTCTGTTTGAGTATTTAACCACTATGCTAATCCACCTCTGACAATTAAGTAAATCAATCATTTAAGATCAATGGCATTGAGAGTGAAGACATTTAAGAACTCTGGCTCCTATAGATCACAATCAGTTGAAAAAGAGATTTTTTAAAGGAGTATATTTGCAAACACATAGAAAAAATGTAGTTTTTAATTTGTGTTAACATACAGTGGATTCTGATCAGATATGTGAGAATGAGAGAGAGAGAGAGAGAATGATTTAAATATTTTCTGCTTCACTAACAAAGACATCAAAGCCATTATCCAGTAGCCAGATGGTGTTAATGGTCTTCCAATACTGGATAATAAGTTAAAAGCTATGTAGAAACATTAATTAAGGTAATTTTAGAATTAATAAACTTGTCTGTCCACAAAGATGATGGCCACAGAAAAAATTGGCAAGATGGTGTTTTGGTACATTGTCTTCAATCATTCCAAAGAATAAAACCTTTCTGAACACAAATATGATATGTTTTCATTAAGCATACATGTTAGTACCCAAGGTATTATGTACAAATCATATGTACAGTATTTCTAAATGAAATAAGGGATTTTAAGGATAAATATTTCCTAAAATTTTGAGTGTAAAGTGCTAACTTTGCAAATACTGCAACTCTAGTAACATTCAGGTTATTTAACCAAATGTACCATATTCTGAGAGGGCCGGTAAACCAGTAGCAAAGAGAAGAGCAATTTTTTTGTTTTAGTTTTATTAAATATAATACAAATCTACTTGATGTTTCTAAATTTGTCAAGGTCTATTTTACAGAAATTCTGGGAGCGTTTTAAGGCAGAAATAGATTATAGCCAACTGTCAAAACATTTTCTTTGAAGAGCCGCCTAATAGAGATGCAGAGCAAAGGTGTCAGAAGGGGAAGCTTGGTGGCTCAGCCCCTCAGATCTTGACTCCAGGAGGGGTACACAAGACAGCTGACCCTGAAAGAGGATGAGTAATGACCATTAGTCAGGGAGGTCAGAGTGGACACCCGTTTGGTCTTAGATGTAGGCCTTGCTTGAAGGGAAGAGAAAAAGTTTCAGGTCTGAGGAATAGAAAGGAGTCAGTCATCAAAGTCCACCTCTGGAAGAAGTCAGAAATAAAATGTGGTCAGAATACATGGGAGCCAAAAATAAACTTATCATTGGAAAAGATACTGTAAGTGGCATCCAGGGGTACTGTTTTCAGGGGCAACATAACTTTTCTTCTTAAGAAGCACGGGTTTTTGAGCCAAACTGCTTGGATCTTCAGTAGGGTGATTTCAACACTAATTGGAGTACCCCCTCTGGTGTGCTAAGTATGCAGATCCAGCGCTGAGTAAGACAAGCTCATACTACACAAAGAAACTCCATTACAATGGATAGTTATTTGTGATGCAGACCCTGATGGGGTCCCTGGCGTTATGGCTGAAACAAGCCAAATCACACAGACTACGGAATCCTGTGGAGGAAAAGAGACTCTCTCAAGGGGAGAGCGCCTCGGAGCTCCTTAGCCACTCTCGAGAGAGAAGAAGACCCCAACACTTGCCTTGACAGGCTTTTACTGCTTTTCTGGGCACATTACATTGAGGATGGTCCTCATTTACTATGCATAGGCTTGCTTTAGGTGGTTACCTTTTACAGAAAACAAAGGAGAGGATGTTGCTAATCATATCAAAAAGGAAGGATATTTGCAAATGTAAAGGGCAAAGTGGTTGAACTGATTACATGCATTCTTGGAAGGTTTAGATTTTAGGAAGTTACTTTAAAGATATGCAGTAAACGTTTGGTGCCTCAATTCAGGGTGAGGGAGTTTTAACAAAAAACAAGCCTCAAAGTGGCCTGGATACAATGCAGGCCTGATTTCCCACGGGAGAACCTATCTGTGGACGTGGGTCCCGTGTACCAGAACTTGCTTTCCACTGGTCTTTCCAAGTGGGAGCTGGGCCCACACCACACAGAACAGTCTCCTATAACTTGTATAGCTTTCATAAAATATATATATAAGGATAATAAATAAGATAAAATTTCATGTCGAAATTAAGGAGGATGAAACTATTTCTTGCCAGGGCAAATAGGTGGGACAAGCTTCAGAGAGGACAGGATGAGCAGGAAGGAAGAAAAATTCAATGCAGACTGTTAAGACTACATACACCACATTGTGTTGAATTAGTACTGTGATCTGTCCATATGCCTCCTTAATCAAGCTGTTAGGAACAGAAAAGACAGGGTTATGCTTGAATTGACTTCTGATTATAGCAGAAGGAGGCTACATTCTCAAGAAGAAGGCAGGGTTTGCTAATAAATTTAAGGAGCAATACCGAACTTTAAATGCAAGCATCTTATTTGCATGACTGGTTTTGCTGTACAAAGAGAAGATATAAGACTCCCATGTTCACTTCTAAGTAAAAATCTGGTAAAGAAGACATTGGATGAAAGTCATCAATAATCCTACCCTGACTTCCAACTCCAGGTCACCACTTTCTGGTTTTCCCTCTTTTTGTTTTAGTAATAATATAAAACCACTCATGGAAAGACATTATTACAGAACAGACCTGGGGGACGGGGCGATATACTATTACCAAAAAGAACCCCCCTTTGTCTCTGGAGGTTCCCCCCCATACTAGGTTCATTTTGCCCACCACCAAAGGAAAGACATCTCTCAATGCCAGAGATTGATGAAAAGGAAAGGAATGATTTATTTAAAAGTTATAGAGACTTAGAGTAATGACTTAATGCTTTCTTTAAAATACTAAAGTCCTTTAGAATACCCACAGACACACACAGTCCTTCCTTCTCTCCTCTGCCCAGTGTGGGGTACCGTATCTCAGGAAAAGAAGTAGAAGTCTGTAGTTCAGGTAGCCCCTTGGTTCCAGCACCATCTGCTGTGTTGCCACCGATATCTCCGTGTGGTCCCAACCTCTTCCAAAGCTGCATGGTCCTGACCCTCGCCCAAGCCAGGGTCCCCACTCACCAAAGCCATGTGGTCCTACTTCTCCTGCCACAGCTGCATGGTCCCAACTCCTACAAATCCTTGTGGTCCTGCCCACAGCATCTCTCCTGCATTCTTTCAAACTGCTAAGAGAGAGCGTTGCATCGCTGCTACATCTTGCTTCCCAGCTTCCTAAGCTGCATGGCAAAGGGAGCCCCAAAGTCACGTGGTTCTCTCTCTCTTGCCAAAAGCCATATGGTCCCGCCCAGGTATGGCTGCTGTGCCCGGGTTTAAATCCCTGCGCCAGTCTTCCTCTGCAGCCCCATTTCCGACTCCTCCTACAATCAGTTACACCTGCCAGCATTCCCTATCCTTCCACCTTTACTGGGCTGCCACGGTAACTCTGGGCAGGTGTGGCCCTGTGGCATGAAGACAATCATCTCCAAGCTCTCACGCAGGTGCTGTGACCAGGCGAGTTGCCTCCTAGTTATATCTTGGGTGGAAGTCACTCCCATCCCCCTGGCTCAAAGCAAGGCCACAGCTATTTAACATGTCTATAAAACCAGTTAAAGGTTATAGATATGTTAAATACCGTGCCAGAGGTTAGCTGCAAAGCTGTTGCTATACAAAACAGCTCTCAATGGCCCTGCTCCAGGAGTCCCATCCCCCAGCTCAGACTGGTGGGGGTGAGGACATCCTATATATATTTTTCTAATATTTTCTGGGCACCTTGAGTTCTGGACCCCATTACAAATCCTTATTTGGGCCCCCCGCCCCTTGAATGCACCCTGTTACAACATCAGTTTCATGACTCCTTAGAGCTGCCATTTGTCTGCTGTTGAATTAGATATTTACAAAATCACTCATTTGACAGGTACTTATGATATGTATAGACTCAAATTTTTGTTCATGTTTATGTTTGTATTTGGGGTACTGGGATCTCCAATATGTCATGTTCCTCTTTTGAAATGATAAATATCAATATTAATTATTATTGTTTAATCATAATTTGTTCTTCATTGACAAATGAGTATTGGGTCATATTCTCAAAACTTGTAAATATTTAAGCGAACTGGAGAGGGAAAACAATTATATAGAACTAGACACCTGAGCATTCTAAATTAGATTTTATCTTTGGTACGCTCTTTGTATAGGGAAGGATCTCATTGGTTAACCATCTTTGTCATGTAGTTAGAAGTTAGGCTCTTATTTCTTATTTTTAGGATGGCTCCAATCATTGGTATATTCATCAGAATGCAAACACTTTATCCTGGCCTTTAAATCCTCATTTCAAGACCTCAAAGTTCCATGGATTATGGGAAAAAGAACATTGTTAATGTAAAAAGTAGGAAGGAAGGGGAGAAAATGCAGACAACTGTAATTGAAGAACAATAAAGTAATTTAAAAAAAAAAGTTGACCAAAGTTCTGGATGGAGTTGGGCAAAGCATGTGGGGTGAATAAGGATAGCGGTAGTAGTGTCAACAATACAAATTTTAAAAAAAGATTTGACCAAACTTGTTTTATTAAAAATGGGCTTATTCATTTTTACTAGTCACATCCTCCCTACCTCATTTCCAATTTGATTCACATGTTAATTCTAACCTTAGATGAATTCCTCCTGTCCAAGAAACCTTCCCTCCCACCAGGCTAGTACAGCTATTCTCTGTATCCCACTGTGCTCCCTTAGCATCTTTGGGACCCTCCTGGAGACTAGACCACAAACTGCTACCAAACCACTTCTGTCACACTCTATCAGTTAAGTCTAGCATAGGACCAGCCCTGAGTCCAGATTCAACGAAGGAGAAATAAACTCTACCTCTTGAAGGAAAGAGAAGAATACATGGTAGAGAGATAGGAGAAGTTTTTGGTACTCATGAACAGATATAATCTATATACATGCCCATTTAAGATTTAAGATAATAATTATAAAGTCAGCACAGTTTTTGTAATTTTATTTTCTGTAGTTTTTATTTACTAAAATATAGGTATGGAACGAAATACAGGTATGGAGCAGACAAATATTTGAATTGAACGATGGTTTGAGATTTACTGGGCAAGGAAAAAAAATGTGACTGGAAAGGATTCAAAGCACAGGTGGCAAACACAAGGCCTGCGGCCCAAATCCGGCCTCCTCCTTGTGTTATCCGGCCCGGCACCTTGTTTCTACCCAGCAGCAGCACCAAGCTATCGCTTAACTGTTAAGGAGTCGTTACGTTTATACAGTCCTAACATTACATTTGGCCCTTTGAAGGCAACTGCAAGGCTGATGCGGCCCCCGGTAAAAATGATTTTGACACCCCTGATTTAAAGATATCCACAAGGCAGTTGGTCTAACATCAAAGAGCCAAGAAAAGAAACGAGAGAGAGTAGATACTGAAACATTGCATTGGGGAGTTTTTCAGGCTAAGGAACTATTTATTGGGATGGAGGAAATGGAGTTGTTGAGCTGGAATGACGCATAGGGTGGTCAGAGGGCAGAGTGAAGAGTCATACAGTTGTTGGCAATGGTAAGAAGACAAAACATGGAAGCGGTGATGAACCAGTAACCAGACAGTATAATAAGCAAGTACACAGTATAGTTCTAAAAGTTAGCCTTAATTTCAGAACAGAGAGTGATCATTGGAAACTGACGTGAAAAGGTTCCATACAGGAGGTGAGAAATGAGTTGAATTCTGGAGTTAAGCAGGAATCAGTACCAAACGGGTGCAAGAAAAGGCACAGCTAAGACTTTGGTAGCAGTATTTGCATGAAGCTCTTAGAGAAGCTTCATGCTTTATTAAATTAAAAGTGCATCAGGCTTTCTTGCTCTCAGGTTAGCAGTTTGGAATTTGATCTTTGAAAATGGGAGTCATTGAAAACATAATTTAGTAAGCCAAGGACATGATTAAAAATAATTTAGGAAGATTAATTTGGCATAAGGAAAATGATGCAAGATTGACCTTTGCAAGACTGGGAGAAAAATGATCAGTTAAGAGGCTAGTGCAATACCCATTGTGATGAAACATTTCTTTAACACATTCTTACTAGATGTGCAGAACCAAAAGCTTTGCCATTTTACAGATATATTGGTTGGGGAGGTCGAGCACGAGAAAAGGAAGAGAGAGCCCTCAAGCTTTTTGAACATAAGAAGAAAAGCATATGGTCTGCAGATGGACCTGGAACAGTGAAATGCCTCAATGAGGCCATTTCCCGTGGACCCTTGGCAAGTTTCACTCTGTCTTTTGGGACCTAATATTTTGCCCACAGAGTCCTGGAAGGCTGTCTTGTACACGGTTTGGAAACCAGTTGAGGAAAATTCAAATGATAACTTGAAGAGTCTATAGAAACAGAATAAAGAAAGTAGCTGAAGCAATAAATAGGCCCATTTCACCAGAGTTGCCTCAGCAATCTCTTTCCTAACCGGAGAAACATGGTGCCATCTCCAAAATGCCTTTTTACAAAAATGCAAGTTGCTACAGTAGTGCTGATTTCACAATTCACATGATCAACTTCCTGATTTGCTTTAGAAAGAGACTTCTAAAAGACATCATTTTTTTTTCTCTATCTGCTGGCTTTCAATGGTTCCCAGAGTAGAAGGATGTGTCACTATTTACAGTATTTATTATTGTACTGATATTTTTGCTGGCTTCCTATTTGGAACCAATAAACACTAATTCTTACAACCAATTTAAACAACAACAATAAAAGCAACTATATATACCGTAGTCTATTTAAAAGCTTCTAGTCTATTATATTATGATATAAAGAGAATCTGTCAACATTTGGGATTCATTCATTCAATGTATATTCATTGGTGCTTACTATGCATGAGATATCATTCAAAGGTCTTGTGGTTATGAAACTTACTTTATGGAATTTACATTCTAGAAGATGCCAGGTTAACAAATGGTCCCCAGAAAAAGTTCTTTCAGTAATGACTTGTATCAGAATTTTCCTCCTAGTAAACAGAAAGAGAGTAAACAATGCCGTGGTCCTCCCAGCTGCCTTTTATTTGCATCCTGCCAGACACGTTTTCTCAGTAGTGAAAATTGAGATACCAAGTAAACCCTTCCCTATATGTTTTTTGTAGTTTAAGCAGAAACTGTAAGTTTGTTGTGTACACCCGTTCACAGACTATACTATTCCGTTAAATTTCTCTATGAATTGTATGGGCCATAGGAAGACTGAGTGATGAAGATTGAATTCATTAATTCATAAAATAATGTGATACTTACTATGCATTAGAAATTGTGTGTCAGTGTCATCATTGATACTTAGTAAAAGTAATTAAATATTTATGTAAAGTGCAATACACCAAATTCTTGTATAAATGGAAAGCATGCTTCAATAGCTTCTTTATTTGTTCATTTCTTATGTTTTCCTATATTTTATTTTTTTCATTTAATCTACCTATTTTTCCTTAATTTCTTAATTATTTTTAACTACTAAAAATAATAGATTGCTTTGTTTTATAATATTTTAAGGTGTTTTTTTTATGGTGAGACATAACACATCAACACTGGGCAGATTTCCTACCTACAGCATTCACAGAGAGAAGGCCGCGGGGTGGAGACACAGGGGTTCCACCCAGGGGCGGTGCAGCAGCACGCTGGACCTGTAATCGCAAGCAGGCAGCTCACGTTCAGCAAATAGGGTAAAACAAGCTGGGTTACTTGGGGCTTCCTCAGGGTTGGCTACTTTGAATACATTCAGCAGGTTCTGGAGCATAGAAACTATTTCTAGTTGTGTGATACCTGGTCCTGTGGTGACGAGGGCTGGTGCGTAGTGGCCCAGAGTGTAAAGGTCTGATACAGAAGGGGGTTGGGATATGGACTTAAGCAGCTACTCAAAAAGGGGAACTGACTGGCTAGAGCCTCAACACTGGATCAAGACAGCATAAAAAAACAAAAAACCACATGGCTCTACCTAATGTGTTTGATCAGGTTTATGTAAGATACTATTTTCTTTCAATCTAGAAGGATAACTTTACTACTCATTTCAGCCTCAGGGAACTGTGCCAGTGAACCATGCCATGCATGTACCATCATGGCCCTAAGTCTCAAAGTGTGGAAATGATGCTAGAGGTCACACTGTTGCTGATGTCTATCAAATATTTTGGTTTTCTTATGTACACTGCACTAATGTACGTGTGTGTGTTGGCTTGTCAATCCTTAGTCACTCTGAGTATATGCTGTCTCCATTTTACAGGTAGGGATTACAGCTGAAATACTTTGTAACTTGCTCATTGAACGGCACAAGTGAGGCTGCTGGGTGCCACAACCCAGGCTTTGACCTACCGTACATAAGCATATGCCCTTCATTTAGTCCAAAGCCATGTTGGCATTTCACACTCAGTGGTGAACAAGACAAACAAATATCTGCCTTAAAGAGTCTTGCATTCTGGTGGATTTATTAGAGGCAAGCTCGCCATTAAAGACAGGTCTTTGAGAGATAGTCGATCACATATTTTCCTGCCAATATGTGATAGGAGATCACATATTTCTCATCTCCTGAAGAGTCTTATAGCTCAGTGCTGTACCACTAGGTATGATGGGCTGAACTGTTTACCCTCAGAACTTGTAGGGTGAAGTCTTCTCAGTACCTCAGAATGTGACTATGTTTAGAGACAGGGCCTTTAAAGAGATGGTAATTTTAAATGATGATATTAAGGTGGCCCTAATTCAATTTGATTGATATCTTTATAAGTAGAGGAAATTTGTACAAAGAGATACCAGGGATGCACACATACAGAGGAAAGATCCTGTAACGACACAGTGATAAGGTAGCCATCTGCAAGCTAAGGAGAGAGGCCTCTGAAAAACCAAACCTGTTGACACCTTGATCTAAGACATCTAACTGCCAGAACTGTAAAACAAAACAAAACAAAACAAAACAAAACAAAACAAAACAAAACAAAAACAAAATTCTGTTGCTTAAGCCACCTACTATGTGCTATTTTGTTACGGCCGCCCTAGCAGACTAATACAGGTGATGCAAGAGAACTCCTAGAATGTTGATGCCTCAGCTGAGTCCAAAAGGATGAACTGGAATTAGCCCAGTGAAAATATCATTGAAAGAAAGAAGATGTACAAAAGACCAACAGGCACATGAAAAGATGCTCAACATCATGACTCATTAGGAGAATGGAAATTAAAATGACAATGACATATTGTTTTACACCTGTTAGAACTGCCATCATCAAAAAGGCAAGCAAGAACAAAGACTAGCGTGAATGTGGAGAAAAGGGAACCCTTACACATTCTCCGTGGGATTGTAACTTAGTACATCTGCTATGAAAAACAGTATAGAGTTTCCTTGAAAAATTAAAAAATAGAACTACCATATGATATAGCAATTCCACTTCTGGAAATATATCCAAAGGAAATGAAAACGCTAACTTGAAAAGATATCCATGCACCCATGTTTATGGTTACATTACTTCCAATAGCCAGTATATAAAAACAACCTATGTGTCCATACATGTACAAATGGATAAAGAAGCTGTGGGACATATATGCAAAGGAATATCATTCAGCCATTAAAAAAAAAAAACAAGGAAATCCTACATTTGCAACAATATGTATGGATCTTAAAGGCATTATGCTAAGTGAAATATGTCAGACAGAGAAAGACACATAAGGTATGATCTCATTTATATCTGGAACCTAAAAACAAGCAAACAAAGAAAACCGCAAACTAATGCCAAAAAAAAAAAAAAAAAAGATCAGACTTGTGTACCAGAGGCAGAGGGTAAGGGAAGGATGGAATTGGAGGAAGGAGAATAAAAGGCACACGTTTCTAGTTATAAGATAAATAAATGCCAGGGACATAGTGTGCCACATGGTGGCTGTAGCTAACACTGCCGTATGATAGATAGTGAAGTTGTTAATGAGTAAATTCTAAGAGTTCTCATCATAAGGATAAATAGTTTTCTTTTTCTTTCTTTTCGTATTACCTATATGAGAAATGGTTATTAGCTGAACCTATTGTGGGAATCATTTCACAACGCATGTAAATCAAACCATCATGCTTCCCATCTTAAAATTATATGGTGATATATGTCTATTATTTCTTAATAAAACTGGAGAAAAAGATATCATTGAGGGAAAAAACATTCAAAGCAGAAAAAATAACCCCAGGAAGATATGAAGAAAAGCCATGCATTCATAGGACAACAACACAGATATATACACACATATGTATATGTAATATATAACACTAACATAATAATTATAGTATAACATTATAGAACATATTGCTTTAT
This sequence comes from Micronycteris hirsuta, assembly GCA_004026765.1. Classification (NCBI taxonomy): domain Eukaryota; kingdom Metazoa; phylum Chordata; class Mammalia; order Chiroptera; family Phyllostomidae; genus Micronycteris; species Micronycteris hirsuta. Next base: position 20,123 of record PVJI01001399.1, read on the forward strand.
ATATTAAAATTGTTAGAATCTTTGCTAGCTTACACTTGTCATACATGAGAATAAATATTGTGTGTGTGTGTGTGTGTGTGTGTAAAGGGCCATGTAAAGACAAGATTCAGGCATAATAAGAATAAGTAATAGGTTAAGAGTTCAAACATTTTTAGTCTTCTGGAGTCTATTAAACTGCTCTTTTAATTTTACCACTTTCTTTGTATTTCCCACTGTCATTGAGACTTTACTGTCATAGTTATTTCCCTTACATTTTTTACCAGTCTTCTCACATATTATGTAATTGTTAGGAATAACAATTAAAAAAATTATTGACTTAATAATTTTTATATGTGACTTAAAAATTTAAATAAAATTTAAAAAAATTTACTTAAAAAGTAAATTTGGAAGTTCACATAATTAACCTAAAACTTAAAAACTACCTCTCTTGAAAATATAAGCAGTACCTTTAGCAACACATTTCATATCACTGTTGTGAAAATAACAGTGATGCATTCATTATGAAATGTGTGTATATGTGTAATATGTCAATTGTATTATATTTATATTTAAATATATAAGGTCTGTTCAGAAGGTACCCAGCCACATAATATGAAAAACAGAGATACTTATTGAAGACGATACGAGATAGAAGAAGCATTGTACATAGACACCTCAGTCCTCTTCAAAGTAGGCACCTTGGGACCTCACACAGTTCTCCCAATTGCCATTAGCTTCTCCGACATATTTTCTCAAATCTCATCAATAGTCTGAAATCTCTTCCTTTTCAAAGGTGATTTTAGTTTTGGGAAAAGCCAGAAGTCACAGGGTGCAAAATCTGGGCTGGCGCAGGGGGCACTGAGTCACCTGGGTGATTTGATGTTTTACAAAAAAACTCTGCACCAGACGTGAGGCATGAGCAGGTACATTGTCGTGATGAAGCTGCCAATCATCAGTTGCCCATAGCTGCAGCCTTCTGAATCTCCTGAATAATTTCCACAGAGGAATGTTCAAGCTTAATGCATAATTTGATGGAGATTTGTTGCTCTACTTGCTCAGTCATTTTAAACATGACGGCCACACAGTACACATTCTCACTCAATGGTATCTACCACAGTCATTGACTAGTACAATGAAGTTATCATTGTTCACGCATGCACGTTCCAACCCACTCTCCTTGGCTGCCAGGTTACATTGATGTTGCACAAACGATTCTGTTTATATTAACAATGCCTGGACTTTTTCTGGACAGACCATATATATACTACATAGAACATTACTTTTACTTTGACAAAATACATAAAAGGAAAAGTGTGGATAGTAACATCAAATTTCACTTCAGCCCTGGCTGATATAGTTCAATGGATTGAGCACGGGCTGCGAACCAAAGGGTCGCCAGTTCGATTTCTAGTCAGGGCACGTGCCTTGGTTGCAGGCCAGGTCCCCGGTGGGGGGTACACAAGGGGCAACCACACATTGATGTTTCTCTCCCTCTCTTTCTCCTTCCCTTCCCCTCTGTCTAAAAATATAATAAATAAAATCTTTAAAAAAATGTTTTCACTTCAAAGCAGATTGCATTTTGAAGGAACCTTTTAAACCTCAGATTTATGCTTTTATCATCTTAAATATCCAAAAAATATAGCTTGGGATATATAAATATTAAAACATTCATTCAAAATGAATGAATAAACAAATAAACCACATGTATCTCTGAAAGATGCTGGGACTCTGGTTTGACTCGAGTATGTACATTACCTCTAGAAAGAATAGGATGATATGTGTCTCGGGCAGCAGCGTCCTCTGACAGAGAGAAGGCACCTAATGTCCAGCCTGCATCTGCTTACTGAGTCAGGATTGCATTCCTTTGTCTTCATTGATGCTTCTGTTCAAAGAGTTTTTATAAGGATTCATGATCAGTTTTACCAGAGTCTGGTACACAGTAAGCACTCAAAATATACAGGTAAATTTAATTGAATTATTAAGTTTAGTAAGGGAGCTTTAAAAGACTTCAGTGGCATAAGTGACTGGGAGTGTTAAATGTGACCATAACCTTGTTGTGTTGTCTGTAGGTTAATATATATTGATCTTATATTTTAGGTATTTGGCAAATGCTGTTTCCCTTACTAATTCGCCCACACTTGGTGATAAATATACCCACAATCCCCAAATTCTAAAAAATACTATAAGATTATTTCAAAAGTTTGAAGATAATATAATTTAGTTGTATTTAACGACCTTGAGAAAAATAAGTCCAGACATAAAGCTAAAGTGTTTTTAAAAAAACAGAAAGGAAGCGGTTTTGTTCAGTTTTCTGTCCTTCAGTAGGCTTATAAATGTGAGGTGCGGTGAGGCTTTTGCGAGAGGATTTGGTCATGAGGCAGAGACCTCATGAATGTTATTAGTGCCTTATAAAAGAGAAAATGGAAAGATCCCTTGTCCCTTCAGCCATGAGGATACGAAGAAGGAGTCCCTTCGCAACTGGAAGGAGGGCTCACCTGATCATGCTGGTGTCCTGATCCCCAACTTTCAGCCTCCAGGGCTGTGAGAGAGACATTTTTTGTTTATAGTGTTGGTGGCAGAGGCAGAAAAAATGAGCCAACTGGGCAGCATGGACTCAGGGAGCAAGTTACAGAGGCAAAAGAAAGGCCCTTGGAGCTGAGGAAAAAGAAAGCAAAAATACACATTTCAGGAAACAAGGAGGGGAAAGGCAGGCGTGATCTCGACTCCAGATTCTATAGCGTGCGTGCACACTACGCCCCTTGCCTTAAGGCCTTTTTCTTTTTCTTTCTGTTTTCTAAAGGCAGGCATTTGAGGGGAGGTCTCAGGGGAGGATCTCAGTAGAAATTTGTCAGCATTTCAGGTGTGTCCTGTCTGGGTGAGGGTCTCTACTGATTAGTCAGTGCGCGGGCAGGGGCTCATTAGTCATTGCCTCTGGTCCTGACACCAGCCATGGCATCGTGTCATCTGGTTTGCTGCTCTTCCGGGCCTGGGGCTAAAACACACCTCTGGCCTAGATGTTAGCTCTAGTTTGACCAAAACTCTGTCATTGTGGTCAACAGACCTGAGGTCTTGCTCCTAAGATTATTTGACATTGATTCGAACCTCGTTGTCCTGGGGCTCAGTGCTTTAAGGAGTGGCCATGTAAGGGCTCGTGTGGGATCTATGAGGTGAATCTCTGGCCCCCTCATTCCTCCTCTAAGAGGGTCTAAACCACACTACTAATGACGTGCTAAGGGAGGAAAAGTCATGCCAGGGGCAAGGTTCTAGCCTGTAATTGTTGTTTTCAGGAGTTTAGCCTGTTGCCAGGCAGCTGGGACTCTCCACCCTTGTGACATTCCATACCTGGCCTATCGTTTCTGCTTTGTGTATGCTTGTCTAGCTGCCCACTCTATCAATAAGGCATTAAGTCTGTAGTATTTTTTTTAATTTATTTTAGAGAGAGAGAGGGGTGGGGGGAGAGAGAGAGAAATTGATTTCTTGTACTACTTCTTTATGCATTCATTGGTTGATTCTTATATATACCCTGACCAGGGATCAAACCCACAACCTTGTCATATTGGGATGATGCTCTAACTAACTGAGCTACCTGGCCGGGGCCAGCCTGTGGCATTTTATTATAACAGTCCAAGTGGACTAAGACACCTGTCTTACTAATAGCTATGAGTGCATGTTCAAAATAAAAGTGAACTTGCTTATTAAGGACCATGCAGTATAATAACATTGTCAGTGCATCACATAAATAATATTTATTCATTGGAGTGCATCAAGTGAAAAGGATAAGAATAGAGCTATCTATTTTTGAAATAAAAGTGAAGAAGCTTAAGAGCATATTTGCATTAGGGCTACATCAATACATTAGAAGTTTTGTGTGAATTAGATGATTTCACTCATATGTGGAATCTAATGAACAAACTGTACTAACAAGCAAAACAGAAACAGACTCATACATGAAGAACCAATGACAGGTGGGTGGTGGGGGTTAGGGGTGGAGGGATTGAGCAGAAAGGAAAAGGACTCATGGACATGGACAACAGTGTGGGGATTGCTGGGGGGAGGAATATAAGGGGACCAACTGGTAATGGAAAAATACAATAAAGATTAAGTAAAAAATTAATTAATTTTAAAAAAGGAAGACAATACCTTTCCCTCTTGCTGCTGGAAGCTCCACCTTAGTGGACAGATACAGGCTGAAATTGAGCCCCTGGCTGTGCCCTCAGTAGGCATCATGTGTGCTGCACCAGCAGAAGTGGCAGCAAATATGTACCAGACACTGCAGTGAACGTAAAGTTGAACATATATATGTATGTGTATGGGTGTGTGATGTGTATATATACATTATATATAATTATGTCATTATATATAATTATATGTCATTATATATAATTATATGTCATTATATATAATTACACAATTGTGTATTTATATATGATATATATTTATGTAATTGTATATGATTTATATATAATTAAATATACATTACATAATTATATATAATCAAATCTCTCATATATGATGTATAATTATATATCACATGTGTCATATATATCATATATTATACATATGTATGATATACATATATTATACATAATTATAATATATATATGGGAGATTTGTTTTAAGAAATTATCTCATGTAATTATAAAGACTGGAAAGTCCAAAATTTGTGGGTCAGGTCAGGCGCTGGACACACAGAGCCTGATGCTGTGGTCTAAAGTCCAAATTCCTCAGGGCAGCAGGCTAACAATATAGGTGGAGTTTCTATGTTCAGCCTTGAGGAGAATTTTTTCTTCTTCAGAAAACTTCAATCTTTGCTCTTAAAGCCTTCAACTGATTGGATAAAGTCTTATGTAGGGTACCACTCCCTGAGATAAGATAATTAAGCAATAACAGTTTAAATTACCAGTGAAATTCTAATTAAACCAACAACAATGGTAATAATTTTCTATCTTTCAGAAAAACTCATGTAAATCACTAATTTCAATACACGGTAAGTTAGCTAAGTGGTAAGAGTCACTTGTTTCTTTTTGTGGGTAATTATAGTCTTATGCTTGTCCAAGTCAGTGGTGATTTTTTTTGTATGGTTGAATGGTGGGATTCTGTAGATCATGAAATCCTCCTCTTTTAAATCCCACATACCAGGATATTTCACCTCTTAGACTTAATTTATAACTAAAAAATAAGCCCTTTGGAAGCTTCCTACTTCTTGTCCTAATCAAGTTTGAGTTTCGTTAAATGAGAATTCCACAGTTTATCTACCTCAAAGCAAGATAAAGAGTTTCTCTCTATTACACTTATTATATCCTGGTGCTATGTGACGGTCTGGTATTAGAAACTATTGTATATTCCACTGAATGAATTTTGTGAAACTATGCCTGGGAAGGCTGAACCGTGTCTTCTATTTAAGAATCCCCTATGGTCTCCTCCACCAAGGATGCAGCATTTTTACTAACCAGGAGAAAAATAGCTTAATTTCATGGTTTACAAGTTAGGAAAATAGTACTTTCAATAATGAAAATTAGGATCTATAAAAGAATGGAAAAGGGAATGTAACTACAATGTTATGGGAAACGATATAAAGATTAGTTCATTAAATTAGAACATAACACAACCATGGTATTCAGCAAGCACTTTAACAGCTAGTCAAAGCAGAACAAAGTGTGAAAGAGAAGATGGTGACTGTGAATCTTAGGTCCCTCTGTGAACTCTGTGACTCTGGCTAATTCATTCTAGATTTCCTGAGTCTGTGTTCTCTCTGGTAAAACACCAGGATGGCTATGCTTATCTTAGAGTGTGGCTGACAAGCACGTAATTGTTTTGTAAACTTTAGAGTATATTCGAAATAGGAGGTATATCATATCACACTTAACGTTTAAGTTTTGTTTTTCTGAGAGGATAATACAGTGCATATAGGACTGGGATGGGAAGCAAGAAACCTTGGTTCAACACCTAATAATTTGCCCTCTTTTACCCTCAATATTTTTGGATGACAGTAATTTTTAAGTGGGGTTGTGGTAGGAAGAAAGAAGTGTCCTGTCTTTTATACTCTAAAACTCTTAATATTACTTAGAGCTTTATTCTAAATAGCTATGTAGATATTTTCTCTATTTAAATTAGACAGTAAATTATAATTTCAAGAAAGTATTAATGACTTGTACAAGACCCCATAGAGCAAGTCAGCAGCTGTGTTGAGATAAGAAATTTATCCTAGAGTCCAGAATCTGTCACTATGGGGCTAGTGTTCTTCTACTGGAATTCTCTACCTTGATACTTTTAGTTACTATAATCTAATTGATTCTGTTATTGTAAATCATTATGGGAAATATTGATATACTCGCACACTTCCATTCAGTGTTTCAGATCCTGTGCTAATAGATTAGAACAACCAGAAGCATAAGGCAGAGCTTCTGCCCCAGGAAATGCAGTCTCGCAGAGGATCTCATGTATTGCCTGTTTTTTTTTTTTGTATCAAACTGTATGGCAAAACTCAGTACTGTGCAATGTGCTTTGCATACTTAGATTAGACAACTACCTTCAACATTTGCTATGAGGTGTCTCAAAGGGAAGGATAGGAAAAATTCATTGCTTTGCTCATTAACAGTATGGTGAAGAAAGAGATACATCATTCTGAAAGAACAATGAAGAGTCCTAGTTATATCAGGAATTTGTGCATTAGATATGGCATTTTAAAATCCTGTGCCTGATTATGTATGCACATGTAACAAATATAAATCATCCTCTTCATATACATTTTTTAAATTTAATCTTCATGACAAACCTGTGGGATAGATTCATTCTGGTATTACAAATGATGAATCTAATGTTCAGATATTAGGATGTATAATTTTGCTATTTGTCTTCCTCATTAAATTGTAAGTTCTTGGAAAAGAGCGTTAATAGTGGAAACAACTCGCTTATCCTGAATTATGTGTCCCATGAAAGCTGTGTGTATCTGAGCAACTTACTTAACCTCTCTAAATATTGGTTTCCTTGCCTATAAAGCATAATTATGCGAAAAGGGTATAAAGTCTTGGTAGGGCCTGGCACACATCAGTTATGCAATGCATGCTTCCTACACGTAGGGCACCATTCTATGCAGTACAGGGCCCATGAAGAGCTCGGTAATTGTGTGGGAGGGATGCCATCCATAATATATGCATGGGAGCTTCTTATACAACCAGCTGCTTAGCAGCTCTAAAAAAGTCTAACCCATTTATTAGTTGTCTGTAAAACCATAAATAAGTTGCAGGTGATGGGGGCATGCCATTTTAATAACTCAGTGAAAGCTTAAGGGATTCTTGCCTAAATCCCGGTAAATATTAAAGCCTTTCACTTCAGCAGATATTTTCTTATAATTCTTTTTATTCTATTACTCAAACACACACAGCATCGTGATACAGAAATGATAAATGCTGAGTAGAGCTTAAACTGAAGCACACACATGAGAACTTTATTTATCTTGACTTTTATACCTTGGTCAAACCTAGCCCATGATATAAAACTTTCACACCTAAAATAAAATCCACATGTTGCAGTTTGGGGGGCAAAAGCACCATGTTTACAAACACATCCGAGTTGATAAAAACAATATCTGATCATCAGGACAGACCAGAGCATTCAGGTTCATTTAATTACCATTTGAAACCAAAGGGACCAGCTGTCAGTTCTGCTGCTTGTATCCAACTGACCTCTTTTTCACAGAGAGACCAACATTAATCGCTCTTCAAAACAAAGTTGCTTTGATTTAGAGATGATCAACCTGTGACAAAGACACCAACAGATTAAGAGTGTAACAAATTTCCTGTGGAAGCAGGACACATAGAGGACAATGTTTCTTTTTTTAAACATATCTTTATTATATTTTTTACCATTACCATTTAGAGCCCTTAAACCCCCCCACCCCCCAGCAATCACCACACTGTTATCCATGTCCATGAATCCTTTTTCCTTTTTCTCCTTTAAACAACATTGAAGAAGCTTGAAACAGCTCTCATTGTGATACAGAGCTGCTAACCCTGCACTCAAAAAGGCTGAGACTCTTTAAGCACAAAATAAATAAGGAAATTCTGTCCCTCAGTGTTGGAAATGTGAAGAATAGTTTATTTATTTGCCAATGCCAAAGCTGTGTTTTAAGCCCTAAATTCCAAACCTTTAAGGGAGGCCTTATTTTTACCTTCTATTGCTTCATTGCCCTTACTATTCAATTTCACAATTACAAAGATCAATCCTTCCAAGTAGTTGATTGATTGCTATCATTGATCTTGTACACAGAAGGTGGGAAAAAAACATACATAAGTCTTGCTTGACGTTTCAGCAAATTTCCTTCATTAAGTGTTTATATTGGCAAACCTGAAATGTATGCTCTTGGCTTGAAAATGGTTCCCTGATGGGCATAGATTGCTGGTCATCCCCTTGCTCACTCTTATAAATTTTTAAATTAGGATGGTGGTAAAACAGAATCGAAGAGAAGAAAGTACCACTTTCTAAACACAAGAGGAAGAAACAAAAATAAAATTTCGCTAGGGTCAATGTAAAGTGACTCTAAACTTCTAAAATCCTTCTAGAAATGTCAGAAAATATTTTTATCCCTAACTTCTTTCCTCTCCTTTCTAAAGCCTCCATATTCTGTTTTCTGTAGACCTTCTTACAAGAGTATATTGGTATTCTTAGCTGGAACTGAGACCCTTTGGCTAAGAATGGAAAATAGAGCTCTGGTTCTCAGCTAAGCCGTGTCTGCAGGCTCACCTGCATGGCTGCCCTCGGACACAGCTTTCATCTTTTCATCAGCCGTCATTGCCAGACAGCACCTACCGGCACTAGAAAGATTTCTCTAGGTCCAGCTCGAAATTATACAATGATTGCTATTTTATGTCTACTGTTGTGGGTACCGAAAAAGAGCACCACCAGACCTTTCAAATATTTGCTTTCCTTCTTTGCGCCTTCAGTCATGTCTCCTTCCTATATGCTGTGAAGACATTTAATCCAATTCAGTGAATATATAAGAATGTTTATATATAAGAGTGTTTAGTACTTTGTTGGGCACAGGAAGCACACATTAAAAAGACATGAACAGTTTTTAAAAAGCGTATAAACTGCTAAGGAAGACAGGCATGTAAACATACATAATTAAGCGTGATAAGTGAACACATTGGACTACACTGAAATTATGGAGGTTAAGTGAGAACAAGCAATGATGAAAGTTCCCATGGGTGGAGGGGAGAAGGAGGACCAGGAAAGAATCCTTAGAAAGACAACCTGCATTGAAATTTGAAAGATTATGAGGTTTTGCCTTTTTTTTAAGATCAAAAGAGATAAATATGTAGTCAAGTTTTAATTTGGGAAAAACAACTATAGTCTAATCTTGGAAACTTTCTTCTCTTGAAGAAGAGTAATTCTTGACCCCGACCTGCTCTTTGCCTAGCCACCTCTTTTCATGTCTGATGAACCACGCTTTCCCCGCTCAGTTGGACTGCCAACTCTGCTGGTTACTACAGTGTATGTTGTTGCTATAGCTCCTGTATTAAACTGGAATTTTTTGTCTTATTGTCTCCTTCTTACTTTTCTTTCTTTAATGCTGCCTCAGAATTAACAGATTTTACTCCTACATGCCTCATCAACTTTACTTATTAAGCTTTCCATATAAAAGTGTTTCAATTTTCTCATCTCTAATATGATAGCAACCATACCTACTTCAAAGAATCCTTGTGAGGAGTAAGTTACTATGTGAAAAGGGCTTAGAACAGTGCAAGGCACATTGCACACACTCGGTTTATATTCTCTGTTAATGAAATAGTCAAGAAAAGCACCTCGCATCCAGGAGCCTAATCTTACTTTTTCACATAAATTGCCTGTTTATCCTCCTGGAAACACTTCCAGTTTGAAACCAGATCTTTCACAATTCAGTAAATATTTGAAAGCATGTAAAAGGCTGTTTGGGCCAGACACTGTTGGATTAACATCCAACAGAACTTTCTCAAGTGTGGGTAAAAAGGACAACCAGCTATACTTCTATCTTTTTTATCTAACGTGCATCATTTTAATCTAAAGCAAGTAGATTTTAGTTAGAGTTTATTTTATGGTAACTCCCAGTGCGGGTAGTTAGGGGCCAGTATGGAGGCTGCAACCACACCTAGCTTCCCTCACAGCTAAGTGGAGCCATGAAAGTATGCTCTGGCCAATGATACGTGAATATCACTACTAGCTCCTGACCTTCAAACCACAGGGTGTTGAATTCCCTACTTCCTTTCTTCTTCTAATATAACATTAGGGAATTGTAATAGTGGGGAATTGTAACCCACCCCACCATTCTTTTGACAGTGGTTCTGTAAGCGCTGGCTCTGACTAATATGTGGCTTGTAGATGGACAGCATATTTATATAGGAATCCTAGGAACTAGCCCTGGCTGGTGTAGCTCAGTGGATTGAGCACGGGCTGCAAACCATAGGGTCGCCGGTTCGATTCCCAATCAGGGCACATGCCTGGGTTACGGGCCAGGTCCTCAGTGGGGGCCACATGAGAGGCAACAACACATTGATGTTTCTCTCCCTCTTTTTCTCCCTCCCTTCCCTTCTGTCTAAAAGTAAATAAATAAAATCTTAAAAAATAATAATAATCCTAAGAACTAACTTCAAAAGATACAGACATCCCTGCTCCAGATTTGCTGACCTTCACTGTGGAGCCAGGATGATGTGAAATCAGAATGATGCACAGCAGACCGTCACTAGTCTTATTGGAATGGGCTGTGCTCATCTGCACAGAGAGAACTTTTCAACCCCCTCCCTTTATCTCTTTGTTATTTTCCCCTCCCCCTCCTTATGAAAACATCTGCCTCCACTGAGATGGGGAGATGTGCTTTATGACATGAGTCCCCCATCTTCCCAAAAGCTAGCATCTAAGTAAAACCACCTTTAAACCTTTAAATTTTAATTTCCTTTAAATCAGCATCTGCCTCAAAAGCCTTCTCACCTTTTGATGGATACAGAAGAAAAAGGGGGGAAATATCAATTCTGGAATTATCATAGGTTAGTCTGTACTTAGAGAAATATGCAAATCAGTTTTAATTTGCATAGAGATAAGTTAATCTCCATAGTAAGTGTAAATCTACATTGAATTTATGTACTTTGATATACTGTATTTCCTCTCTATACTAACATTCTCTTTATTACAAAATATTTGAAGTATTTAATATAACATTTAACATCTATCCTACTTCTAAGTAAGAAATGTTTCTTTGAGAGCAGGGGGAAGAAAATTTCAGTGGTTATAGTCTCTTTACCTCATCTACTTTTACCTTTTCTATAACAATTTAGTTACAGAGCAGAAACCTACGTATGAGCAGCCATTGTACCTGTATCATAACTCCATCAGATTGATATATCTCTACACAGCCTTGCATGGGTTCCAGGAACCATAGACTGAAGTTTGAAAGACTAAAAAGAGTTCTATTCCTGTAAACTAAAAGCCACTCTCACCTCTTCTATCAGTGAAAAAAAAAAAAAAGATAATATATTAAATTATGTTTTCCCCAAAAGAAAGACTACTTATTGTCAAAATCTAACTAAAAGCTATTCCTTAGGAAATAGAACAAATACAAGGATCTCTTGTAATAAGCGAAATTAAGTGTGAACATTCATGCTCATCACAGAATAATAACTTTCTAAACAATATCTCTGAGAAAATTCCTTCTTAAAGCATCAGAGATAAAGTGCAATTTATATTCATACTTTTTCATCTCATTAGAATCTTTTGTGAGAAATCTTTAGCCTGGAGCATCTGTTGCTGCTTGTAGAAATGTGGTTAGAAAGCAAATTGAACTATTTGGGCTATCAAAGTTTGCATTAAGCTGGTCTAGACAAAATTTACTTTGGTCTTTCAATTAATTAACAAACTTAATTTTTTTAAATTACTGTATTTTTTCCATTGTCATTTAGCCCCCCTACACCCCTGCTCCCAGCAGTCACCACTGTTGTCCATGCTCGGAGTCCTTTTCCTTTTTGCTCAGTCCCTCCACCTCCTCATCCCCTCCCTTACCTGCCAGCCTGCTCTCTCTGAGTCTGTCCCTATTTTGCTTGTTAGTTCAGTTTGTTGTTCAGATTCTACATATGGGTGAAATCCTATGGTATTTGTCTTTCTGTTAGTGGCTCATTTCACTTAGCATAATGTTCTCTAGGTCCATCCATGCTATCCCAAAGGGTAAAATTTTCTTACCTCACCTCTTACAGTGTGAAAGAAGTGAGATGTGTGTCTCTCACAATTCTAATTTAAAGCTTACTTGGAACAAGATGATAATTTTCTTCATCAACTTAATGTCCTTCTCCCAAATAGAAATGTGCATTTAAATGGGAAATATAGGATGTATTAAATTTAATATAATAACTTTTCTTGAACTTTTCAAAAATTTCTACTTTCGCCCTAAGGGGAATTTACTCATTTTTCTCTTTTAACATTAAATAAAACATTTCTTGTACAACATTTTTTTAAAGTCTCTGCACACTCACATCCTTCCAACTGCATATTAAGTTATTATTATCTAAATTCTTTCTGCAGAGGTTACATTTCAATTGCTGGCATAACTGTTTTGAATTTTTTCAAAAGCAAAGTACAGTGTTTGTATATGTGTATGTGTGTGTGTGTATTTATACCCACAGAAATAAATTAAGGTTTTTTTATGTTACATATTTAAAGGTTATCATGGTGAAAATCTTTATAGAAGAATCATTTTAAGTTGCTTGTTTGCCTTATGAGGCTGATTTATTCGAAGACCTCGCCCACTCCTCTATACAGTCACTTGAGGCCCTAGGACACCATGAACTGAGCTTTTCTCTCATTATCTTTTAGACCTACCCTTTAGAGAGGTTTAAATGGCAAGTTATGCATCAATAGCAACCTATCTGAGTATCTGGGGAAAAAACCTAAAGGAATTAACAGATAAGTTTATTTATAGATCAATATATAACAAAGTATAGATTAAGTGATACATAACTTGAGATATTCTTGGAATGTTGGCATTCTTGGAATGTAACATTCTTGGACTATTAGAGATTAAAATAGATGACATTACAAAAAAACATAAATGAGCTAAACATCACACTTTGATTTTTTTAATTTCTGCTTTTTACCCAACACACTAAATACATTCAATATTCATTAATATTATTGTTTAAAAATCCATGATTATTTAAGTTTTGGGTATTCTATTTACATTTTCCTAAATAATGAACTCCACTCAGCTTCTGATCTTGAAATTAATTACCCCTACGAACACAAGTCCAGCGGCACATCAAAAGCATCATCCCAAAGTAACTCCCATTCTGAACTACTTAAGAATGTTGGAACTACTGAACTACTTAAGAATGTTACCCAATCTTAGCCATGCCATAGCCACACAATTTCCTTCAAGAAATGAAAACTTTAAAAGTGATGTATGGGGCAGCATGAAGGACAGATGGCTGTATAGATGATCTCCGGGAAGTGAAGGAAGAGTCGATGGTTGTCTGGTCAACAAAAAGGCGTCTTTAAATTTGCTTATTTTGACTATAGTGTGGCGAAAAGCAGAATTATGCAAAATGTTCTGTGTATTGTCTTGTCTATTGTAGAGACTAAATAAAAAGTAACAAAGAATGAGTGTAGAGAGTCTGAGGTCCTCTGATAGATTTACAGCATTTCTGGCAGTATTTCTCTTGGTATTTGCTTTTCGTCATAATACTTTTTTTGCAAACATTAGAAAGCACTGCAGTATTCTGCAAATGGACATAGAAAATGATCCAGATGTCAGCTTTTTTTCTTGTCTCTTGAGATCTCAAAAAGATAGACTTGCACCTCCAGTTTCCATTTCCTGTAGAATCTTGCGCCCGCTCCAAGTCAGCAGATTTATGGAGCTCCCGCTCTCAGGATCTCCTTTGGTTCTGCTTGCGCTCCTGCGGTGCATTTATCACCTAGTGGCTCCGCATGTGCCACCTCAGCAGCATGCAGTTCAAAAGACAGGAATTTTAGGAATCTTTTTCACTTAAACAAACAAACACGCAAAAACAAAGGAAGAAAAAAAGTAAAGAAAGAAAGAAACCGTCCTGCAACATATATTTGCAGGGGTAAGTTCGGAGCTGTTATTCAGGTGATACTCATTGACTGGTAAAGTCAAACTGGTTTTTACAGCTTACGGCTGTTGCCCACTTCCATTGCTTCACTGTGGTTGTCCATTCCGTACAAGTTGTGAAGAATTTTAAATGTCATCCTTGAATGTGGTAGGGTGGGAGGAAAGATGGAGATCTTAAAACCTCAAGAATATAAACAATTTCAACGAAGAATATACACATGTAGTTTTAAAGATTTTTAGCTCACCTACCCAGTCCCTTCTTTCTCACATCTTTTCGACTCTCTTCTCCCTCAGCCCTAAATTCTATTCATTTATTATGTTGAGCAGCTGAGCTATCGCTTTCCTTCATTAGTGATTTTCCTTAACCCATGTCCCAGGTTCACAAATTCTACTACCAAGTAGTTTAGGGATTATTTTTCTGGACAGATAAAATTTTTCCTTAAAAGTAAGCTTGATGCCAATTATAAGGATCACACTTTGTGTGTTTACACAGACTTTATTTTTAGAGCAGTTTTACGTTCAGAGTAAAATTGACCTAAAGGTAAAGAGTTTCCATCTATTCCCGGCACTCTGGCTCCTACATTGTGCCTCCCCGACTATCTGGATTTTGATAGGAACAATCCATAATTAGGAATATGACAACAGTAAAAACAATAGAACATAAAATAACTTTAAGAAATCAGTATTCATATGCATATTAGTTATTTTTGAAATCACTCTCTGAAGTTACCAAATAGGTCATCTGTTTATAGCCCATGGACCCAGCTGCTCCCATATGGACCTCCAAAAAAAGGACTTCAAAATTTGGATGACTGTGACATTTCTGCAGCATAGGGAGTCATTGTTTGTTTTACATACGTTTTTCTTTTAACTAGTTCCTAAGAAAAATAAAGCAGACTCCTTCTGACACTTGAAACCACCCAGTTATTCAGAACTGATCTTATATGTTAGCATTTCCAACCTTGGAAAAATGATCTGATGAAAAACAGGAGACATGATCACAAGTGCATTTTTTTCTCTCGCTGCTGCACATTCACATTAATAATGTATACTGATTGATGTGCACTATCTGGAGACTAGTGGCAATGCTGTTTGGATATTTTCCTGTAATCTCAGACTCGGTGTTATATCTCACTGTACCCCATGTAATCCTCGCTAACTCAGGTTCCTTTAGCAAACTTTTCATCTCTGTTACTTACATTCCTATTCTTAGTCTTCCATGGCTTGACATATTTTAATCTTTATGTTCTAATAGCTAGCCAAGTTTAAAATTAGATACTTTTTAACCTTTAAGGTTTCTTTCTTTCTTTAAAAAATATTCTATCTGTTTAAGTCCCATTGCCAACAAACTTCCTACTGATAACTGTTCCCTATCTGACCCCCGGTCATCACATCATACCTGAATCAGTATTAAAATGGCTTCTTTGCTTAATTTTCATGTTCATTTATCTCAGTCAAATAAAACTGACCTAAAATTTTTTAGAATAATTTTACTATCTTCCTAGGAAACTACATCATTCCCGATTATCACTCTCTTCAAATCTATGCTTGAGTTTATGCTTATCTCTGTATATCCAGAATTATTTAAGTAGTTTGGTCAGTTACTTCACTTCTACAAATATATCATAAAAGGTCTTTCCAGAAAAAGTCCAGCCATTGTTATTATTAATGAGGACAGTTTGCATGATATTTATGTAACCTGGAAGCCAAGAAAAGTGGACTGGAATGTGCATGCGCAAACAATGACGACTTCATTCCACTAGTCAGTGGGGGCGATAGAGGCCACTGAGTGAGCATGTGCACTGTGTGGCCATCTCATTCAAAATGACTGAGCAAGCAGAGCAACTAATCTGCATCAAATTTTGTGTTAAGCTTCAAGATTCCTCTGTGGAAACTATTTAAATGATTCAGAAGGCCACATTTATGGGCAACTGGTGATTGGCAGCTTCATCACAACAACATACCCACTCATTCATCACATCTCGTGCATAGTTGTTTGGTGAAACATTAAATCACCCAGGTGACTCAGCCCTGGTACAGCCCAGATTTGGTGCCCTGTGACTTCTGGCTTTTCCTAAAAATAAAGTCACCTTTAAAAGGGAAGAGATTATAGACAATCGATGAAATTCATGAAAATTCAACAGGACAGCTGATGGCAATTGGGAGAACTGCGTGAGGTCCCAAGGTGCCTACTTTGAAGGAGACTGAAGCATCATTGTCCTATGTACAATGTTTCTTGTATCTTCTTCCATAAATGTGTCTATTTTTCATATTGCATGGCAGGATACCTTCTGGACAGTCCTGATAAAAGTTTCACTCATAGAATTTTTTCCAGGGTTTTATCACAGTCCTTATGTTCAATCATCACACACATGATGTCTTTATTTGATCAAATCAAACGTTGTCATTTACTTGTGCTGTGACCTTGGTAAATGTGTTCATGTTTTTAACATAGTTTACTTCTCTGCAGAATGGAGTTAACATCCACCTTGCCGATTTGCTATGTGGATTGCACAGATAATGTATATATGAGGGGAGACCCCCTAAAAAAGAATTTATTTATAAAAATTTTTTTTCTTACATGTTTAAACTTCAGTCACCTTCAAAGTAGTCTCTATTTGATGTGATACATTTATCGAGACTTTTTTCCACTGCTCAAAACATTTTTTGAATTTGTCATTTTTAATGCCTTTTAGTGCTTCTGCCATTTATTACTTCCACATGGGCAAAATGTTTCCCTTTGAGGTTTTTTATCCTCAGGGAAACAAAACAAAAGTTTCTTGGGGCGAGAGTGGGTGAATAGGGAAGGTCAGGTACTGAGGTCATGCCATTTTCAGTCAAAACCTGCTGAGCACTCAGTGCAGTGTGGACAGGTGTGCTCGTAAATTATCCATCATGAAATGGGCAAATGCATTTAAAGAGTCTTCAACAAAATTCACACAAGCCAAATGCAGCCTCTCACAACAATGCCAGCTGGGACACTGATACAGATGGGTTGCTAGAACACTCATGTAGTACAGGAAGCCTGTACTACAAGGGACCTGCCCTCCAGAAAATCACTTTGGGTTTTTGGGGGCCCCCTCTTGGGAGCTTGTTTGGAGGTTCTAGCAGGGGAGTGCAGCTACTCGTATACCCTTGACCGGAGGTCGGTCGTCTCCTCTAGTTGGGAAGGTCGTCCTCTTCAACCAAGTGCACAGCTTCGGGAGGGATGCACATGGATCGGTGAGGGAGGAAGGGGACACCCGCCTAGCCAGCTGGATCAGCCGAATCAACCCTGGCGACCAATGGGGTGACAGATGTCGCAGCCAGATCGCATTGTAAAACCACAATTGTATCAACCTGAAGCATGAAACCAATAAATGTTAATTTCTTTATTTCTCCAACTCTCAAGAAATTCTCTTGGAACTCTATTGCAATTCTGTTTGTCAACACAAATAACATGGAATCAAATCCTAATATACGAAAAACACTTCAAACTCTGGTTCTGCTTTTGGCTCAAGACGCATTGCATGACCTTCCTTAACAGTGCCTTTAAATGCTACCAATCTAAACGATGAATAACTTCAAAATACTCATGAATTTTTTGCCTATGAGTTTTCTCACAAACACTAATTTTTCTTCCTCATTTTTTAATCCTGTCCTCCATTACTTCTCAAATGTGGTATCCGTGACTAGGGATTCAATCATCAGCTCGATGTCACCATCTCCCAGAAGCCTTGGCATGCTCCTGTTTTGATCTAAGTATTCATCTGTTAACATAGCATTCTCTACAGGTTTGTCATCAAAGTTAACAATGTTCTCTAGACATAATCTACTCATTCTTTTGAGTCTCAGTGGTTAGATGGACCTTGAAGAAGGAAGCATTTCAGTCATCTTTGTGCGCCCAGTGCCCATATACACCTGGCCCAACATAAGGGTTTGAAATATACTAATTAAAGAAGTTGATTTCTTATTAAAATTACAGTTAATTTGCCCAAGTATACTTGTAATTTTATATATTAGTCTACTCTCTTAAATAAATGATAAATTCCTTGTGTATATGATCATACAATATTTCTGTTATTCATGTTACCTAGCATATTACTTTACATACAATATTAGGTAATAACTATTGACTAGTTGATTATAGATATAAAAATGATACTTATAAAGGGAAAATGGTGGGTAGGATAGTTCTTCTGAAGGGGTATAAAGCACTATGTGTCATGAGGATAGCCCTAGGGGTACTGTGTCCCACTACCTCCCGCAGAGTTGGCGTGGCTCTGAGAAGCGTGCTGCTAACAAGGCTGAAGGAAAGTGATATTTTAACTATCAAAGTGATAGTGTTACACTTAAAAAAAAATTCTCCATATGTGTTAGTAAGATTTTTTTTTCTAGAATTCTACCCTAAATTTTAGTGGAGTAGATTTTAGTAGAGGCAGATACTGTGATTCTATAAAAAAATAATAATAAAAGTGATGACTTCATATTTTAGAGCCTTCTATGTGTCAGATAATTAGTTGATAATTTACAAATATCATTTTTAAACTTTAAAATAACTTGGCAATGTACCTATTATCCTTTTATATATACATAGACTGATATATAATCAGAAAGATTAAATAACTATTCTTAGATTATAAGGCTATTAATTACAGTCACAACTCAAATTCAGAAATATATGTACCCAGAGTTTATATATTTGTATTGGATTGAATATTATTACCCCAAATGTCCTTTTTGGACTCTAAGAATGGGACCTCTTTTGGAAGTAGGATCTTTGTAGATGTCATCATTTTAAAATGAGATCATGTTCAGTTAGGGTGAGCCGTAATCCAATATGGTAGCGTCCTTATAAGAAAAGAACTCAGAGACACACTCACTGAGACACAAAAAGAACTAAAAGTGAAGACAGGAAAATATTTGAGTGATGCATCTACAAACCAAGGAACGTCGAGGTCCATGGGCAACACCAGAAGCTAAGAGAAGGCGTGGAGCAGATTGTGCCTTAGAGGCTTCGGCGAGAACGCGGCTCTGCTGACACCTTCATTTAGGACTTTTTAAGCAATCCAGTTTGTGGCAGTTTGTTACCACAGCCCTACAAAACTATTATATATTGTGGGAATATAAAAATGTTATTGCCAGAAAGTTTGGTATTAGCAGCCATACATCTCAGAAAGGAATAAAAAACAAAAACGCTACTGCTTTCCATTTTAATTTTGGCTACATTACATTTTAAAATTACTAAAGTTATTATTTCTTCTTTTTACATTATACATCACTTAACAATTCTTAACATCACTGTCATCAGAAAAAGTCACACTTCTATAATTGGTGATTTGAGCATGATTTCTTTATTATATAAACATGTTATATTTGAAGGAGTTGATGAAAATAGTTCTATAAGATCTGGAAAACTGTGAAGTTTAAATACCTTGAGAATGGGTGACAACGATGAAATTTACCTAAGCTGCTGTGTAAATGTTCAAAAGTCTTAACCACACCGAGTCTGGTGAACAGACCATTCTTTCTCTGTTTATTTAACGGGACAACTCTGATCTTAGCAGAAATAAATATCTTCAGCTCACTCATTGTGCTTCGATTTGTGATAATATGCAATCTACCTTTCCTTAAGCTTCTCCCTACTTCGATAGTTCTTGGTATTTATACTGGCAGGAAAATAATAGGAAATTGCCTGGGAAAAGGCTATGCGAACCTATGCAAATAATACAGAATTTTGCTCATACGTGTGTCCCTCAATCATATGCTTAGGGACCTACTAAAAAGAGGTGTGAGTAGAATTCGTACTTAGAAAAAAAAACAATAATTGAATATAATAATTCTACTAACCGTTGTTTCACAAGTTACCTTAACAAGTCCCATTCTGTGGTCCTTACGTAAAGCTGATACTTCCTCACTGAGAAAAACATTGAAGAAACTAAATAGGACAGTCTGACTTTGTTCATAGTATTCTTGTCTCTCAGAGTTTAAAAATGACAGCCTGAAAAATTAACAAGCTGTTAATCACAAACTTTCTTTAGCCCAGACTGTTCTTATCCATCAACTTTTGTACCCTAAAGTTAATTGCACCTTAGGATCTATTAATGGGTTAATACATGGGGCGGCATGTTCATTTTCATTTTGTTTTCCTAACATAAAACAGAATCTTGGCAAGTTTAATGGGATATCGAATGCTTTTATATGTCCATGAGTAGTTTTTATTCATATTATAACACTTTGTGATAAATTGTGATGTCAAAAAAGCCATTTGAAGATACACTGAAGGTGTTTAGAGATGGAAGGCAGCTTAGAAAAATTACCTACTGAAATATTTGTAGAGAATCTAAATGCCCATACCAGTTATTATAATAGAGCTATAACGGTGCAGAAATATGAAAGAAACTGGCAATAGAATGAGAAAAGAAACCACAGAGTAGGAGAAAATATTTGCAAAAATATATGTTATAAAGGATTGTTACCCAAAATACACAAAAAACTCTTAAAACTCAATAATAAAACAAATAGTCCATAAAAATTGTCAAAAGACTTGAACAGATGCCATACCAAAGAAAATAAAAAGATGGCAAATAAGCATGTAAAAATATTCTGAACATCATATGTCATTAGTAAATTGCCAATTAGGGTACCTTTATCACCTATTTAGAGTGGTAAAAACCCAAAACACTGACAACAAGCTGTCAAATCATAGAGAAATGCTGGCTTAGTGTGGGGAGCAACAGAACTTCCCATTCATTTCTGTTGGGAATGCAAAACTGTACAGCCACTTTTGAAGGCAGTTTGAGTTTCTTACAAAACTAAACATACTTCTATTATACAATCCAGCACTTGCAACCCTTGGTATTTACACAAAAGGGCTGAAAATATATCCACACAAAAACCTATATGGAGATATTTATAGTAGCTTTATTCATAATACACACAATTTGGAAGCAACTGAGATGTCCTTCAGTTCATAAATGGATAAATACATTGTGGAACATTCAGACAATGAAATATTAATCAGCAGTTAAAAACAAGTGATGTATCAATGAAAAGACGTGGAGGATACATATTGCATATTACCAAGTGAAAGAAGTAAATCTTAAAAGACTACATACTGTATGATTTCAACTATTTGACATCCTAGAAAAGGAAAACCTGTGGAGACAGTAAAAGAAAAAGGAACAGTGGTTGCCAGAACCTGGAGGGGAAGAAGGGGTGAATAGGCAGAGCACAGAGGATTTTCAGGGCAAGGAGACTCTTCTGCTTGATGGATAGTATAATACTGGATAAGTGTCATTATACATTTGTCAAAACCCATAGAACCTACAACACCAAGAGTGAATTCTAATGTAAACTATGACTTTTGGGTAAAAATGATGTGTCAGTGTAGGTTTCTTGACTGTAACTAATATTCAATCCTGGTGTAAGATGTTTCATAAGGTTAAGTAATATTACTTTTTGTTGTATCATGTTAATGCAACTTGACATAGGTATCTAGTGAATAACACTGCATATAATTGTTCCTCTAATTCAAAAATAGGTTAAAAAGAGAAAAAAGTGAATGTTTTAAATGACCTCTTTTTGTTTTATTATAAAATATTTACCTACATCTCAATTGTACTAGGCTCTGATGAAAAATAGATGAATTACAAAAGTTTTGCACTCTCAGGGAAATTTCTTGTAATATAAGGTTAATATATGTGTGAAAATAATTATAATTTTGCTAAAAAGAGATAAACACAATAAGAATTCTATAGGGATTAAGAGAGTAACACACTTTCAGAAGTATGATTGAAGTATATGGTATAGATTTCATACAAATTAGGTGATGATGGCAATGGTGAAATACCTTCCCTTGTTTCCTCATTCCTTCATCTATTCAGTGATTTGGGAAACAAACCATTCTAGAGATGGGGTCTCCACTGCAATGTCTGCACACAAATACTTTCCAACTGGCAGGAAGACAGAGGAAGTTTTGAAGACAATAACTTTTCAGATCCTTATGTTCCTTATAATATTTTTCCTAAAACTGATTTTTGTATCACTCTGAGGTAGAAGCTTTATCCGTGGTCTCATGATTACAATTTCCTACACTGGTTTTTATTGGAGAGTATCTTTAGGCCACAATTAACCTTACAAAGATGAAAAGGTCAGGGGTGAAAAATCACCTGAAACACCAAACAAAATGACCCTAATGTATCTACATTTGTAACTCACTTTTTTTTCTAATTCTTCTTTTTAATAGAATTACAGGCAAACCAAATTGAGTTGTTTTCTCATAAATTCATAAAAACATTTTGATTATAAATAATTATACTTTTATAAATAAAACAGAGGTAAAAGTACTAAGTTGTTAAAACAAAATTATCTCTATTCTCATCTACTTAATACGTAAATAAATTTGTCAATGCATGTATTTAAAAAGTGAAAAACAAAAAAGCCACCTCCATCTTATTGAGACATATTTTCAATAACATTTTGTTTTATTTAAATATATTTTATGTATTTATTTTGTTTTATTTGTTTTGTAAAAATAAGTATATTGATAACTCAATTCAGAAGAAAAAAGATTTTTATACTTTGAGGCTTGTAATTTGTAAATTTTAAAAAACTTAGGTTATATTTGGCATTTTGTACAGAGAAATATCATAGGGTGGTCATAAAAGGTTTCCAAGCATGACTATATATTACATTGAAAAAAAAAAAAAATTCCGCCCGGCTGGTGTAGCTCAGTGGATTGATCGCTGGCTGGGAACCAGAGGGTCCCAGTTCGATTCCCAGTCGGGGCATATGCCTGGGTTGTGGGCCAGGTCCCTGTGAGGGCCATGTGAGAGGCAACCATACATTGTTCTTTCTCTCTGTTCTCTCTCTGAAAATAAATAAATAAAATCTTTAAAAAAAAATTCTGTGAGCAAAGTGAAATGGAAATATAAGTTCAACATGAAAAAGGGACAACATAAAACATCTGACTCCTTAAAAAATTCATGTTTACATATTTTAAAATAAATTATGACAGGTTTCAAATAGCCATAACATTGAGGTGCTATTATTTCTTTCAAAAGAACAATAAAATAGTGTGTTGGGAATATATCATTAGCAATTATTTAAGTTTATGTTTAAAAATGTCAGATGTAAATTTACAAATGTACAAAGGCACATATGATTATTTTAACATTTCTTAAGAACTATATAAACAAAAAAAATTTCAAAAACCAATGTTCCAAATAAAATCTTAGGTGCACAAAACCTTTTTAAACGTATGGAGTGTCTGTTTGTTTCATTGTTTGATGAGTAAAAACAAAACTAATAGAGATGAGGAGATCCAACATGGCAGAGGAGTAAGTGGAAGCTACACTAACCTCCTCCCAGGACCAATCTGGAATTACAACTATATTGTAGAGAAATCATCCTGAATTACCAATTGAACACTAGCTAGAGAGAAGCCTTGCAACCATGGACAAACAGGAGGAGACACTTCAGCACAGCGTGACTTGGAGGGAGTGCAGAGGAGATGTGAGAGTGCTGGCTAGGCTCCCATGAGTGGTAGCTGAACTGCCAGAGGGGTATTTCAGTGGCCAGGAGGTTATCCCTGAGAAGTGTGGGATCTAAACCCTAAGCTGGGATCCCCAGCCTACAGCACCAGAGATGGAAAGGAATCCAGTTAACATTCAGAGATGAAAAGCAGCAGGGTTTCTGTCTGCCAGGGAAAGACACCTGGAGACACAGAGAGCCTTTTAAAGGGCCAAAGCACAAAATTTTATTTGTAGCCACATACCCTGGGGACCGGGAAAGGGAGGGGAGAGTGGACTAGAGATGCTTGAGGAAAGTCCTGGGTGGTGGCTCTGGGGAGAGAACTGAAAGAACAGCTACCAGAATCCCTATGCTGAGTCATTCCCCATACTGTATAAGCCAACTATCTCAGGCAGAGCACTCCTCTCCAAGAGACATCAGCCTGAGGGGAAACAATAGCCCCACCCACAGGAATTACTCTGCCCCACCCTGTGGTGTTTAAACCTGACTTCAGATTATAGATTGATTAGATTAATGACTGATCAGTTTAACAGCTGATTAGTAACATCTAAAATGGATTGCTAAGTGAAACAAACCAAGCAGTAAAAGAGAAATACCATATGATCTCACCTATAAGTGGAACCTAATCAACAAAACAAACAAGCAAACAAAATAAAACCAGAGACATGGAAATAAAGAACAATCTAACAGTAACAAGAGAGGAGAAGAGAGAGGGATAATAGGGGATAATGGGGGGAGGGGAGGTCAAGGAACATGTATAAAGGACACATGGACAAAGTCAAAGAGTCAAAGTCAAAGTTCAAGGGTCGAGGCAGGGATGGGTGGGGCAAGGCGGCATGGTGGGTGAAAATGGAGACAATTGTACTTGAACAATAAAAAAAGACATAAAAAATAAAATGGAAAATACAGAAAAGCAGCCAAAATAGGAAGACAAAGAAATAAACATCGAATGAAAGAACAAGAGAATTTCCAGAAGGACTAGATGAAATGGAAGTAAACAATTTATCAGATAGAATATTTAGAATAAATGATTATAAAGATACTCAACAGCATGAGAAAAGACATAGAAACCATAAGAAAGGATCAGTCAGAAATAAAGAATGCAATATATATCAGATATATATATCACACTGGAAGGAATAAACATTAGGTTATAAAGCAGTAGACTGAATCAGTGTTTTGGAAAACAAGGTAGAAGAAAAATCAGGCAGAGCAGCAAAAATAAAAAAAAGAATCTAAAAAAATGAGGAGAGCTTAAGGAACATCTTGGACAACATGAAGTGTAACGATATCTGCATCATGGAAATACCAAAAGGAAAAGAGAGTGAGCAAGGGATTGAGAACCTATTTGAAGAAATAATGACCTAAAACTTTCCTAATCTGGTGAAAGAAAACATCACACAAGTCCAGGAAGCTCAGAGAATCCCAAACAAATTGGACCCAACAAAGCCTACACTGAGACACATCATAATTAAAATGAAAAGGCTTAAAGACAAAGAGAGAATCTTAAAAGCCACAAGAAAAAAGCAGGCACTTACAAAGGAGCACCAATTAGACTGTCATCTGATTACTTATCAGAAACATTTCAAGATAGAAGGGAGTGGCTTAAAATATCCAGGGTGATAAAAAGCAAGGACCTACAACCATGGCTACTTTACTCAGCAAGGCTAGCATTTAAAATTGAGGAGAAATCAAGAGCTTTACAGACAAGAAAAAGCTAAAGGAGTTTGTTAACACCAAACTAGTACTACAACAAATGTTAAAGGACTTGTTTTAAAAAGAAGAAAAAGAGAAAAAAAAAAAAAAAACAGAGGAAAACAGTCTAACAATAAAATGGCACTATATGTGTATCTATAAATAATCACCTTGAATGTAAATGGCTTAAATGCTCCAGCCAGAAGACAGAGGGTAGCTGAGTGGATAAAAACAAGTACTATATATATGCTGCCTCCAAGAGACCATTCTCAGATCAAAAGATACACACAGACTAAAAGTAAAGGGTTGGGAAAAGATATTTCATGCAAATGGAAAAGAAAAATAAAAGCTGGGTTATTGGTACCTGTATCTGAAAAAATAGACTTTAAAACCAAGGCTATATTAAGAGACAAAGAAGGAAACTACATATCATAAAGGGAATGATCCAAAAAGAAGATAAAACCCTAGTAAACATGTATGCAGCCAACATAGGAGCACCTAAATACGTAAAGCATATCTTGAAGGACATAAAAGGAGAGATTGACAGCAACACAGTCATAGTTGGGTATTTTAACACCCTATTGACTTCAATGGATAGATTTTCCAGACAGAGAATCAACAAGGAGACGGTGACCTTACAAAACACACTAGATCAAATGGATTTAATTGATATCTTCAGAGCATTTCATTGCAAAGCAGCAGAATACACATACTTTTAAGTGCACATGGAACATTTTCAAGGGTAGGCACATGCTAGGACATAAAGCAAGTCTCAATAAATTTAAGAATATTGAAACTTTATCAAGCATCTTTTCTGACCACAATGCTATGAAACTAGAAATCAATCACAAAAACACTGAAAAATACACAAATACCTGGAAGTTAAATAACACGTTATTATACAATGAATGGTTCAACAACAAGAGCAAGGAAGAAATCAAAAGATACCTTGACAAATGAAAATGAGGACACAATAATCCAAAATCTGTGGGACACTAAAGAAGCAATCCTATCAGGGAATTCATAGCATTATAAATAGTACTATAAACTCATAGCATTATAGCCCTATCTCATAAAACAAGAAAAAGATTAAATAAACAATCTAACTTCACACATAAAGGACTTGAAAAGGAACAACAAACAAAGCCCAATGTGAGTAGAAGGAAGGAAATAATTAATATCAGATCAAATATAAATAAAATAAAATAAAATAAAATAAAATGATTCAAAAGGCCAGTGAATCTAAGAGCTGTTTCTTTGAAAAGATAAACAAGATTGACAAGCCTTTAACCAGACTCATCAATAAAAAAGAGAAAGGACCCAAAAATTAAAACCAGAAATGAAAGAGGAGAAATAACAACTGACATCAAAGAATTGTAAAAAATATTATGAACAATTATATGCCAACAAACTGGACAACCTGGACAAAATAAATAAACTCCTCAAAACATACAGTCTTCCAAAAATAAACCAAGAAGAATCAGGTAATCTGAATAGACAGATTACACCTAATGAAATTGAATCAGTAATTAAAAAAAAAAAAAAAAAAAAAAAAAAAACTCAACCATCAGGAGCCCTGGACCAGATAGCTTCACAGGTGAATTTTACCAAACATTCTGAGAATTATAACCTCTCCTTCTCAAACTATTTTATAAAATTCAAAAGGAGAGAAGGCCCCTAAACTCATTGTATGAGACCAGCATTATCCTAATTAGAAAACCAGATAAAACACTACAAAGAAGTAAAATTATAGGTAAATATCACTGCTGAACATAGACAGTAAAATTCTCAATAAAATATTAGCAAACAAAATACAGCAATGAATCAAAAAGATCATACACCATGATCAAGTGGGATTTATTTTGGGAATACAAGGATGGTACCACAATCACAAATCAATAAATATAATTCACCAATAAACAAAATGAAGGATAAAAACCACTTGATTACATCAATAGATGGAGAAAAAGCTTTTGATAAAATCCAGCAACCATGTATAAAGAAAACTCTTAGCAAAGTGGGAATAGAGGGAATATACCCAGACATAATAAAGGCCATATATGAAAATCCCATTGCCAGAATCATACTCAATATGCAAAAACTCAAGACATTCCCCTTAAAATTGGGAAAAGACAGGATGTCCACTTCTACCTCTCTTATTCAACATAGTACTGGAAGCAATTATACAAGAAGAAATAAAAGGCATCCATGTTGGAAAGGAAGAAGTAAAATTGTCTATTTGCAGACAACATGATACTGTACATAAAGAACCTCAAATATTCCACAAAGAAACTAGTAGTACTAATAAGTAAATTCAGCAAAGTAGCAGGATACAGAATTAATATTCAGAAATCAGTTGTATTTTTATGTGCCAAACATGAACTATCAGAAAGGGAAATTAAGAAAACAATCCCATTCACAATTGCTTCCAAAAGAATAAAATACCTAGGAATAAACCTAACCACAGATGTAAAATACCTGTACTCAGAAAAGTATGACACTGAAAAAAGAAATTGAAGAAGATATAAATAAGTGGAAGCACATACCATGTTCATGGAGAGGATGAATTAACATCTTTAAAATGCCCGTACTAACCAAAGCAATCTATAGATTCAATTCAATTCCTATCAAGAATTTAATGATATATTTCACAGAACTAGAATATTTTGAAACTTTATATGGAACCACAAAAGGCCCAGCATAGCAACAGTGATCCTGAGAAAGAAGAAAAAAGTTGGAGGAAAGTCACTACCTAATATCAAACTATACTACAAGTCCATAGTAACCAAAACAGCCTGGTACTGGCATAAAAAGACACACAGATTAATGGAACAGAATAGAGAGCCCAGAAATAAACCCACACCTTCACAGTCAATTACTATTTGAAAGAGGAAGCAAGCACATACAATGGGCTAAAGATAGTTTATTCACTAAAAGGTGTTGGGACAATTGGACAGATATGTGCAGAAAAATGAAACTAGACCACCCTCTTACACCACACACAAGAATAAATTCAAAATGGGTCCAAGACTTAAACGTTAGACCCCAAATCATAAAAATCCTAGAAGAAAATATAAATAGCAGAATCTCAGACATTGCTTGTAGAGATTTTTTATTATCTGTATCTCCCTAGGCAAGGGAAACAAGAAAAAATAAACAAATAGTACTTCATCAAACTAAAATGATTTTTGCACAGCAAAGAAAACCATCAAAAAAAATCAGAAGACAACCCACAGAATGGGAGAACATATTCACCAACACATCTGATAAGGGGTTAATATCCAAGATTTATAAAGTACTTATAGAACTCAACACTACAAAACCTAACATCCCAATTAAAAAATGGGTAAAATACCTGAATACCTTTGAAGACATTCCTTCAAAGAAGACATACAGACAGCCAATAGTCATGCCACTAATCATCAGAGAAATGCAAATAAAAAACCACAATGATCTACCATCTCACACCTGTCGGAATGGCTATCATCAATAAATCAACAAACAACAGGTACTGGCAAGGATGTGGAGAAAGGGGAACCCTTTTGCACTGTTGGTGGGAATGCAGACTGGTATAGCCACTGTGGAAAGCAGTGGGGAGATACCTCAAAAAATTAAAAATGGATCTGCCTTTTGACCTAGCATTTTCACTTCTAGGAATATATATGAAGGAACCCAAAACACTAATTCAAAAGAACATAAATACCCCTATGTTCACTGTAGCATTATTTACGATTGCCAAGATATGGAAGCAGCCCAGGTGTCCATCAATACATGAGCGCATAAAACAACTATGGGACATTTATGCAAAGGAATTCTACTTGGCTATGAAAAAGAGGAAAATTTTACCCATTGCAACAGGGTTGGATGGACCTGGAGAACATTATGCTAAGTTTAATAATCCAGTCAGAGAAAGAAAAATACAATATTACTTCACTCATATGTGGAATCTAACAAACAAACTGAACTAACAAGCAAAATAGACACAGACTCATAGATGGAAAACAGATGACCGCTAGTGGGGTGAGGAGTTAGGGGGTGGAGGGATTGAGCAAAAAGGCAAAGGACTCATGAACATAGACCACAATGTGGTAATTGCTGGGGGAAGGTTGGTGTAAGGGGACTAAATGGTAATAGAAAAATATAATAAAGATGATACATTTTAAAAATTTAAAAAATGAAACAAAACAAAATCTAATAGAGAAGAAAAGATTAAAAAGATTGTGGGGTTCCCACAATTCTAAGGAGTCATTGTCTAGGTTATTGCTATCCACTAGAAATATAATATGAGTCACTTGTACAATTTGATATTGTGTAAAAAAACTAAAGGAAAATACAGATGTAATTACTTTTAATAAAATACCCATTTTATTATAATATATTCCAAATATCTTATGAGACATAATCAATGCATAGATACATCTTTGAATTCTGGAGTGTATTTTATACTTATAAACCCTCTCAATATGTACCAATAATATTGAAAGTGTCCAATAGACACATGTGGCCTGGAGCTGATTTACTGGACAGTTCATGTCTAGGCTGGCTTTTTACATTTTATTCATGCATGTACCACTGCTAAATTTTCTATATCTCCGTAAACAATACAACACATTCCCTGATTTTTGCCATTTTACATATTACTTTTAGTGTATGGACTTTTTATTTTTCTTTGAACTGATTTATCATTTTGAATAAGTTAATTAACAGTAATTTTAAAAATAATTTTTTTTTCACTTTTCATATACAGAAGATAACCATAAAAACAAATGCAATTTAAAATGCCATTATACTTTGGATAGCTATTTTTGCCTGAGATCAGTTCTCTGTTAGAAAGACTAAGGAACAGTTATGTAAGAACATAAAATACATGAGAAGTTTCTCTTTAAAATGATCAGAATTACAGAGAGAAAGCATGAACATCTCGCCATGGTATTCAGTACAAAGTCTCTGTACCACCGACAATAGTTCTGATGATCTCAGTGTCACGTGCCCACAATGAGATTCCATCATTGGGGTCGTTCTTTAGCTCTTTAGTGGGGCTCATGGGACAAAACCATATTTTCTCAGTTATTCAAGCTAGTGTATAGTTTAAGTACTAGATTTTTCTTTTAGGTAGAGGATTCTGTTATCTTTCTACATTACTTTGTGTTACTGAATTTTATTATATTTCATTGGGGCCTGACAGACTACCTGAGAGATTCTGTGATGAAAACAGAAGCTAAGAAATTCTTAATTTTTTATGTGAGTGATATCTATAAAATAGATTATGCTTTATTTATATATATATATATGTCATAGAAAAGTCTCAAGAAGGTTATGAAATAAGAGATTTTGAAAATGACTGATCTCTACTTATCTAAATCAAATGTCAAAGACTTTGACTTGTGTTCTTACTGGTTAGATTAAATGAGAGTAGCCCAGAGTCTAATACCACATAATATTAAGATAAAATGGTGAAGGTACATTTATAAGAGATTTTTTTTTAGACTTTATTTATTTATTTTTAGCGAGAAAGGGGGAGAGAAAGAGAGAGAGAAACATCACTGTTTGGTTGCCTCTCGAATGCTCCCTACTGGGGTCCTGGCCCACAATCCAGGCATGAGCCCTGACTGGGAATCCAACCAGCGACCCTTTGGTTCATAGGCGGGCACTCAAACCACTGAACTACACCAGCCAGGGCTGAAAGTACATTTATATCTGTAAAAAAATAAAAATCTCTAGGCACCTAGGTTTTTGTTACTCTGACGAATTTTATTAGTATCTTGAATATCATCTGTGATTACAGAACATGAATATTTCCCCTGGTAATAAAATACCATTGCAAATAATATAGATCTTTCTACTGATAACATATTATTCCATTATGATTTACCTGTTAAGTAAATATATTTGTTGAAATTTAAAACTTCATAGCTTTATGTTAATAATGAATAATTATTTTATTAAAACTAGAGGCAGTTCAACATGATATTTGAAGAAATTGACTTTACTGGAATGTCTCCAGAATACAAGAGTCCTCCACTGTTCCTAGCAGAAAGGAGATCTTAAAAATATATATATTTTGAATGAGAAAGTAATTTTATTCCCATTACTAGATCTTTTGACTAAAATGCTTAGAATGTCATACCCTCCAAAAAACAAGATACACAATTGTATGTTGTATAATTTCCTAAGTAAAATAAATGCAAGGGTGAATTGTATTAGATGATAACAATAGTGAGGTGCGTCTGGAAGGATTATGTTTAACTCTATTTTATTTTCCATTTCCCTGCAATGAAATAATATTTTTTTTGTTGAAAAATATTAGGCTGTTGCCAAAGAAGATGCAGTTTGAGTTACTAACTTCAAGAGGTTTAGACCATACTTACTACCTGCTAAACATTACTCCAGATCACCTTAAGCCGTTTGTTAATGTCCCTGCACTCTTATCTAACTTCTTCATTCATTGTTTACCCGTCAAATTTATGTGTTCGGGTGGGTGTAACACACTGTAAAACATGCCCAAATTATGCCTGTGGTGACTGAGGTGTTTTTAAAACCTGCATTAATTCTTTCTGTGTATAAGTGATGAATCTGGTGTATTCAAGAGCACTTCTTTTTCCTGAAAATAAAAACAACAACAAAACTTTGAGCTTTTCAGGTCTATTCCAGATCCCAAACATTTCTTTTTTAAAAAAGAAATTGTGTTTGGGTAATCATTCTTATTATTCAGATACTTGCTTATCACTTACTGTCTTCTGATAGCCCTACAACATCTCAGTCACTTGCCATTCTCTGAATTGTCTCCCACTTTTTTCCACTATTCAGTAAAATGTAGGTGTTCTCTGGGATTTTTCACAAGGATTTTGTTTGTACTAGGTGACAAAGCATATCTATCTATCTTTCTATCTGTCATCTATGTATTTAATCTATCTATATATCATCTATCTTATCTATCAATCAATTATACACAGCAGTACTGAATGTACAGCAATACCCCCTTATCTACATGGAATGTGTTTTAGGACCCCCAGTGGGTGCGTGAAACCACAGATAATACTAACCCTATACATAATATATTCTTTGTATGCATACATGCCTATGATAAAGTTTAATTTATAAATTAGATTATAGGTAAGAGATTATAACAATAAGTAATAATTAGAACAGTGATAACAATGTTGTATTAAAGTTATATGAAAATAGCATTATTAAGTAAAATAAAGGTTAATTGAACATAAGCACCATGATACCCTGACCATCAATCTGATAACAGAAATGGTGACTAAGTTAAAAACAGGCGAGAGTGCATGCAGAGTGCCGTCACTGGACAAAGGGATGACCCATAGCTCAGGCAGGACAAAGCAGGGTGGTGTGAGATTTCATCATGCTACTTATGGACATTGAGACTTATGGATTCTTTTTATTAGGAATTTTCCATGTAAGACTTTTTTGGTTGTTTTGGTCACTTGGGAGAGACAATGGGTAACAAACTACTGAAAGCAAAACTGCAGATAAGCTAGGACTATTGTAGTGATTTTTAATGATTAGTTTTGGAGAACTTCAAACTGTCTTCCCATGTAAAAACTAAAATTGCTTTGCTTTAACATGTAATTAATCTGATTTTTCCCCTTTAGCTTATGAAATTTCCCATATTTCATGATTTCTTTTTTTTTTTTTTTAAGATTTTATTTATTTATTTTCAGAGAGAGAAGGGAGGGAGAAAGAACAATGTATGGTTGCCTTTCACATGGCCCTCATGGGGACCTGGCCCGCAACCCAGGCATATGCCCCGACTGGGAATCGAACCGGGACCCTCTGGTTCCCAGCCCGCGCTCAATCCACTGAGCTACACCAGCCGGGCTTCATGATTTCTTAAGGCTACAAAAGATCTTAGTGATTCAGGCCAAAATTTTGGGCAAATTAGTAAGAGAAATAAAACTTCCAGCCAAGATAGAGGTGCATGTAGAGACACTTTGCCTGCTTGCACAACCAAAAGAAGGGCAACAACCAATTTAAAAACAAAAAATAACCAGAAGTGCAAGAGCCCGGCTGGTGTGGCTCAGTGGATTGAGCACGGGCTGGGAACCGGAGGGTCCCGGTTCGATTCCCAGTCGGGGCACATGCCTGGGTTGCGGGCCAGGTCCCCAGTGAGGGCCAGGTGAGAGGCAACCATACATTGCTCTTTCTCTCTCCCTTCTCCTCTCTCTGAAAATAGATAAATAAAATCTTTAAAAAAAAAATAACCAGAAGTGCAAGAAAATCGAAAAGTATGGTAGTCCAACAACCAAGGTGTTAAAGAAGTAACCAATAGGAGGGGCAGAGACTGGCAGCTGGGGTAGAGAGGACTCGCGGCAAGGCAGCAAGTGGCAGAGTAGGTGAGGGGGCAGTTGGCAGAGCAAGTGGTCCCACATTCCCATCCAGATAAACCAGGAGGAACAACTGGGCATGGAGACAGTCTGTGCAACCCAGGGTTACAGTGTGGGGAAATAAAGCCTCAAAACCTCTGACTGAAAAAACCTGTGGGGGTTGAGGCAGCAGCAGGAGAAACTCCCAGCCTCACAGGAGAGTTCCTTGGAGAGACCCACAGGGTCCTAGAACATACACAAAAGCGCCCACCTGGGAATCATTACCAGAAGGGCCCGATTTGATTGTGGGTAGTGGGGGAAGTGACTGAAAACTGGCAGAGAGTGGAGCAAGTGGCACTATTCCCTCTCGGGCTCCTCCCCCACATATAGCATCACAATGCAGCGACATGGGTTGCCTTGCCCTGGTGCATACCTAAGGCTCCACACCTTACTATATAACAGGCATGACGAGACAAAAAAAAAAATGGCCCAAATGAAAGAACAGATGAAAGCTACAGAAAAAATGCAACTAATGAATGAAGAGATAGCCAACGTATCAGATGCAGAGTTCAAAACACTGGTAATCAGGATGTTCACAGAAATGGTTGAGTATGGATGCAAACTAGAGGAAAAAGTGAAGGTTATGAAAAGTGAAATAAAGGAAAATGCAAAGGAAACCAACAGTGAAGGAAAGGAAACCGGTACTCAGATCAACGACTTAGAGCATAAGGAAGAAATAAACATTCAACTAGAACAGAATGAAGAAACACGAATTCAAAAAGATGAGGAGAGGCTTAGGAACCTATGGGACAACTTTTCAACATCCTAATCATAGGGGTGCCAGAAGGAGAAGAGGAAGAGCAAGAAATGGAAAACTTATTTTTAAAAGTAGTGAAGGAGAATTTCCTCAATCTGGCAAAGGAACTAGATTTCTAGGAAGTCCAGGAAGCTGAGAGAGTCCCAAAAGAGTTGGACTCAAGGAAGCACACACCAAGACACATCATAACTACATTACCCAAGATTAAAGATAAGGAGAGAATCTTAAAAGCAGCAAGAGAAAAGGAGATAGTTACCTACAAAGGAGTTCTCATAAGACTATCAGCTTATTTTTCAAATAAATCTTGCAGCCAAGAAGGGGCTGGAAAGAAGTACTCAAAGTCATGAAAGGCAATGACCTATATCCTCTAGATTACTCTACCCAGCAAAGCTATTATTTAGAATGGAAGGGCAGATAAAATACTTCCCAGATAAGATCAAGTTAAAGGAGTTCATTATTACTAAGCCTTATTATATGATATATGTTGAAGGAATTTATCTAAGAAAAAGATGAAGACCAAAAATATGAACAGTAAAATGACAACAAACGCATAACTATCAACGACCAAACCTAAAAAAAATAAAAATAAAAATGAATTAAGCAAACAACTAGAACAGGAACAGATTCACAGAAATAGAGATCACATGGAGGGTTATCAGTGGGGAGTAGGAGGGAGGAGAATGGGGGAAAACGTACAGGGAATAAGAACCATAAATGGTAGGTAGAAAATAGACAGAGGGAGGTTAAGAATAGTATGGGAAATGGAGAAGCCAAAGAACTTATATGTATAACTAATGGACAAGAACTAAGGTGGGGAAATGATGGTGGGGGAGGGGGTACAGGGCAGAAGGGAACAAAGGTAGGAAAAAAATAGGACAACTGTAATAGCATAATCAATAAATATATTTAAAAGTAAAATAAAAGAGAAGTAAAGATGTATTTTCTTTGTTAAAGAAACTTGTTAAAAACAGAACACCTTGAATTCCTCTATAACAAATGTAAAGCCCAATTGTCTCCTTAACTGTCTAAAACAGAGCTTGGGATAGGCAGTCCTTGGTGATCATCCTTTCTGTCCCTGTGTTCCCTACATTTACTCCTTTGCTTCATTCTTTCCTATAACTTCACACATTTTGTAATAGCGTCTTTTCTATAAATGCGCAGGATTTCAGTTTCATCAGGAACATGAGTCTGTCCTGGCTACTAATAATAAATCTGCTTTCCAGAATACAGGATTTTCTACTATATTAAGGGTATTATAATCAAATATAAAATAAAGAAAATGACACTCTTGAAGAAATACCATGTTCTCCAGGTCCATCCATGCTGTCACAAAAGGTAAAATTTTCTTTTTTTACGGTCAAGTATTATTCCACTGTGTAAATGTCCCATAGTTGTTTTATTCACTCATCTGCTGCTGGACACTTATTTCTAAGTGAAATAAGTCAGAGAAAAACAAATACCATATGATTTCACTCATATATGGAATCAAATGCCAGCAAACTGAACTAACAAGCAAAATAGTGACAGATTCATAGATAAAGAGCAAGATGACAGCTCTGGGGGGATGGTTAGGGGTGGAGCAATTAAGCAAAAACAAAAAAGGACCCATGGAATGGACAGCAGTGTGGTGATCTGGGGGGAAGAGGGTATAAGACAGATAAATGGTAATAGAAAAATACAATAAATAAAGAAATAGCAATAACCCAAGCATCTGTTTCTTGGTGATTTGGTTGTGGTTTAACATATTTTTATTTGGGGATAGGTTTTATAATCACTTGAAGTCATCACTTTAGTGTGGATCATGCTTATAGATCTGAGATAAACTGACCATGCTTTGGCAGAGCCATTGGGGAGGAATTACGGCCAATCCCTTAAATGTTTGCAGATGCTCTGTAGCTAAGTCAACCCAAACTGATTGTTATTGAGACCACACTGAGTGGCTTTACTGTACCCTGGCCCTGACAGACTTGCTCTTGAGTGATAATATTTAAAAAAAAAATTCTGCTAGCATAGTCCCCCATTTCCAATAACGTTAGGAAGTAAAACATCTTGTTTTTAATAAGCCATTTTAATTTAAAATTTTTTCAATTGTCCTTTTCCAATGCAAAGCCATACCGAATGATATAAAACCTCTGAAATGCAGTTTTCCTGAGAATAGCTGGTTGAGTTGATTAAATATCTATTTGTTGGAATATTCAGAATGACTCTTCATGTCATTTTGGAAATGAAGGTTAATATTTATATCTAGCTAAAAGAATATAAAAGTATGTGGTGATTAACATTTCATCAACACAACAGTTTTATTCAAATAGAAAAACTTTTAAAAACATAAATACATTATATGAAAGAAATAAACAGGCAAATAATTATTTTTAAAATAATTTTAAGAATTATTTTACAAATTAATATATTTTATGCATGGATAGGTTTTAAGGCAGTTTCCTTTGGCTGTATGTCTAAGTATTATTATAGATAGGTTCATAGACAGGTAGGTAGGTAGATAGATAAATACAGCTAGACATATAGATCTATGTTTTTCTACAATACATGTATACATGATATATGATATATATATATGTGTATTGTACAAATAGAATCTTGAATAGTCATTTTCCATTATGATAATTAATAATGCTAAGTATTAATCAATTTTAAATGAAGTTTTCATGGAACAAGTGTTTTTGATTGCTTCTCAATTATCTTCTTTGGTATTTCAAATATTTTTAAAAGCCAAGAAGGAAGAAAGAAAAAACTTTTAAAATCATAAAGATGAAATAAATAAATAATGACACTAAAATGTGTATTGATAGTGAATCATGTACCTCTATCCTTAGGATAATTATTTGAAAATTTAGTTTTTCTCTTCCTCATGGCTTCTCAGAATTTATATTTTTATTATTAATTTAGTATTCTAGGTAAAAATTTTCTCTTCTTTTGAAATAATTTTCACTTTCATTATTCAGCCATTTGGTCATTTAATCAATACCTATTTATTGATCAAACACTCTGTACCAAGAATTGGAAGAAAAATGAAAAGTGGGCTATCACTCACAGACTGCCGTTTACCAGGCCCTGGAGCATGGACGTGACTGTAGGAGCTACAAGAGCCACACATAGAGCACCCTGTGGGAGCACAGAAGAGGAAGAAACCAACTCACCCCTGAAAGGCAGAATTGTCAGGAAAAACTTTTCAATATGTAAGGGCATTTAACTTAAGTATGAAAACACTGAGTTACAAAATTAATGCCCAATTTTTGCAAGCCATTTATAGAAATAATTATTTCTAAAAGCATTTTTTTTCTGTTTTGTCAAATGTGATTTTATTCTCCCAGGCCATTTTTTGAGGGGAAAAAAGTTGTTAGATGTGATTTTTATACAATTCATACTGAGATTAAAGTTGTTACTTAAAATAACAATTTTATATTTATAAATTTCATGTTTATAAATAGTAATATTATAAAGTATTGACATTTTTTACATTTCTCCCCAATTTCTTTGTTATGGTGATTCATAAAACATTAGTCCTGTAAACTTTTATTTTTAAGTTGTAATGTTCAAGTCTCCTTGGATAGGTATACAGTATTGCCCTCTACTGGACAGAAGCCCATCAATTTATTGGAAGATATCGCTTTATAAGGCATAGGATGTATGCCTTATTACAGGTATTTCAATGACTGATTAAAAAATACAGAAGTGCCTGGTAATAATATCATATTTTTAAACTTACATGTAAAACAACAATATTTTGACCTCCTTACAGTGAGCAGAAAAGCTCAGGTACAGCTCGGTTTCGTATCTCTAATATGAAGACAAGTGTGAAAACCGTTCTGCCTTCGCCAAGAATTGTATTCTTTTGGAATATGTCTCTTTCATGTCTAACCAAAATATTGTGTTGAGTTTTATTTTTTCATTTTACTTTTAAAATATTCTCCTTCTTTGGAACAACTACCAATCTAATTCCCAGGTAGCCAAATTTCGAGGCTATTATTACTTTCAAAGTGTTAAATTGGGCAAATTTTTACCACAGTGAATATTACATTTACTGTAATATTTATACTTTTCGACAATTCTATATGCAAGCAAAGCGAGGTTTACAGTGGCACAAAAATATATTTTGAAGTTCATCATGTTCTTTAAATAGCATCTTTACATACTGCGCATGATTTAAATGCGCATGGTTAGAAATACAAAATCCCTGCGCCTGCCTCAGAAGAGCATACTGAGAAGATTGATAACGTCTCAGGCCCCAAACACACTACAGGTCCTTGCTCTGCTTCACTGTAGATGTGGCCGGCAGCTCAGCTGTCATCCTTATTTTCGGTCCCTCACTACATCCTGGGAGATACTGTCATGGCATATCGATCCTTCTCTCCTCATATTCAAATTGCCCAGAGTTTCCTGGTGTATACAAGTGGGGAAGGAGAGGGTGGTTGTTCAGGACTGTTGGAGTCCGGACATGCACATTGTGGGGATTGCCATAATCCTCAACATTGTTTCGGTAACATTGCCTGTTTCTTTACCTTACAGATAAACTACTGGTACTCTCCTGTACCGTTGTCTTCAAGTCCTCCTTCTTACAGTTTTGGTTTCTTTCTGGGGTAGAAGTTAAGTATGCCTCATGCATGCAGCCCCCTTTTCTCTTGACAGATACATATTATTAACATTTACATATTAGTGAGAATAGGAGCAGATGGGTGATAATAGAGTATATATTATTCATCAATGCTGATGAAGTTCAAGGTAAGATAAAACATGGTTAGCAATAAGTGATTTTAAGTAGGGATGATTAGAATTGGGTTTTGAGAAGAATGTTGAATTTGGCTAAGTGAAAGGAAAGACATTATAAAGATATTTTAGATTAAAATGTTAAATAAAGAATGGGTTGAACAAAAGTGGATGACTCAGATCTTAAAACAGGGACTCTAACTTATTTAGCAAAATACTTAAAAGGCCAATGAGATTGAGTCCACACCTATGGGACATCATAGAGTGTAGCCTGAAGAAGCTTACTACAGGATTACCAATAACATCTAGTGGCCAATTTTAAAATATGTTTTCCAAGTTTGCATTTCTGTTTCATAATAGGTCTGCTTTTATGATAATAGAATACTACTTTAAATTAGTTAACCTCTGGGCTTAAATCTTTGAGTAAGACTGATGCTTTTTGAAGTTGTGAGGTTTTTGTTTTTCTTTTTGTTTTTGTGATATAGAGACACACAGTGTGTACCACATTGGCAGTAATTGAGTTTAAAAAGTGCACTACAAGGAAAATGTGTTAAGGGTGTGGTTGAAAAACATAACAGATAATTTTTGGTAAACAAAATGGACTCAAGGTATAGATGATCTTGACTGAATGTTCCACTTAGGAAGGGAAGCTAATGGAAACGTATTTTGCATTTTAGAGCATTTGACTACACAATATTGCAGATATCCATCAAGTTTTATGAAAAAAATATTAACAGATGCAAATCAACCACATTAAGCATCTTTGCATTTACTTCAAATTCAAAATATTGTTTTAGTCTGGCATAAGTGTATCTTCTTAAGGAGATATTTTAGTTTACATAATAATTTGTAACTGTCAAATAGTGTTCAAGAGTAAAACAGACTGTGAATTGCCTGAGGCCATGAACCATCTATTTCCATGGTCCCTGACACAAGGTTTCACATACACTTAGTGCCTAAGAGGCATATGTTCCTAATGAATATTTACTGGAAAAAATGTATTTAGACACTGGAGTAAAAGACTAGGTAGAACATATATTTTAAAAATTATTGTTTCCACAAGTTTTTTGGTATATTTGACACAATACACCATTTGTCTAAGGTGCAATTATAATGTATATACATTAGTAAAGCTTCTTAAGATTGAGAAGTGGAAAAACTTTTCCCATACCAAGTAACATACTGAAGTTAGCATCACTCTTCATGAATATCTTCTTTAAGCCCTTCTCATTTTGAATGTTCTTGATCATATTTTTAAAATTTTATTTATTTATTTACGAAAGAGAGGAAAGCAAGGGAGAGAGAAAGAGAAAGAATGCACATTTGTTGTTCCTTTTATTTATGCATTCATTGGTTGTTTCTTGTATGTGCCCTGATTGGGATCGAACTAGCAATCTTGGAGTATCAGGAGGATGGTCTAACCAACTGAGCTACCCCATCAGGGCCTTTGATGTTCTTTTTTTTTTTTTCACTGCCTTGTATTTTAGTGACTATGCATATATGTTTGCCCTCTCCTGCCCCCATTTGTATGCTCTGGCAACCACATCAAGTTCAAGCCCTGAACAGAGCGCTTGGTACCCAGGGGATCAGACTTTCATGGGTTTTAATAGAATCAACATACATTGAACATCCAACAATATTATATATCTATAAACAAGCATTTGAAAACACTAAGTGCAAGTGTTTTTATGTGTTCCTGGTTCCAGTTAAAACCTAATAAAAGCTATGGGCCCTCCTCTCCTCAAATACATGTATACAGATTTTACAGGTGATTTTAGGGGTTCATATAATCTCTAATATTTACCAAGAGATCCAGGTCAATAACTTTCATACAGTTTATTTCACTATGCTGGAAAATTTAGAAACAATCTGTATATTAATTGATAGACAAATCCTTATTTAAATAACTTGTTTCTCAGAAAACATACAGATGTAAGAATGTAAAGTACTGATTTGGTAGTGATTGTCAAATATGTTCATATACATTAAATTCTATGAAATGAAAGAAGCTGTTTATTTGCTTCTAAAAAATTAATACAAATATTGACTTTAAAAGGTTGATCACCTCAACCAGGGAAGAAGAAAAGAAGGTAAAGCATAGAATGAGGAACGTTCTTAAATACACTTTAAAAAGAGGAAAAAACGTGTTACGTTGAATAAAAACCAGAGTTTGTTTATTCTTTTAAAGAGACAGTAATCATGAGATTAGGATCAGTTTAAGATTTTATAAACTATGTTATCATACTTATTTTTAATAAGAAAATATTTTTTATTTTACCACATAAGATCATTTTTTCTAAAAATGCCACTTATAAGATATACCATTAAATTTGTATTTTTATAAATGAGATTACATTTGAGGTTATAACTTTAGCCTATATTTCTCAACGGAAATTAGTTTTTACCATGGAAAATCTGACCAAAGAATGTTTCAACATGACACTGTGCCATAGAGTTGACCCTTCTAATTAAGGATTGTAATTGCTATTAAGCTGAAGGAGAAACATAAATAAATAAACAGATGATTTACAATTTGCAGTTCCATTTTCTTTTAGAGAAGAAAAATGTTATAAGAGTCAAGACTATGTGGATATACAAGTACATTATTTGTTTCTACTAACTTCGACCAGAACCAGTGGAAAAGCAATTCGGTTGTGCATCAGAGCTATCATTAAGCCTTTAAAATGAGTCAAATTGTCATTCATGATCTCATTCTATCTGGCTTAAATTCCTAAATAATTTCTCCCCAAACTTTGCCAAAAACGTGGAGGTAAAAAGAGTATATGCAGATCTATTTTCAATTACTATTTACTTTTTAATGTGGTTTATTTTATTATGTTGCGATTATACTGCTGGACAATTAAGAATGGTTTGTAAATGATGCAGCCTTTACTGAAATCTTAACTCAGTCAAACTCCCTCTGGGCTCTTGGCTCATCTCAATCCCATGGTCAAAAAAACACGAAACCTTCAATAGTTCTGCCTCCTCTCCCAGGTCTCTCTCCCAGTTCCTACAGTTTATCTTTATTTATCTCCCTGATATGCAATTTTGTACAGTTTCCCCTGGTATACTTGTTTTCAGTTCTCCTAACCTCAATATCTTTATGATTTTTTCCTTTAATGGATACTGTCCACTCATCAAGTTTCACTGCTTTTTATTATCATAAATAGAGCTGCTTTTCAATAATGTATGGCCATAAACTCATAATGCTATGGAAGCTACTTCAAAATAGATGTTCAAACTGTTTTGGGCAATAAAAGCCAGTAGCACTAACAGAAGTGAATAATTTAAAAGATAGAACTTTTTTTGATGTATAAATTCTGGTGCAGATGTTCTGGTGTAAGAATATCCTTTTTATTCATTGTATAGCTCATGAGCAAATTATCATTTTTTATTACCCATTTTGTAATGAGAAATTACTGAAAATCAATCATTCTCTTAGCTTTTAGTTCTCTTTTCTACTCAACAATAGTTATTCAGTGCTGACCACATGCAAGGCACCATGGTAGGCCTTGTGGGGGGTTAATTCAACTTTTATGTTATTGCAGTAGATGAGAACTCTATCGTTTATGCAGATTTTGCTAAAGACTCCTGTGAGAAAATGCACATGATAACTATCACTAGGAAATATAGTTATTAAAATTTTTATTCACTCACCTCTTGGTCAGATTAAATTTCTCCTCAATAGAGAAGAAAAATTACTCAATTTTGCTACATGTATTTTTTTCATCTTTTATTTCTAAAAAAAAACTATTCTTTTAGCCGTGGGGAACACTTTTATTAAAGGAGCTCAATTTCAGATTTCACAGCGGAGATCTTTGAATAGTATGTATTAGATCACTTTATGACTAAACATTTATTTTTCAAAGCCCCCAAACCTAG
Organism: Micronycteris hirsuta; assembly: GCA_004026765.1. Classification (NCBI taxonomy): domain Eukaryota; kingdom Metazoa; phylum Chordata; class Mammalia; order Chiroptera; family Phyllostomidae; genus Micronycteris; species Micronycteris hirsuta. The sequence goes on from PVJI01001399.1 coordinate 63,150, forward strand.
TGGTTTAATATTTTCTTAACCTTTTCTTTAACATTATGATATAAAATCTAACAACTCCCTCAAATAGAACAAATTACCCTGGGAATCTCTCTTTTACTAAGACAGCCAAAATAGTTATTAGAAATAGTTCCACATTACTCTGCAAAATTAGTAGATATATATCATATTGATTTTCATTTCAAATTGTAGTACTATTAGGTTTAATAACAATAATAAAAATAATAATCATGATACAATTTATAACTTCTTATTTTGTACCAGTGCACTTAACAATCACACATATTTTCTATTCTTCAGAACAGCCATTGTGAAATAGTTAATATTATCCTGATTTAAGAGAGGACTGGAGAGATCCAGTAATTTGCCCAATGTCAAACAGGTAATAAATGACAGAGTTGGGATTTGAACTCAAGGAAAATACTTTTGAGGATTTGAAAATTGTTTCTTTAAAAATATTTTACATCCAGTAATGTATATTACAAAATAAAGCACACTGAATAAAGAAAAAGTCAATAAAATACACTTTACTGTAGAAATAATGGGCAATTGAGTAATCATCATTACCTTCCTATGTTTCCAACACCTGTATAAGATTTCTTCCAGATTTGATGAGTTTCTTATAATTTTGCCTCCTATCAGATTATTTTAGAAGTTGTCTTTGAGTGTTTAAAATACTAGACCTTTTTAATATTTTTCTCTCTTGAGTCTATTGTCTTCCACACATCAGGTCTCATCATGACAGTTCCTCAGCGGGGGAACAAGTTTCCATGCTTGTGACGAGAAACTGAATAAACTCTCAGCTATGATTTAAAGTGTTTTCTCGTCACCAGTGAAAATTTCATCACAACACACATTAGAAAACATGCCTCCAGTCTTCTACTTTTCTAGTATCATCAAAATTCTGGGAGTTTCTATATAGTTACAATTTATTGAATCAGAAGAATAATTAACAAAAGTAAATATAGCTGTGGCATTCTAATTTTGTTTATAATATAGTAAATGCATTTATGTAGGAAAATATATTTAATAAACTGACCAAAGGAAAATGAATTCACTGAATATGTGTCCATATTTGCAAAATATTAAAGATTTAATATAAAATATTTCTAGTGAAAAAATTAAACTTGTCTCAGCTGTGTTACTAAGCAATAGTGTGATATTTGAGATATGCACAACTTATCCAAAAAAAGTTAGATTGCTAAACTATTTTAATATTCATCAAAAAACACATTCAACTTCTAAATTTATACCTTGCCTGGCTGGTGTGACTTGGTAGATTGAGCACCATCCTGCAAACCAAAGGGTCGCTGGTTTGATTTGCAGTCGGGGCACATGCCTGGGTTGCGGGCCAGGTCCTCAGTGAGGACCACGTGAGAGGCAACCACACACTGATGTTTTTCTCCCTCCCTTCCCCTCTGTATAAAAACAAATAAATTAAATCTTCTGAAAAATAAAATTATACCTAATCTGACAATTCTCCCTATTCTATGGGCTCACCCAAACATAGTATAAGATTAAGACACTTGTGTTTTCCCCAGTTATATAGAGAAATAATTGACATTCATCACTATATGAGTTTATACAGCCTGATGACTTACATATATTATTTTGAAATCATTACTATAGTAGATTTTGCTAAAATCCATCTTCTTATATAGATGAAATGAAAAGAATAGATAGAAAAAAAGAAAAAAATCTCCTTGTGATGAGAACTCAGGATTTTCTCTCTTATATATCATACTGCAGTGTTAGTTGTATCATCATATTGTACATTACATCCCTAAAAGACACTTTTAAAGGTACCAAAAAAAACACCCTTACTTTGATATTATGATAGATTTAATTTTATGGTTATAATCTCAAAACTACACATAAAATTTTTAATATATTGTATTGATTATGTCATTACAGTTGCTTGATTTTTTTCTTCCCTTTATTTTCTTCTTCCCTGAACCCCCCTCCTACCCACCTACCCCCCAGGTTAGTTCATGTCCATGGGTCATACATATAATTTCTTTGGCTTCTCCACTCCCTATGCTATTCTTAACTTTCCCCTGCCTATTTTGTACCTACAATTTATGCTTCTTATTCTCTGTACCTTTTCCCCCATCCTCCCCTCTCCCCCTCTCTGCTGATAACCCTCCATGTGATAGCCATTTCTATGATTCTGGTCCCATTCTAGTTGTTTGCTTAAGGATGCCAGAAGGTGAAGACGATGAGCAAGGATTAAAAACCTATTTGAAAAAATAATGATGGAAAATTTCCCCACGCTGGGAAAGGAAATAGACTTCTAGGAAGCTCATAGAGTCCCAAAGAAGTTGGTCCCAAGGAAGCACACACCAAGGCACATCATAATTACATCACCCAAGATTAAAGAAAAGGAAAGAATCTTAAAAGCATCAAGAGAAAAGGAGACAGTTACCTACAAAGGAGTTCCCACGAGGTTGTCAGCTGATTTCTCAAAAGAAGCCATGTAGGCAAGAAGTGGCTGAAAGAAGTATTCAAAATCATGAAAAGGAAGGACCTACAACAAAGATTACTCTATCCAGCAAAACTATCATTTAGAATGGAAGGGCAGATAAAGTGCTTTTCACATAAGGTCAAGTTAAAGGAGTTCATCATCACCAAGCCCTTATTATATGAACTGCTAAAGGGACTTGTCTAAGGAAAAAGAAGATGATCAAAAATATGAACAGTAAAATGACAACAAACTCACAACTATCAACAACTGAACCTAAAAAACAAAAAATCAAAAACCACCTAAGCAAACAACCAAGATGGAAACAGAATCACAGTAATGGAGATCACAAAAATTTTCAAGAGAGTAAAGTTCTTTTACATCAATCTTTCATGTTTTCTTAATACATATCAATCTCTTACTATGGCAGCACTAAAATATTTTTCAATATAATAAAAAGTTAAATTATATATCATGTTTCATTTTATTTTTAATTGTAATTATATTTTATAAACTAATAAAATGGTTTATGAATCTTCAGTTCTATAAATAATAATGATTAGTTATGTATAAGTAGAACATCCCCCAAATTACATTTTTATAACATATTCACTGCTTCATGAGCAATACATGACAGCATATTATTTCATGAAGTTCTGGAACATGGATTGGAAGGATCTAAGGAGGATTTGAAAGGAGATAAAATTAACTAGAGCGATGCTAATGGGTAGAGAGAAGGTAGAGTTTGTTAAATATGGAGGTTGCAATGAAGCTGCAAATATCTTTGGAACACCCAGGAGATTTCACCCAGGCAATTAGATATAAAGATAGTAAGGTGAGAGGGGAGATCTGGAGTATTTTTAAAGAAAGCCAAAACATTTGAGCCCTTGTCAAATCCCTTATTGGTACAGAGGAAAACAAATCAGAGCTATTATTTGGCATCATAAAGGCAAGCCAACTTGTTCATTGAATGACTTCTCACTTTTCATCTTGTTATTTTGGCAGCTAGTAGACACAGCCTTGCAACCACTGCTCATTAGGGTATTGGAACTACTGCTCCCCACTCTCCAGGGAAGCAGTGTGATTTCATGAACCATGGTAAATGAAGAATGACTATTTTCAATATGATATAATTAAACATTATGGGAAAGAATGGATTAGAGTTCTTTGTGACATTTGGCTAAACATGCTAGCTAGCAAAAATACACAAATGAAGGTCACATTTGCAATTATTATAAAAGTGTCTACATTTTAATTAGGTAGCTGATAAATGTCATTGAGCCTTAGCCACTGACCAACTGTCAGTTGAAAAAAGAAGAAAAATGTCACCTAAAAAGTCAAATTTTTTTGCATTGTCATGAAATTAATACTTGTAGCCACAATAAAGTGCATTCAGCACTAGGGTGTGAGTAGGCTTAGCAATGATCTCAAATAAAATTTTAAAAAGAAATATTTTGACAGCATGTAAAATGCCACTGGTAATACAGATTTTCAAGCATTGTTCTACAAAACAGGTTTGCCTTTACTATAAAACCATATGGAGCCACACTAGTTTTGAAAGGCTCTTCTTATCTTAGCGAGGGCAGTTTAAATAGTGTATTTTGGCCTGTGAGTTTGGCATAAATTCATTCTTTATTAATTTGAATTAAATATCCACTGAATTTCTCCCTCCCATGGCAAATCAATCCTCAACCTCAGGCAATTTTATACCTAACATAAGAATTTTAAAAAATTAACACCACTTCTTAGAAATTCAAAAAATATCTTGAACATTATAGTACTACTCAAAAATTCTTTTTCACTTTCCGCTGGAAAAAAAGAGTAAAACTTGTATCATCATATGCTAATATGAATTTTCTTTAAATTAGCATTTGAGCCCTGCCTGTGTGGCTTAGTTGGTTGGTGTGTTGTCCTGTAGACTGAAAGATCATGTGTTCGATTCCCGGTCAGGTCACATACCTAGATCGGGTGTTCAGTATCTCGTCGGGATGCCTGCAAGATGCAACTGATCGATGCTTCTCTCTCACATCAATTTTCTCTCCCTTTCTTTCTCCCTCCCTTCTCCTCTCTCTAAAATAAGTAAACATGTCCTCAGTTGAAGATTTTTTAAAAATTAGCATTTGAAAATGACACAAGTAACAGAGAAAAGTGAGTATATGTAATGCTTTTAGGGTCAGTTTGACTCATATTTCTGTGTATAGATTTTTAAAGCAGTCATAAATAAATTCAGAAAAGAAATTTAAGCAGCCAAAATAAATAAATAAGTAAATAAATCAGTAAGTAAAGGAAATCATAAAGAAAATGATCAAGAAATTTACCTACATAAAAATGTAATCTTCTATATACACTCCCATCAAATTAAAATTCATACTACAGTAGATGGAATTGTTGCTAGTCATCATGTACAAAGTGCTTTTAAGAATCAAGGAAAAGAAATCAACTCAATAGGATAAAAAGGAAAACTATTTTATACATAATTCAATGAGGAAATTCGGACATGTGAGAAAATGAAGTATATGACTAATCAAAATGCAAATCCAAACAATAATGAAATAAGATTTTTCATTAAGATATTTTAGCCCTGGCTGGTGTAGCTCAGTGGATTGAGCGCGGGCTGGGAACCAGAGGGTCCCGGTTCGATTCCCTGTGAAGGCACATGCCTGGGATGCGGGCCGGGTCCCCAGTGAGGGCCATGTGAGAGGCAACCATACATTGCTGTTTCTCTCCCTCTCTGTCTCCCTCCCTTCCCCTCTCTCTAGAATAAATGGATAGAATCTTTAAAAAAATATATATTTTAAATTTTTTAAGATTTTATTTATTTATTTTTAGAGGGGAAGGAATGGAGAAAGAGAGAGAGAGAAACAATGTGTGGTTGCCTCTCACACGCCCCCTACTGGGGGCCTGGCCCACAACCCAGGTATGTGCCCTGACTGGGAATCGAACCAGCAATCCCTTGCTTTGCAGGCCAGCATTCAATCCACAAAGCCACACCAGCCAGGACTTATTAAGGTATTTTAAAGGGTAATTGACATTAGCAATCATCTAATAAAATGGTATACAAAATATGATAGCACAATGTTAAAAATTATTACTTTCTCATGATGTTAGTAGGAGTATAATTAAGTCAATATTCCTAGAAAAAAATTGTAGCAAGAGCTATTTCATATTAAAAAATTCCACTTCTATGATGTTCTGCTACAGAAATTATTAGTAACATAGACAAAAATTATACAAGTTATTTCTGCAGCATTTATATGACAGATAATTTAATGTTATCATAGAGATATGGTTAAATAAATTATAACAACATACCTCATTGGAATATTATATTATCAGTAAAATGCTTCTAAAGAACATTTGTAACAGGATTCAATATTTACAATATAATGTTAAATAAAAATTAGAAGTTTACCAGTATAAACTAATCCCAGTTTCTTTCAAACAAAACCAAATATTGACTTATGTCTCTGTTGGCATATCTGTCTATAAATCAAGTGAGGAATTTCGGAGTTTGGTTTTGCAAAAGGTCCTATTTCTGGATGCCAGAATCAGAGCTGATTTTGATTCTACAGTTAGCATATATTTTTTAAATCAGAAGGTTTATTATTAGAATTCATGGGGAATTTAAGTTACTGTTATTTCCTTTGAATCTGAACCTCGTAATTTATTCCATAAGAAAAAGGACTAATAGAATGACCACTCTGAACAAAAGGAGTAAATGGCAGCTGAGCTAAACACGCTCACGGATTTAGATGCCTATTCTTTTGAAATTAAATTCACATGTAAGTAAAACATTTGAGTTGCAAAGTAGTAGAATTATGATCTTTAAGTACCAAGAAATAGCAGTTCCACAGTTAGAAGTAGCTTTCTGGAAACAGAGTTTGTTAGATATTAAGTGGCATGGACGAGGCAGCAGTGGAGGCTCTGACAGAGAGAGTGAATCAGACTGCAACATTTCAGCCTGCTTGATGTCTGTATCATTAACTAAGTGACTGAACCAGATCAGCTGTCAGTTTAGGCTAGAATACCACAACCACAGCAGATGAGTGAATTGAAAGGATTTGCAAGTATTTCTTTGATTAAATGAAAATTGGCCCAACTTTGCTAAAATGTCATTGAGAAATTATCTTTTGATGTCTTCTTTGAAGAAATTGCAGTTAGTTGCAAAGTTTTTAATTTATTCCAGTACATGCCTCACTAGTATACAGTTACTATGGTCAAGGCTGTGGGGCTGGCTTTGAAGGAAAAATGTCTTATTGTAGTGAGGTCGTTTGAGGACTTCAATAACTAAGGCCCCTTGAAGGGATTTCTAAACAACTTTTTCATGTGCTAAGTAGCAAAATAAAATTCATATACATATTTTATTTTTAAAATGATTATTTTCCATCTGTGAGATATGGACAAAGCTCAATTCAAATTCCATCTCTAGCTCCAAGGCTCTTTTTATTGGCATCAAATGTTTCTTCATAGACGTTCCCATACAAGTTAGATTGAACAATAATTCATTCATACATCTATTTCACTCTCCCTTTTAATACTGTGGTTTGTGGCTTGGCCATTATGATGAGACTGTGATCACTGGAAAGAGTAACAAACAGCTGAAGAAACCAATGTGAAAATTTCTTTAGTGATAATATATAAGGAAATTGATTTGCTCAGAGCAGCTGCACATACCAGAAGCTAAGGCACCAACCCAAGTGGGAAGCGAAGCTTTCTAGGACCTTACCAATTTCCTTGCAGAGACACACATCTGAACAAGCTAGTGCCAACATGGAGGGAGGATTCCACCAGGCCTGGAAGAAACCTTTATCATCTCAACTGGATGGAGATTGTGGCATTCTGTCTCCTTATTGCTGTATGGCTTCAGCCTATGCAAGTGCAAAAATTATTCACACACATCCTCTATTTGCAAAGCACTAAACCCCATGAAGACCTTTTCTCACAAACTCTCATTGTATTTTTCATTTGAATGACTATTAGTATCAGACTGAGTTTTGTTTATATTCTATAATTATAAAGTAGTGGCCCAGAAGTTGGCATTATTCTACTCTTGGTAAGAACTCTTTGAAGGCAAAGATTTTATGTTTTACTCATTTTTGTGTTCCATAGTTACCTTTCAATTTGTGATACATAACAGTTGATCATTTTGTGTATGTTCAATTTGCGATACATAACGGTTGATCATAAATCCTAAACCCCATATTGCATTGTATTTGTCTATGTAGCCTATGCATTTCAAAATTATTCTTAGCTACCTAAAATTCTTTGAATATAATGGCCATCTTGAATTTCATTCATAAATCCAAAATGATTTAGTGATGAATTGAGTGTTTTAGATAGTGTCGTCCCTACTGTTTTACAGATTGTAGGGACGATACTGCACAGCACAAGAAACATGGGACATATTGAAACACACATTTTATATTTTATACCTCTGTATATAAAGGCATAACATTCTCATAGAATATTTTTTTAATTGGGGAAGACATTTTGATTAATTATTTTTTAATCCCAGCATTTATTACTAAAAATTATCAGCTTTATTTGATTTATTATCACATTCTCTGTGAGCTATCTTAAGTGCACAGGTACTAGGAAAGTAAAAGCTAATATAATCATTAAAAGTTAAAACTTCACTGAAACCTTTAATTATCCAAAACAAGAGGGAATTCTTTAATCAGTAAATTAATTTGGTTATATTTCACAGCGAGCTCCTTTTCTAATTTCCTCAGTGATTAAAAAACAATATTCATAATATGAAAGAAATATCAATTTAATGCAATCATACTTTATGCTTTCACTAACTTAAAGAGATATCATCTAAATACTATAGATTTTAAAATCTTTAACAATAGTGAAAAAGCAAAACAGAACTGTAAAAAACTTTTTTTGCAATAAAAGCATATATAACATCCAGATTAAAGTGTAATAACTTTCATGATAGAACTATATATCATGAAAGCATTTACCATTTAGAAGAAAAAAGATAAAGTTCTCCAAAATGTAATTGTTATGACTTCAATTGTAAACAGTGTACCGGAGAAGAAGTGATAGAAGTAATTTAGAGCTCTGTTGCTTTTGTTTGTTGTTGTTTTTACCCTGTAAATATATCTATTTTTCAATCGTATGCAAAGAAGACTGTAAATATGTTGCTGTTGAATTTTTCCTTAGAGCTTAGAAGTATTACAGTTTAGATGTCTGACTTTGGTGCTTTAAAAAGGTTGAGCTTCATCCTCTGCACATCCTTTGGCTTCTGCCGCTAAAACACTATAATGTTTACACATAAAACATTTCTCAAAGAAAGTGCTGAGTTGAGACATAGAATACATCTGACTCGGACCATTTCAAACTCTCCTCTGCCATAGAGGCAGACAACCGAATTGAAATGGTGCACATTATTTATAAATTATTCACCATTTCTGAATATGTTTCACACGACTAGCTTCGCTGAGGTGTTACATCCATCCACGCAAGCATCATCAACAGTAGCAGGCTAAAGTTGCACAGTTAACATTACTTCTCATGAAAGAGAGAACAGCCATAGCAATTACCCTGAAAAAGGTCAGATATCAAATTTCTTTATGCTGACTTTGATGCCATATTAGGTCGGACTGCGGACTTGGATATGGTATGACTTCTGCTCTTTCAGTACATGGTGTCATCAGTCTATGGTGGCATGTTTGCTCCCCTGACTTATGAGTCAGTGATTAAGCATCAAAATTATTTGGAGCATCACATATCATTTGGTGATATAGTTTATTTATGTTTATTCTTATGTAAGAGCTTGAGTAACTATTTAAAGTCAAACTAGAACTACAGGGAATAAATGAATTTATAAAAAGATCTCTCATTTCGTGAATTGTTGGTGTTGTTTACCCTCCTCTGGCTCCAAAAAGTAACAGCATGGTGAAATAAAAGAAAAATTTCCAATATAAAATCCAATAGTGATGTTCTAGTTTTATCATCAATATTTTAAGAACTTTATAGTTCCTTGTAAACATGTTTTTCACACTTAAAAACAGAGCTAAAAATACAAAGCTTTCTTTGTATTAGAAAATTCAAAAATTTTAAATAAAGTAAGTGATCAAATATTTTAAATCTGTTCTTTATTATGATATTTTTACCTTTATTTACTTATATATATTGCCAGAAGAAATTCTAGTTCTACTAATTCTAATTTATTATTTCATGAATATTACTTGCATTCAATGGCAATGTTATATCTATAAAACAAACCTTTAAGTAATGAAAAAGCAATGCTATTAGTTTCAGAACTTCAGACAATGTCACTCTGACTTAATAGACGACAATTTTATTAAATAATATAAATTCAGTGGTCCCAGGATCATTTGATTAGAAAATATTTAATGAAGGCATTAATATTTACTCCTACCCAACCTCCAGCTGGAATTTCATGGTATGAGAGCACCAGGTTAATTGAGTTTTATCGCAAAATCTCTAGACCACTTTAGAAATAACTGTAATGCATGTTCCCTAAGGTCTGAACTATAAGTGAGAAAATAGAAGAAAAAAATGATTAACATATAACTAGATTCTGCTGACATCTTCAGCACAGATATTCATTAAAAGTTTGAGCAAATAATGAAGATTTCTCTAAAACGGAATTATGAGACACTTTTCTTTCCAAACCCTGAACAGGAATATGGAGAAAAGATGGAGTGGTCTTGCTTTAGCCAATAGAAACACAAGAATTTATGGGCATTGAATTTTCTGTAACTCAGTAATTTCCATCAGTGGCCATTTGTTTAAATTCACTCATGGGAATATAGCTGTGGGGAAAATAAAAATGTAACTATGTCCTTCCATTTTCCACTTTTTTAATTCCTCAGAGCAAAATGATTATTCAAATTCAGTATTTATATATTTGAATTTTGTAACCCAATCAGATATAAAAAGCATAAGTGCAGTGTCCAATCTTGTCTGCCACATACTAGTACAGGGTAATAATAAAAAGTAACTAAAAATGGTTATCATTTATTGAGTACTTACTATGAACCAGGCACGGTTTAAGTGTTTTATGTATATTAATTTGTTTGATTTCCATGACAACCTAAGAGGGAAATACTATTGTTATCTTCATTCTAAAGGCAAGGACACTGAGCCACAGAACTATGTATATATTGCTCAAAACCACAGAGCTGATATGAGGCAGACTCCAAATTTAAGTCCAGGGCATCTAACTTTGGAGTGTATATTGCGAAGAGGATTGCTGGCAGAGCTGCTCTCATCCAAAGTCCTCAATTAATAAAATGAGTGGCCAGGCTGTAGGAGAATATATGCACTGGTGCTGAGAAAAGAGATTCGTCTCCAGGAACTGAGTCCTGATGGCAGCAAAGTAGAAAGGAAAAAAAAATGTTGGCAAGCGTTCTCCCAAGGCAATCTGTTTTGCTTTCCTTTTACTTGATTATATGTATCATAGTTCATAGTTTTATGCTTTAGAATACTTTTGTTTGTTTATTTAACGTTCCTCTACAAATACTTTACAATTTTTAATCCTTTTCCAATATTCTAAGATTGCAAATTTTATGAAGGCGGGAACCATTTGTGACTTCTTCACAACTGTATCCACAGTTCCTAATAGATAGTAGAAATTCCATAAAGTTTTGTTGAAAAAAGACAATCAATGCTGAATAAGATGGAGTGAATTGGGGGGGCAGTGGGGATGATGTTTGTGTTTGCTGAAAGAAAGCAAGGAATTATGTGGAAGGAATTTAGTCCAGAGCCCATCATTGCCACTTAGCATTTATAGTTCACTCAGCCTTTTTGAAATCCTGGATGCAGAATTTAGATGCAAACTATCCTCCTCTTCCTAAATGACAGGCCTTGAAGTGTGACGACTAAAACCAGTTCTGAGTCCTGAATAACATTTACCAAATGATCTATCTCAGAAGATACCTTTCAGGGACAGAGGTCAGGAATTTTGTAAGAGCTGAGGCAGAACTACAAAAGGAGAGTGAATAAAGAGCTCGCCTACTGCAGGAGTTAGAACAAACATAAGGAAAGATTGGAATATCAAAAACTTTGAGCTGGGTGCCAGTCACTGAGACTAAAGTGAAGCTGGAATTCATCTGGGAGGGAGCTGCTGTTCATGAATGAGAACATTTAAGGGACAGTTTAAATGGAAGAGATTTTTCCCCCCAGAATATATCAACATTTAGAAGATGAGGAGACAAAGGAGATAAGGAGTAGCCAGCGAAATAGAAATATAAACATTAATTGTAGAATTCTGCAATCACACAAAGATACTGTTTAAATTAAAAAAAGAATAGTTAACCCTGTTGAATACTGCTAACAGCTCTCGTACAGTAAAAATTGATCCTTAGATTTAGCAATGACCTGGTTGTTGTTAACCTTGATAAGACTCATTATTGTCGAATCATATAATCAAGACTTCTTGGAGGGGCTCAAGGGAGAAAGGGAGGAGAGGAATTGAACTCTGTGACCATCAATAGCTCTCTTCAAGAAGTGCTGCTGTAAAGGAAATAGGTGGAAGGAATGGGAAGGCCAAGATAGCCTTTTTTAAAGGTTAGGGGAACTTTTGTATAATTATTGGAATCATCAAACGGGAAGACAAAAGTTGTTGTTGAAGAGAGGCAGGAGTAGACAAAAGTAGGTTTACAGTTGTGAGTACGTGAAACAGTTTATTCTTGTATTATTTATTTGTATTATTTTTGTACAAATGACTATAAATCCCCTTTTTCCCATCCCTGAAGGGGAGATTTTTCTAGAAAGATGTACTTGAGCAGTTACAATGGGATGGGATGAAATGGGACTCAATGTACTCCAGTGGAGGAGTGGGCCTTTAGTAGATGCACAGTTTACTCACAGCATATCCGTGAAAGCGAGGCAGAACGTAAGAGTGTAGGTACAAGTGGTGGGACCACGTGAGGAACACTTCAGATTGCTTTTATTTTCTCAACAAAATAGGAATTCCAGGAGAGTGTAGAGCTTGAGGACGGAAGATAAGATGTGACATGTCCAGTAGGGGGGATAGTAAATGAATTGAGATATGTGATGGTAGTACCAGGAAGCTTAAAAATCTCACTTGTGGCTAATACCATGAACTGAGATCTTTAACTGTGATTCTGTGTTCTTCTCCAGCTGCATTCAGGAACAGAGTATGTTGGTAGTTGGATTTAAATTAGAGATGGGCGAAAACCATAGAAGGTAAGGACTGTGTGGTTGAAGGTATATTGAGGGGACCAAGTAATGACCACAAACTCTAAACTGAATAGAGAGGGAATTAAGGAAAGATGAGGGGTACAGGACAGTGAAAGAGTATTATACCAGTAGCTTATAAATTTTGAAGGGGTTGAGATCCTAGAGAGAAAAAGATGAAATAAGATGGACAAAAATGCAATGAATTTACAATTAGGAAGGGGGTACTGAACTTTTCACCCTCAACAGAGCCCTGCAGGTGTTAAATCAACTCAGTCTCTCGAAGATGAGGGCTAAACAACATCCTGTAATTGAAACACTATTTTCCCATTTATATATGCTAATACATTTATTTTCCAGAGCTGAGGATTTCCACAGCTGAAGATCCCTAGGTCTGAGATTGAAGGGTAAGAAAATTGGAGATGTCAGGAAAAGGGGCTGGGCTGCCAGGAGGGCATCAGGTACAAGAGTTAATACTCCTGAGAGGGAGACCTCGCTGAACTGAGTGTCAGTTGGACTCAGACCAGGAGACTGATGGAGACCACAGGCTGAGGTTGGGGTCTGTATGTCTAATGCAATGGAATTGGCAGTTTAGGGATCCCAGACTCTCTTCAGAACTTGGACAGTTCTTTTCACCTCCTGACTCTGACCTCATTTTCACATCCACTGTGCATTGTATAAGGGGCAGCTCTGACTGTTGGGCATCCCCTGTCCACAGGGTAGTCTCTCCACAATGATCATCCACACTGCCAACGGGTCTTTCACCTGCAGCAACGATTCTCTTTTTTCCCCTTCAGTGACTTCCCGCTATCCTGCTTCTTTCCTTTCAAGGTTCCACTGTGTCTGCTTTTCTCTTAAATGTTGGTGCTCCTCAGAGTCCCATTCGCAACACTTTATTTCACATCTTGCATATTGCCTTGGCAAACTCATCAGTTCTAATACTTTTAATAACCACCTAATTGATTACCATTTAATAATCTCTCATGAGCCTGTGTTTCCTTTATGTTTACAGAATCTTATAATCAACATGCGTGCCATAGAAGCACCTCAAGTTTTCCATTAGCCCAAGACTGAATTAGTGAACTTTTACCTCTAGCATGTGTGTTTTTCTGCATTCTTATCCATCTTCTAGTAGCACAGATGTTCCTCAGTTTCTTACTTACCCTTCCTTGCCTCCAATCTAGTCGGTCAATAATCTTTATTATAGCTTTAGGCTCTTGAGTAGTTATTTTTCTTTTCGTTTTATTCCAAATTGCACTGTGGCCAGAGTTATCGTTCTAAAAAATATTGGTGTCTGTTCAAAGTCATAGCATTTTGGTGTGATGTATTAGGCATTTCATCCCTGGTCCCTTGCTTACTTAGTCAGCCTTCCCTCTACTCTCACTTCTCTCCGATGCTGAGATCCTATTTTAACCTTCCGAGCATGCCATGCTGCCTTTCCTTTCCAAGTCTTCATCTATTTTCCTCCCTTTAGCTAGAATATTTTTGCTTCTCTCCTCAGAGATTTGCTGCACTAATCACTAATGGGCTTTCAGGACTCAATTTAGACAGAATTTCATTTGAAAAGCATTTTCTGACTGCCATAGGCTGAATGGGAGGATTCGTCACCCACGGGAGGGAGCTAATAGGTCCCTGAGTTTGCTTTCATTTCACATTGGAGCAAAGTTGCAAGCATAGTTGCCTTTCTTCTCCACTAAATTATACACTCCTTGAAGGTTGGTGTAATATCCTGTTTGCCTTCATATTCCTGGAACGCTGCCCCTACTAAGTTCTCCTTACATGTTTGTGGGATATACAAACAAGTGAATACATAAATTGTCAAATTTCTAGCAACAGCTTTAAGGTTTCCTTTAATTTATTGAAAAAGAGATCTCTACTGCAACAGATGCAACTGATTAGATAAACAATAAAGCCCTGATGAGGCGCATAAAGCCACACTGGCATTTGGCTCATCTCTATTTATATAGAGTGGTGTGAAGCCAATTACCGTACCAGTTGGACAGTAGGTATTTTATATATGTATACCATAACAATTATATATAAAATACAATTATATGTGTGTGTATATATAATATATATGCCAGTTACTGTACCATTTGGACAGTATGTGTTATGTGTGTGTATACACACACACATATGTGTGGATAGATTTATAACTAAATGATGATCCTGGTTTGTTTGAATCTTATTATGGCTCTTCTAGCTTTCCACTGACTATCCTTATCTAGCTCTAAGAACTATAAACCCACATTCTCACACTGCATTTCAATCTTTAACACTAGCATGGGATTGTGTGTGTGTGTGTGTGTGTGTGAGAGAGAGAGAGAGAGAGAGAGAGAGAGAGCAGGGTCAGCAGCTAAAACAGAAGGCAACAAACGGCCGTGAGAAATGCATAGGCTCTGAGCCTACAACTACAAACTACCTTAAAGGAAAACCCATTCTCTTTTCATTACCTTATTCCTCTAGGTGCCAAAACTTGCATTTAATTTCAGGTTCAAAAAATTTTTTTATGTCTGCCCATAATCTGTTCTCATATACTTTGCCCAGGAGAGGTTAGCTATTTTGAGTTAAAATTGATCCACATTCACCAGACTTGTGGTTGAACACAAATACTAAGGGATATGATTCTCGTTATAGCTCCTGATAGGCTTGGACTAAACATATTATTTTAAATGTGGAGATCATCTAAAAATATACTTTTTCAAGCTACAGAGAAATCATATTTACAATTTCACAAAGCAGAAAATGTTAAACTTAATTTGATACTTAACACCTAATGTGTTATTTTCAAATCACAGAAATCTTTCTTGCATTCCAAAACATTTCTGAGGCAGTATATGATTCTAAGTCATTTAATTATGAGAAAGCCTATTGAGAAGATGAATTGTTTTTTTAATCTAAAATTAAGTTCAAATGTCTCATACCCTGAACAAAAACGTTTGATTCTTAAAACATTTCCAAGATTAACAAATTGTCAAATTCAATTGATATTGGACCTAGAAAAATTCAGATTTCAAATCGTTCTTTAGAATTTGTCACGATTTGTTCGTACTTTTAAACATTTGATGTATACACTAAACTGATTCTCCTATGAAGACACAAAGGGGTGTTGGACCAGCTCACTTCAGTCACTATGTGTGTCTTTATAATGAAAGTTCTTGGGAATTAAGTAAAATATGAGCATGATACTTCTCAGTAGTCCATGAAAGCAGGAATTTCATGATAGTAGCCCTACTTGATGATATTAAATTTTATAGATTGTACAACAAAATCTACAAAACAAATTCATCCAAACTTTTTACCTTCCACAGTGAACTTGACTGTTCTTCAAGATTATGAGGCGCAGCTTACAACCTTGTCAAAGTACATAGGGCACATTGGATGCATTTTCTACTCTATGATACAATATAGATCGTGATGGTGATCAGATCTATATATATTTTTTTGTTTCTTTCTAATCTATATCTATAGAATGTAGTCAAGAATGTTTTTTTTCTCCCCTCTTTTTATAATGAAAAGGAACTGATCTAATGAGTGTAAATGAACATTTTAATATTAAGGCAAACAAAAAGTTAATTCTCAAATATTCCTGACAAAGAACTTTTCTTTCTTTGAAAAGTTCTTGCCTTTTCTGCTTGAAATTTCAGATGTCTTCTGTCCTTTCTTATTTCTTTCCTTTATTCTTCCTTTTTACATTTCCTTTCTTCCTTCATATTTTTCTTTCTTTTTTTCTTGAAGAACCACAACTTTATAACAAATAGAATTTCCAGAAAATATTTTATTTTATTTTTTAAAGATTTTATTTATTTTTTTAGAGAGACGGGAAGGGAGGGAAAAGGAGAGGGAGACAAACATCAATGTGTGGTTGCCTCTCACTTGCCCCAAACTGGGGACCTGGCCTGCAACCCAGGCATGTGCCCTGACTGGGAATTGAACCAGCAACCCTTTGGTTTATAGGCCAGCACTCAATCCACTGAGCCACACTAGCTGGGGCCAGAAAATATTTTAAAATATAAAAGTTTTATATTTTAATATAAAAAGTATATATAAATATATTTATATAAAAAGTATAAACATTTTATTTTTCCCCCTTTCACTGTAATTTGCACTTAGTTGCAGTTCCAAGGAAGGTTTTTGACAATGTCTTCGGAAGAAATAATTTTCATTAGATAGAATGAAATAGCCTCCTCAGAATTCATTTTTTATTATTGTTGTTTTTCTACAGAGTATTCTGGAGCTCTTCCTGGTCTTCCTACTTCATATGCTGCTTTGCTAAGAATTAAAAAGAGCTCATCTTCATCCCTGTTTGGTTCAAAGACCAGACCACGATACAACAGTCCTTCATTAGGAACACTGAGCGTTTCTTCCCCGAGCTGGCGAGGGACAGCCCAACATTATTATTCCCCCATCAATCTCTATCATTCATCAGATGCCTTCAAACAAGATGGTAAGTGTGTGTGTGTGGGGGGGGGGGAATTACACTGTTTGGAGTTAAACAGACAAGAAGACTTTATTCAAGACAATTACAGTAGGGGTCAAGAATGTTGCAATAGTAAAGAGAAGTTAAACTCAACTCCCCTAAAACAGAAAATGGGAGAGTTTTTAAGATCTAGAAAAGTGCAAGACATAGAGGAAAAGAGTGGTCAGTGTGATTAGGTTATCTGTGTTTACTAATTGGTGGTTGTCAAAAGTCAGTCTCTTACCCTCCTATAGAGACTAGGAGATAAGAGTCCTTTCTTTCCTGATTATATTTCAAAGGATGGCTCCCATTCTTTGAAGGCTCCTTAAGAAAGATGTCCCAGGATTTTAAAACTAGCAAGAAACTGAGAGATTTATGTATCAGAGGGGGAGAGAAGGAATTTCTATTGAAAGTGCACTATGGTGGGGGAAAAAGAAAAAAAACAAACCAACACAAAAACAAAATGGGGTTTGCCAGTAAGCTTGGGAGAACTACATGGCTGTCTTGAGTGTTTCATAGCCCTGACTATTTTTTAAATTTACAGTCATTGTTTACCCATCTTAACTTGTCTTATTAAAGACCAGACTGCGCCATGTCATAAGGACATCAATATGGCATAGTGTGGAAAGGAGTGGTCATTTTTTTTACAAAAGCAGGATGAATTTCATCTACATGTGCCAAAATCTACAGATTTCATTGTATCTGCCTTTGCATGAAAGTTAAGTAGGGCATTTCCCTGATACTCAGGTTTAATCCTTTTAGTGTGTGAACCTCAATTTTGATGACACAGCCATTTTCTGCCAAGACATATCAGGCTTGCAGAAATTTTAATAATATCTGAAACTCTTGTAATATATACAGACAGAACATAAAGAAGACATTACTTCTTATCCGACAACGTTTCCCATGTCATTTCACATATCAAACAAGCCTAATTAGTTAAAAATAAATCTCCCTTTATAAGAGGAGAGACAAATCCTTTGATATTTTTCCCTTGCCCTTCTGAAAAATATTAAAATTAGTTTGGGGTCAAAAAAAAAGACTTTATTTAGAATTTGATTCTTACAAAGTTTATGAAAAGTATCAAAATGTTCTAAAACATTTGACTGAATGGGATCACAAGTTATTATGAAACAATACTTAATTATTTGACCAAAGTGACATCAAAAGATTTCAAAGACAAATACAGAAGGTGAGTTCTTACTATTGAGGAGATTCAGTTTTCTTAAGTAATCAAAGACCTAGTGAAGACAACATAAAACACGGAAAATTATTTTGACAAAACATAGTCTTTGTTTTCTCGATAGATTACTCATAAAGGTAAACGTTTCAGCAGATGAAACAAATTAAATTTTTGTTTTACATAAGTACACCATTGATATTAAAGTTTAATTTTTAAAACCCTTAGGATTCACTTTTTAGCCAGCTTAATAACACAGGTAAAATTCTCCTTTTATGTATTTCTTTTCAACATTTTGTGTATATTAACTTGTACTTCAAAAGCAGAAGTTCTTGTTTAAATAAAATTTATTTCCCTTAATGAATATGCATCTTCATTCTTCATTCTATTTCTTAGCCCAAAATACATTGTACTGTCTATGCATACATATATTAAAACACATCATACTGTCAATTACATATATTAAAATGTTTTACCTTTAAAAACATTTAATTTTAGTAAAATCTAATAAGTAAACAATAATAAACTGTCTTCTTTATTAGCTACTTGTGGCTTGGCAAGTTTATAATTTTTTTTTTATTATTTTTAGAAACATGTTTCCTCAGAGCAAATTCCTCAGAGTGGTATAAAACATATTCACTAATAAACCCAAATTTGTCTTTAATTTTCTACACTTGAAAGCTAAAGGTCATACACTTATGTTCAATAATTAATTTTACAGTATTTTTTCTTATTTGAAAATGATCTAGGTATTTAATGCATTTCCATCATTTAATTTAACTTAGGAAAATGTTAAGCTTTCAGATTACTGAAATAATTTAGAAAATTTATTTGAAAAGTTTACCCCAAAACGTTTTACCTTACTTATATATACTTACTTTTCTCACTCTTAATTATGTTTGGATCACTCATAAAAACTTATATCATATCAGCTAATTTTTCTTAATTACAATTTTTTAACAGAGATAACATGCATTTATTTGACTAGCATTATCAAACAGAAAAAGTTTGTCCACCCAACACTAGCAGAGCCAATCACTAAACACCAGGAACTGCAGTGGAGAAGGACTGGCTACTTTCTCATGAACGGAGCCACCCAGGGGGATGGGGAAGCTAGTAATGCTCAAAAGTTCAAACCCTTGATGGTATGCAGGTTACGGACTATACAGGGCAGAACTGTAACCATGCAGAAACCTTATTTTTTTTTAATATGGGCTTTTATTTTGATTTTTTTCTTTTGCCTCAAACGGTCCTCACCTAGCACCGTGACTCACTCACCTTCCTCTTCTTTGCTTAATTATTAAGCCCTCAGGACAATGAGGCTATGGTCAGCATCTAGTAGTCTTGGGACTAAGATCCGGGGTCTATTGACTATTGAGACAGACTTTTTCAATCAAACTAAACGTAATATCTTGAACTCAGTTGTGTTTAAGCTGCAGAGCCAGGAAAGTGGAACAATCCCACAGAACAAATCCTTGTGGAATGAAACAGAGCAACTCCATGGCTGACATCAGGACCAAATGCAGTGATTAATTATCCCCAGCACCAACCAATCAGTAGAGACCAAGACCCTAACTCTATTAGTCACTATGATTAATGATTTTTTCCCTTTATATATTCCATTCCCTGGAAGCCATGGGGAACCAGGTCTTTGAACATGAACTACCTGTGACCCTGGGCCACGTCCTTGATAAATCCTTATTATCTTGGCTGCAAACTCCTGTTTGTGTTTTGTTGGGCTTTGATGCACACAGGCAAGTGGACTCCTTAAAATCCAGTAACAAAATCAAAAGACACCTTGGTTAGGGAGTTCAGGATTGTGTTGGAGGCTCATTGATCAGACTTGAGGTAAGGATAATAAATCATTTTTGCAGGAATTGAGGATAGTTCTGAGGTCTCCTCCAGTGTCCCTCTGTCTGGTTTCATGAGAAAGTTGCCAGGGTGTTGTTCCACCTTAAGGATCAGGCCTGAAACATAACTTAGTTCAAGATATGATGTTTAGATATTATGATCCAGAGATCCAGACCTTATGAATATGAGTCGGGCTTGGGCTATTGTCTTCTACTGCCTGAGGGGTGCTGATTATCTGGAAGAAAGACTGGGCCTCTGAGGAGTACAGAGAGATTGAGAGAGAGAGATGATTTCTAGAACTAGGACTTAGAGCTTGGCTTCACTAGTAAATCCAGGTAGAATAAAGTTGTTTATCTACATTGTATGTAATGTTGATAACCATAAAAACATATCTGTTTTAATTAAAATAACAACTTTAAACTAGCTTTATTCACTAAAGATTATTTTAGATCACGAAAACTTGAAAAAAATATTTAAGATGGCCTCTACCTTTCTGAGAGTTTAGAATGCTCAGTCTTTATAAGCACTTGACATTTAACCCAATTATATCGAGCTGTTCTGGAAATACCATCCAGAGGTAGAAAAACACCACGCAGTTACAGCACACTGTTGATGTAAGAAATATTCAAACCTGTAGAGAATTTTTATGAGGTTATTTGAGCCAAATTGCTAATAATGATGGGGAGCAAGGTCTAAAATGCTCTAGAGAATAACAGCTTTGCAACTTATTTTATGCATTTGAGGTTAAGGAGGGCATGTAAGAAAAATTACAGAATGGTGGAAGAAAGCAAGGTGGGGATAGGATTACAGGATAGTTAAGATTCCGTGCTCTCCTGGGTGTGGTCACTGGAGATTAGATTACAGTGTAGTTAAGATAAGTGCACTCCAAAGGAGTCTGAAAGGGTGGTCAGGCTTTAGATGGAGGGGCTTGAAAGGGGGCATTTCAAATGTATGTTAACCTAGATGCACAGAAACCATGAGCAGGGATTGCTTAAGGCAAAGTTAAGCCTTTTCGTAAAGAAGTTGTATGCCTGTGACTACCCAGCATGGCCTGCCCAGGTAGGAATTTATGATCTGATAACCTTGTGAGGTGACTTTCAGTAGAACCCCCTTTTCCATCTCTAATATGAGAGTACATATATAGATACACATAGACAGATGCAAACAGGGAGCTTTTTGTCATGAGATAGGTATGATAACACAAAACTCAAGAGTTTATAAAAGAACTATGGGTTCCAAATTTTCTTTTGGTAATTGGAATAAGTTAAATTTATATCCTCAGGTGGCTAGGGCTTTACTGTATTTGTGGAGAAGAAAATTAAGATTTGTATTTGTTCTCAACAAATCAAGTTTCAAATGGCCCTTCTTCCTTTTTATTTTAAAAATGAAAATTACCTTCCTGAAATTTGCATTTTAAAAAGATGGCCTAGGTAAGACTTCCTGGAGAAGACCAGGTATATATATGAGGGAGGACCCATAAACCCTGGATTATCTTCTGGAAGACAGACCCTTTGTAGTACAGGCTTCCCCCAATAGGTGAGTGTTCCAGGAACCCATCTATACCAGTGTGCCATCTGGCATTGTTGTGAGAGGCTGTGTTAGGCTTCAGTGAAATTTTTTTGAACTCTTTCAATGCATCTCCCCATTTCATGATGGGGGATTTATGAGTACATCTGCCCACACAGTGCTAAGTGCTCAGCAGTTTTTGACCAAAAATGGCGTTACCCTATGCCCTACCTTCTCTATTCACCTGAACTCACCCTTAGCAAATTTTGTTTGTTTGTTTGTTTGTTTCCTTGGATAAAAAAAGTCCTCAAAGGGAAAAATTATGCTGATGTGGAAGAGGTGAAACAAACAAACAAACAAAAATGGCAGAAGCACTAAAAGGTGACAAAATCGGAGAGTTCAAAATTGTTTTGAGCAGTGGAAAAAATGTCCCAATCGGTGTATTACATCAAATGGAGAGTACTTTGAAAGTTTAAACATGCAAGAATAAATACAGTTTTTTTATAAATAAATTTCGGGGGGGTTGCCCCCTATCCCACCCCAGGCAAGTACATTTTGTAGGCATAGAAAAAGAAATGCAAGCTCCTCCTAGAAGTTCTTGGTTTCTTAGGGGCTAATATTGACAAGCCTTTTGAGATGAATAGAAGAGGTTTTTGGAATGGTAAAAAAGGATCAGTGGACTTTGGATTATTTCTGGAACCACACCTCTGGTCCTGTAAGGGCTAGATTTGTAAAACAGGGACTGTTGGGGTTGGGTTATTTTAGTGCCTCAGAGAGTTGGGTTGCTGCCTAAATGGCACCAAAGGACGGACAAATTCAAAGGACTCAAAACCCAGTGTTGAAATATTCCTTTCCCTCTGAGTACATTTAACTTAGGAGAGAAGAACTAAAAAAAAGAAAAAATATATATGTATAGACTCTAAATATCAGCTTCCAATTTGGTCAAACCTGTGATCAAAAAGTTATTAAATCCTTTCAAGTGTCTTAGCTATAAATATTAATGGCAGTATTAAACAACCCCGTGCACCCAAGACAGTGCAAGGCGACTACCCTCCCAAGACCCAGTCACTCCCAAACAGAGTCAAAAGGAAAACAAACAGCGTGTTGTGTCCCAGGCAGACAGAAAGCCACACCAAGTTCTTAGGATGGAAAACAAGACAAGCAAGAAGGCAATAGCTGTTCCTGGGAGAGAAAGGATAAATAACCAATTGGTCCGGAGTTGGAAATTGAGGGAAAACATGAAATATTATTTTCCTCTTTCACTGGACTGAGGAGATATCCATTTAAAAAAATATTTGAGAATCCTCCATGGATTTCAAAAATTCTTTACCTGTGGTCTTTGATCTAGGAATGAAAGATATCTGAAGGGGATCATACATAGTCATAGATGGTTTTATTTTGAGTTGATAACTATTCAATAGTCTTTTCACAGTGAAAAGACAGTTTAGAAAGAATTATTAGAATGAGTATTCGAATGAAAGGGGATAGAGTGGAGCAATAGAAGTTATGTTAGACTTTTGCAATGAATCTTTTAATGACACTACCTTAGATTTTGAAACATTTTGCAAATTTCTGCATGACAATTAAAATAAATTTCTCATTCTATTGGCCCAATTTGGGAACCGTTGTTTTCAAGGGCACTTACCGATTTTATCTAACCAGAATTCTCCTCACGGTGGCCATTGCAACTCAAAGTGTCTCCAGCAAGATTCTCCTTTGCACATATCTGCAGTTTCTGAGACTGTAGTTCTTACACATAAAATAAGCAGATGTTTCCAAAAGGTGGCACGCTCAGTTTTTGGAAATAAAGGATGCCATTTATCAATATTCACTTGAACGTCTCCTTTTGGACCCTGTCCAGCTCAAAATGAATCCAGACTGATCCCAGACCGAGTTCTTAAGTTAAACCCAATTTAAAATCCCACTCCTGCAAGAGGCTGAAGCAGCAACTAAGTTAGTTATTAACTTTTGGTTTGGTGATGCGGTTTAGCAAGAGCAATTTTATTTTGTCCTGTTGTTTCTTTTCTTAACAGTAGTGTAGTCAATTTTTGTTCACATCTCTACTGATTTTAAGTCCAATACACTTTGGGCTACATTTTAATTGTGATTCATGAAGGACTAAACATTCAAAGAAACATTTTGTGAGAACTAAACTGCTTGGAAAGATTCTAGAAATGTCAACTTAGGCTGTGGTGCCAATCACAAGCTAACTCATGCCACACGATTATGCCAATTGTTGCCACGAGGAGCATCATCTAAAAGTGTTGGCATTTAAATTATGTTTAATCATAGTACTGGCACCTTAAAAATGTTTTATTTTGAAAATACTTAATACAAGTTTTTTAATTCCCATTAAAATGTTCTGTGAAAGACAATATCTAGAGAATTAGAAGACAAGCCTGAGACTTGGAGAAAATATTTCTTAAAAAATTATCTGATATAGCTCTTGCCATTGTGGCTCAGTTGGTTGGAGTATCATCCTGTAAGTGAAAGGTTGAAGTTCAATGACTGGTCAGGGAACATACTTAGGCTGCGGGTTTGATCCCCAGTCTGGGTGCATATGATCCCCAGTCTGGGTGCATATGATCCCCAGTCCAGGAGCATGCAGGAGGTAACCAATCAAGGTTTCTCTCTCACATCAGTGTTTCTCTCTCCTCTTTCTTCTCTCCCTTCATCTCTCTCTAAAAAGCAATGAAAAAAAAAGGTTTCAAGTGAGGATAAAAAAAGAGAATATCTGATATATGACTATTATCTAAAAATATAGAAAGAATTCTTAAAACAATGTAAGAAAACAAACAATGATTTAAAAAATGAGCCAAAGACCTTAGCAGACATCTCATTTAAGAAGATAGACAACAAATAAGCATGTGAAAAGCTTCCTCATATCATATGTGATCAGAGAAATACAAATTAAACAGTGAGATACTACTATACATCTATTAGAATTGCCAAACCCAGAACACTGAAAACACCAAATGCTAATGAGGATGTAGATCAGTAGGAACTCTCATACGTTATTGGTGGGAATACAAAATGGTATAGACACTTTGGAAGACAATTTGGCAGTATCTCACAAAACTAAACATACTCTTAAAATAATCCCACAATTATGGTCCTTGGTATTTATCTAAAGGAGTTGAAAATTCATAATGTCCTTCAGTAGGTGAATGGATAAATACTGTGGTAATATCCAAACAATGGAACATTATTCACTGGAAAAAGAAATGAGTTATTACACCATGAAAAGACATGAAGGAAATTTAAATGCATATTACTAAGTGAAAGAAGTAAATCTTAAAAGGCTCCATACTGTATAATTTAAACTATTTGATGTCCTGAAAAAGGCAAAATTATGGAGACACTGAAAAGATCGGTGGTTGCCAGAGATCGGGAATTGGGACAGAGATGAACAGACAGAGCACAAATGGCGTTGAGGGCATTGAAAATGCTGTGAATGATATCATAATGATGAATATGTCACTATACATTTGTCCAAACCAAAGAATGTACAAAACCAAGAATGAAACTTAACATAAACTATGGACTTGGGTGATTATGCTATGTAATGTATGTTTATCTTTGATTTAAAAAAATGTGCCCCAGCTGGTGTGGCTCAGTGGATTGAGTGCGGGCTGGGAACCATAGGGTCCCAGTTCGATTCCCAGTCGGGGCACATGCCTGGGTTGCAGGCCAGGTCCCCAGTGAGGACCATGTGAGAAGCAACCATACACTGCTGTTTCTCCCTCTCTTTCTCTCTCCCTTCTCCTCTCTCTAAAAATAAATAAATAAATAAATAAATAAATAAATAAATAAAAATGTACTCTTCTAGTTAGTCGTGTTGATAATGAAAGAAGGCATGTATATGTGGAGGTAGGAGGTGCACGAGAAATCTCTACCCTCATCTCAATTAAACCTAAAACGTGCTCTTAAAAAAAACTTTAAACATCCCATTATACTAATTCTAATGTCATACTCATCAGGCAAAGATGTGTTGTCATTTTTGTTCCTTAGGCATCATTATGTTACGGATGACATCAGGATGGAACATATAGTCAGGCACTCCCAATGACATTTCAGTCAATGACGGTAGTCTTGTAAGACTCTAATGGTGCCAAATTAACTGTGAGAAATGGAAGGATATGTGGTTCATAGAAGAGACTCCCCCCCCACCCCTGACAGCCATATCCATGGGGTTTGGCAATAGATTCTCTGTCTCAGAGCACCTCAATTTTGAGTGCACAGATTACCCCAGTTTTGAGCCACTGACCTGTTTTAACACAAGGGGGCTGCCTCCAGCTGCTATATATTCAGAGGGTGCTGCAGCTCTCCCAGATCCAGCCTGACACTCCTCAGAGAACAGTGTCAACTCTTTGTGGAAGACCTAAGATCCTGTGCAAGGCCACAGGTTCACAGGAGCTAGCTTAACAAGTCTTTATTAAGTGCCACTGCCACTCTAGTAAACCTTCATGATGGAGCGGACCTGTTTCTGTATTTTGGGAATATTTTCAGGTTGTAATTATGTAAAACGTAGATTAAGTTTTATTTCTTCCACCCATTCAATGTCACAGAGAGTCCTTTATGTATGATGGGGTCAATGGAGACAAAAAGAAATTTCCAAAGTCAAAATATTGGATCCTCAGTTTTGCACTGCCTCAATGTTAAACACCTTATTTTTCAAAAAATGAACACTGCAAACTGTCTTAGTCTGACTGCTGCTCCAACATACAACAGCCAAAACACAGCCATGGCCGTGCACTACGTGCCCCTCTCTCTCCATCTTGATTTCTTCTTCCTACAAATCCTCAGGCCACCTCAGGTCCCTTCCGACCCACAATTATGGTGATTTATGACTGACCCAGCGTGTTTTTCCTAGATAGCTCCAACTAATCCAGCTCACATCCTTGTTCATTGAAAGCTTCCAGATACTATTTGCAACCCTGTTGGAAAGAAACAGGGGGAGGGCTGCGGGGACAGTGTTTATCAAGTCTGCAACAGTGTGTGGTAATGTCCTAGGTCATTCACTCACCACGCCCTCACCGACACAAAGAAACTTCCTGTCCTGCAAGATTCGTTTATGGTAAATGCCTTCTACAACTGCCGACAACATTCAGTACAGTACCATGCTGGACTAGTCTGTAGTTTATGAACAACCAGCTGTACCATACAGTTTAGGCATGCAGTAGGCTATGCCATCTAGATTTGTGTGAGTGCACTCTGTGATATTTGTGCAATGATGAAATGGCCCACACACAGTCCTTAGAACATTTCCCCATCATTAAGACACACACGACTGTATTAAGTGATCAGAACTACGAGGTACTTTTGTGTTTGGTATAATTCGGTTCTACCCCCTTGTACTTTTGTTCCAAATGTATGTTGACATAGCTAACAGTGATACATAAAACCCAACCAGAAAAAAATGAAAACACATGAAAATGATGAAAACAACATACATTTGGACATAGAATGAAGCCAGGCTTCAAACTAGTTTAAAGTGTCTGCTTGTACCTGCTTTGGGTAATGAACAGTCAAGGAAATAAAAGCTGGTCAGTTTCAGTGATTAAAATAAAGTAGTAATTGAGTAGAAACACTGTTATTGCTGATGCTAAGATTGGACATATTTTTCTGGAGAATCCTTATTAAAAATTTATTAATTGATATAAGGGCCAGTGACCTGAACATTATTCTTATTGGCTACATAGCAGTGAGTTTCACTTGCTTCAGCAAAGGTTGATGAAACCCAAGCATCAACACCAAAGTGAGAAGTAATTATTCTAAAAATGTGCTCCTTAATCCTTAATATGTACAATCACTTGGGATCTTGCTAAAATAGAATCCCTAAAAAAGATCAGGTGTAGGACCAGACCATCTGCATTTATAAAATGCTCTCGGTGATGATGGTGCTGATGGTCTGTGGACCACACTTTGGGTATCACGGCTCTGACTGGAAACCAGTTTTATATAATTTAATCCCTCTGCTGTTCTAGATTAATCCATATTTAGAGTATCGGGAAGACTATAGAGTCTGAGTATTTTTTTTCGAGTAATCCTTCATAACTATTGTTTTCTCATCTCAGCATTTGATAGATCTTCGCTAGATGTGACTTTGAGTTTGTTGTTTTTGACAAGAGCCTGAAATATGGCTTTTGTCAGGTAATTCCCTTTAGCCATAATAGAGAGTAAAGCTGCAGTTGACATGCTTTTGTGAAAAATGAGAAAACTAACAGAGCCTGAATACAAAGTCATCCCTCTCCTGTCCACGGTTAAGCCCAGAAGTACCCCAGGTAGAGGTAAGATTTTTCTAAGGAATGTAAAAATCCAATTTGTAGAGCAATTTGGGAAAGCAATCCCACTTTTGTATATACGACTTGGAGAAATTCTTTCATACGTGCACAAGGAAATATAAAAGTATGTTCAATGCAATATGTTTAATTGAAAAAAATCAGAAACAATTAGATGTCCACCAGAAGGGAAATGAATACATAAATTCTACTTTTTCATTCTTTGAAAACATAAAACTACTAAAGTGAATAGAATATATTTTTATGAGACAAAATGGGTATACCTCAAAATATGGTTAGTGAGCAATAAAAGTTACAGAACACTACATATACTATGATACCACTTATGTAAAAAATAAAAAGAATGAAAATAACATATACTATTTTGGGATAGTATATGTGGTACAAACATGAACAGAAGACAGCAAGTTGCCTGCGGTGCTTATCTCTGAGCACAAAGGAGAGTGAGAGCAGGAACATAGTCCCAGGACAGGGTAGAGAGAGGACCTCAACTCTGTGATAGTTCATTTCTTAAATTAAAAATAAGATCAATGTGATGATACCTATAGTATGTAGAGTCTTAAATGGCTCACAGTAGTGTACACCTCCTGGTATTTACAGTGTACTCTCTTCTCCCCCTTGGGAGCTGCAGCTCGTAACCTGCTTCTGGAAAACAGATTACGGCAAAAATAATGGAACATGACTCTCAACATTGGCTACGAAAGACTCCAGCTTGCATTTGACTTCCACTCTAAGGAAGGATGCTCAATCAGGACTCAAATAAATCTTGATTGACTATAGTGATTGGTTGCCTAGAAAATAATACCAATCTGTTGAGATGATCACAGATAACACAGAAGATTAAAATAGATGATATTTATAAAGAAACCTTAAAACCATAATATCGTAAGAGGAAACCTTTGTAGAAAATTTAGAAGCATGGTGACAATATCAACAAAATGAACAAAAATTATATTTTTGTTATCTCATTGTCTCATGGTCAGAAAAAGCAAATGCATCTCAGTTGGGTCCTCTGGCTCTGTACCTTTCACAAAGTAGGATGGCTGCTTCATTCCAAGACTTAAATGAGTACAAAGTCACCTGTAAGCCCACTGACATGATTATTGACAGGATCCAGTGGCTGAAGGCTGTTGGACTGAGTGTCTCAATTGCCCCAGGCCATCCTCAGCAGGCCACTCCTCAGGGCAGCTCACAGCATGGTAGCTGACTTCCAATAGCAGGGCAAAGCAGAGCAACAGAAAGCAAACTAGATGGCCTCAAGAAGAATATAGCATGCAGTCATTGCCACTGATTGAGGAGAGGAAGTAGACACAGTCAATGAATAAAAATGTTTGAGCTAGACTCGTAAAGGAGAGAAGTGTAGCAACACCTGGAGGGAGAAGGTTGCTCTTTGGAATTGAGCAATTAGAGAAGTCCTCAAAAATTGTTTTGCTTCTAAACTGATATTGTTAATTTGGATAATGACTATGATTGCTCTTCAAACTCTTCCACAAACCAAGAAGTATCTATTTTTTTTTTAAGCATTGAGTTGTTAATAATCACTCTAAGGTAGTTGTTTGAATATCAGTAATGTAATTTAATTGATTTAAAATTTTTACTAAGGTTTAAATTAGAAATCCTTATAATAATAATAAAAGTTAATTGGGATCCTTTAGGAGGTAGCACCTTAAACACCTGCTAAATGTGTCCAGCTTTTGGATTTTGTAATGTAGACAAGGATTGACCACTGATAATAATACACTTCTCCTTTCCATTATAAGTGAACAACCAATAAATATTTCTTTGACTTAATTTCTTTATATTGTGGTGGACTTAGTAGGAAAGAAATGTAGGGTGCACCTCCTTCTATTTGTGATGAAATAGTTAGGTATATATATTTTATCTTCCTTGCGCAGAAGCAGTCTGAATTAGGAAGAATTCTAATTATAAATTTCAGACTTCTACTAAGGGAGCCTATTCATGATATTCAGCAACTACAAATACTATCTGTATTTGTAGAAAAGATGAGAAAAGAATGGTTTTTGGGAAGCAGTTGAAGTGAATTACTTCTCACTAAGTTTGAGTATATAATTGTGGGTCTCTTTAATTCTGTCAATGATAAGTACAACCTGCAATTTACATAACTCTCCAAGTCTGCCCAATCTTTGGAATTTCTACCACTGACTTCTGACATTGGGAGATTCCTGCAAATAACCAAATTTGTTGCCTCTTACCCTCAGTAACTGTGGCTGAATTTTAATGTTAACACAGCTCGTGTCCCAACTTGACTTGGCTTGTGGGCAAGGGCATCAGGACTCAAAGTGAAGTTTGTTGACAATTTTCCGCATTTCTTCAAAATATCCTTTGCTGGTAAATTGTTTGGGATGACCAAATATAACATTTAAATGATCTTTCATGATACTAAGAATTCTCTCTGGGAGGGGGGGGACATATTTCACTTGGATGATATACTACTATATAAATCAGAATTACTTCACTTTCTATTTAAAAAGACACTATATTCTACTAAAAATCTTACCAACTCATGACCATCCATTGAAACTTTATAACTGTATTCTTTTGTTGTATTTTAATTTTTAGAGCTATAATTACTGTTTTATATTAGCATGCTTTTATTTTCAGTTTAGCTATACGCCATTTGAGCAGAGACCATCTCATATACCCCTCTTTATCCTCAGTCAGCCTTTAGTGGTGGAAGCTTAGTAGGAGCTTAACAAACACTGTTAAATAAGGAGACATCTATTTGAAGAATTTGAAGTATGAATTTAAGTTGAATTTCTATACTATGATAGAATATTTGCATGTGTATTATTTTAAATAAACGGTCTATTTTTGGATTACAAACGGAAAGAAAGAGCAATGTCCTCTCCGTTGATAGGGTTGCCTAGTGGTTCGTCATCTTCTGAATATAATAAGGGGTTGACACACTTTGATCATTTTCATAAATGACAGCATCTCTGAATCATCTGACCTCTCTTTTATAGCTACATTAGAAAATGACAAAAAATCTATTAGACACTCAATTTATATTATGTGTGCAACATAATGCCACTACCCATAAAACATTTATCATAATGCTTTTTAATAAATAATGCCTTAATACTTAGGAATCCTTGAAAGTTTCATAATGACAGTTCATACTTCTTTGACTTTTATAAAGAATCTTAGTTTAAACTTTGAAAGGCAAGTTAAAGTTAAAGGAAGGTTTAGATATTTTAAGGATTCTTGTTAGATGCTCATGTGGTATAAAACTTTTTTCTCACATTGTAACTGTGAATGTCATTATAAAATGCATTTTCTAATTAAACATTTTGAAATTTCTGGAAATGAGCACATAAAATATATTAATAATCATTAAAAGTGCATGTCTTATAAGTGTGTTGGACATAATAGCCTAACTAATATTTTCTCTAGATTATATTACTGAGACACATAGGTCACATTATATGAATAAGCTCGATAAGACCATAAATTACAGGTAACCAGCAGGTAGACAGGGTTGGGATTTGACATCAGACTGAATCTTTGAGAAAAAGGGGCGCAGATGGCATTGTTTAAAAGAGATTTAAGTCTGAAAGGCAAGTTTAGAATCTAGGGAGGCATGTAATCTCTAATCAAGATCCAGGAAACAATTGAAAACATGATCCAATGTCAAGAAGTAAGGCCTCCCTAAGAACATAGCTGGAGGAGTCTCAGATTTGGTGATACGTAAAATGTCTTGGCAGGAAGAAAGTTAGTATTTAGGCAGCCTATCAATAAATGGCAATAATTTCAAAAGGGGTTAGAGTGGCAAGCTATCAGCTTGATTCCAGGACAGAACTCTAAAAGGGAAATCATTGTCTCCATTAAAAAAACATATAGCAGTGCTTCAAGAAACTCCACTGGAGAAAGGCTGATGGGTCCCAGAGTCATCATTTTACGGTAAGGCTTTATCTTGTTGCTCAGGCATCTCTCGTGGAAGATTACTGCTGATGCCCTGCTAACATAGGCAGTCTTTTTCTTCTTTGTTGCTCTAGTGCAGCGGTTTTCAACCAGGGTGCTGCAAGGATTTTGAAAACATGCAATATCTGACTATTTAGTCAGGGACACTGATCTCTTTTCCCTTAGACTGTAAAATTAAGGGAAAAAAAAAGACAACAGCTAACACAATGGCCATCCAATGTGAATAAATCAAAATCACAACAATTTTTTGTCAGATTGGCAAAAATTGTATGTTTTGGTGTACCACAGAATTTTAGTAATTAGTTTATATGGGCCATAGATGAAAAAGGTTAAAATTGCTGTTCTAGTGTGGTTCAGAGGTGGTCCAGAAATTTGTGTAGTTTGGGTTGTTTCAGTGACTCTAGAATGCACTACTTTAATTTAGGGAGTGGAGACCAGAAATGTTAAATGACCTATAAATATAATGCACAGGCCCCTTAAATGTCCTGCCAGGCATTCACATGTGGTGAAAATTCTTATAATTTTTTGAGACCAAAATGTACCTTTATATTATATACAAGGTATGTTTACATA
Organism: Micronycteris hirsuta; assembly: GCA_004026765.1. Lineage (NCBI taxonomy): Eukaryota > Metazoa > Chordata > Mammalia > Chiroptera > Phyllostomidae > Micronycteris > Micronycteris hirsuta. Next base: position 95,600 of record PVJI01001399.1, read on the forward strand.
TAATGCATATGCCATTGTAAAAACTGTATAAAGTACAGCAAAATTATATTTAATTTTGTTAAGAACTTAACCCAGAGTGTTGACCATTTAGAAAATCTCATCACCTAACACCAATGTCCCTCATGATATTTGAGTCTCCAATACCACACTTCGATCAGTTTGCATTTGTTACTGCCATTCATGAGGATTTTATGAACAAAAACAAGCTGATTACTTCTTTATGTCTTTTACTATAAATGTTACTGAGAACTTACATAAGAATAAAATCCTGTTTTATCTCCTTTTTTTAAAAAAACCAAGATTGTATTTATTTATTTTTAGAGAGAAGGAAGGGGAGGGAGAGAAGGAGAGAAACATCAATGTGTGGTTGCCACTCAAGTGCCCCCTACTGGGGACGTGGCCCCAACCCAGGCCTGTGCCCTGACTGGGACTCAAACCAACCACTCTTTGGTTCACAGGCTGTCACTCAATCCACTGAGTCACACCAACCAGGGCAAATTCTCTTTTATTTGAGGTTTTATTAATTTTTTTAAAAACTGTATATAATTAGGTTAGAGTATTTAATTTTTTATAAAAAGAGAATTGTAAAATATTGATTCTTAAAAGGATTCAAGAACCACTAGCCTAAATATGGATGCGCAGCACTTTCCTCTCATTTCTAAATTGTTTTTCTGGGCTTGCTGAGTTTGTTAGTAAAGTTCAGGGATAACAAAAGGGAAAAGGATAAAGAATATATATATAGGAATGTGATTTTAGATTGATAAGTATAATTTACTAAAGATCTCCAGTTTATGTAACCTCCAAATCTTGCTTACCTCCATAGCTGAGACCATCTTGCCCAAATAACTTGGATGATCCCGCAGAATATCTTTTTTCTGATACAAACCTAGGAGAAACCTACCCAGAGAAATCCACTCATTACTTTTCTCACATGTCTGCCTTCCACGTTTGAGTTACCTGTCTGAGATCTATTTCTTTCACAAACACAAACCCTTTGGGAGGAATATATATTCTCCTCAGAGATGACCCTGTTCTCTGCCAAGGTGACTGAGCCCTAACTTTCTACGTGGCTGCCCTGCAGAGTGCAAGATTAGTTACCTCGACAACACCAAATCAGCTCACATGCAGACAGATTATACTACACATATACCAAAGTGTATGAAAATATTTATTGTTCACATCATGAGACTTTATGATGAGAGCAGGATGGGCTGGTCTGAGAACAGCGTGAGCAAGGCATGGAAAGAAACGGGTAGCTTGGTTTTTATTGTGTCTGGGGAGTAGAGTTGGGGTGAGAGTTCTTATGTGGGCTGGGAACTTTCCTACCTGAGTCAAGGGGGGATGCTCATCAGCTTTTCAGCCTGGCTTATCAGCTTTCCCTGAGGTGAGGTAAGAGGGATAAATCCTGACCACTTAAAAGTCATCAGTGGCCAAAGATCAAAAGTGGAGTCAGACTCATGATTACATGACCACATGGTGAAAGTCCCTACATGTAAAAACACAAAACAAGAATCACAACATCCATATAATATAAATGTCTAAATAATAATATTGGACCTTCTAGAAGGGATAACAAAATAGGATTTAAGAATAGAGACATAGGATAAAAACCTGTTTTCAGAATTTGGGCATATGAAGAAGGACTGGTACTTAAGGATCAAATCGAAAACCTCTTATAAAAACTGCAGCACTGTAACTGACAAAGTTAGATATAAGGTTGAATAATTGAATATCTCCTGTCATAAGCCCTAGACCTGGGGATACACTTTAACTAGGTTATTCTTAAAAAGCCTGACTTATACTTAGGAGAAAAACATATACATAGGTCTCCATAATAAAAGGATATTTATGTCAGTGTACATTACTTTCTAATAAAATTATGTCTTTAAAGTTTGAAAATCATTTGTTTAAATACAATATTAATCAAAATAAGAAATTCTGGATATTGTAACAATTTCTCAAGACAATACACATTTATTTTTATTCATGTCACATTCTATTTGGTTTTTCAATATGGAGAGCTGGGAATCAGATTTGGTCCATATAACATCTTTGATATCTATTAGAGCTTAGCTGGCATCTACTGTTCCTTTATCTTCAGCTAGTTGACAAAAGAAGAGAGAGAGGATGATGAATCGTGTGGGATTTTGTAACTAGTCCAGGATTTCACATACCTTATTACTGGTAATGTAGAGGCAACTAAAAAGATAGAAACTTAGCAATCAAATTTGAAACAGTCAAGCAAATAGGTAAAAATGAATAAAGATATAAAAGATTTTTACAGAGATGATAAAGAAGACATTAAAAAAATCTAAGCTATGCCTAAGTGATATGAGGAGAAAAGAACAAATAAAGAAATGTTTTTGAAAAAGAAATTCTGGAAACTGAAGGTTATACAAATTGCACCGGGATATATCAAGCAAAATTCTAGAAATTAAACGATGAGGAAAGAGGCCTATGGATATCCAGGCATAAAACCCAGTCACTGAGGAGTGAAGAAAGTCAGTCTGGATCTTGGACATCACCGTGGTAATATTAAATGTGAGCACAGAGAGTGGAAGAATGTTCATAGTCATTAATAGTCAATGCTTACCTTGATGCCCAGTCAAGTTGTCTTTCAATTAGAAAAACAACAAACAGATATTCTTAACCATATCACAAGGTCTACTGCACATATGATATTTTTATTGGGGAAAAATAAGAAACAGAACTGGAAACCTGTGGTGAGAAGACGTAATAAATGTTTAATCTTTTAATAGTAATAACTATGAATAAGAAACCATGTGAACTGTGATTAACAAAGAAAATGGAAAAATTCAGGAAGTTAAAGGGGAAAGTGAGAAAAAGGATGTTAATTTCATCATTCTTTGAAGGGAAGAAGCAACAGATCATTTCAAAACTGAAATAATCCTCTTCTGAAGAAGACACTTCTGAGATATGAATCTGATATTTCACAGACAATAACCACTAGAATTTTAAGTTCAACCATTTACAAATATTTTGTAGTCTTTTCATTAAAAGTCTGATCAAGGGGAAAAAACTCAAAAACATCACTCCTATGAAAAACTAAGATCCCATGTGATGGCATCTGCCTGTTACACAACTATCTCAATGATTTCTACCTTGTTAAATACAGATTTTGATTTATTGGTTATCAAGATCTTTGTGATGGTTTACTGTCATATAAGTTTGAGGTCTATCTATACAAGTTACATATTCCATCAAACTAAAAATTGCAAAATATAAGGACATTGCTTTAAATAATGAATGCATGATTCGCATCAATAGATGGAGTTGATGATTATAGAAGAATAAATCAAATAATCTTTCTGAGTTTACCTATAATAATTCCTTCTTGATATAAAACTTTAAAACCCAATCTCTTCAGAGAAGGTTTCATTAATGATTACCCTATGTAGACATGTGATTTTTCACCCCTTCCAGTGAATTTTATTTCTAAGAGAAAAATGAGAGAAAGAGAGAGGGTGAGTGAGTGCAGGCTAAGATGCGTTTGGAGTGACAATGAACATAAAGGAGATATGTAACAGAGCATGGGCAGTCAGAATAAATGTTGTTCAGACGAGTCACTTGTTTTTCAGTCCGTAACTTAGCAAGTATTATCCTCTGCTTTTCCCAGACTGACAATCTTTTATTTCTCTTGTCTGTTTTAACGATATTCCGAAGCTAAGTTTTGAAACCAAAGGAACTTACTTAAAATCAACTATTTCCTGTCTGGCTAATTTTGTGTAAGTCTCTCAGAACCCAAGAGTTTTTGTCTTTGAATTAGAAATTATGATAATGCTCAGCTCATAGAATTAAATAATATAAAGGTGCTTTATAAATATTATAACATAAGCATAATAATAATTATTAGTATATGAGTACTAGTAGTAGTGGTAATCAGGTTCTAGATGCCAACAGTCATGGACTTGTATTCCAGGTTCATTTTTATTGCTATATAAATTTAGTTCATTGACATCAAGCTCAGTTTTTTCATCTGTAAAATGGGAGGATTCTTTCTGGCCACATGGTTGTTGTGTTGCATAATACATTGCAATAAAGTTTTCAGTATAATGTCTGACATATAGTATTATAGCACAAGTAAAATGTATTATTATTTATTACAATTTATTGAGTACTTATACTGTGTATTATATTTATAAATGTTAATGTCAATTAATCCTCATTATAATACTGCAGGGAGATCTTATTATCTACAATTGATAAATGGTGCAGCAAAGGATAAAGGGAGTTGGCCCAAGGCTAGAAAATGATGGTATGGAGTTTAAACCCAAGTATGTCTGACTCTAAAACTCATAAGTGTCGTAATTTATACATATGTAAAACATATTTACTAAATGTTAATTTTATACATAATAAGCATTATAATCTATCTAAATAATCAGTTTTAAAGTTATGATATTAGAAGGGATTATTTTTCATGACTTGTTTGAAAATCAAGTCATGAAATAGTTTAAATAAATAGCTTAACTCTAAGAGTTTGATGAGATCTCATGTGTTTTTCTAAAATTGTATAAAGTTATTATGATTAAACAACTACATAATGCAATATCTTGACAATAATTTCCTCTAGTCATTTAGTTATCCAATCATTTATTTTCCTCTTTTGAATGAAAGCTTTAAGTGACAGCAATATAATTTGGTATAGAGAAACACATGTCAGTTATTTTCATTTTTTTGCTGTTTTAGGTTAAGAAAAAGAACTCAGCTAAGTTATCTAGAACTAAGAAAATACTTAGTGCTTAACTATAGTGAGTGCTCAATTTTTATTGGATGAATGTTTAGAATACCATGGACACTTTTCTTTGTTCCTCACTCTGAAAATGGATATATGATGCATTTAAAATAAAGAAAACCAGTGTACCCATATTTTAAGTATGAAGGTATAAAAGATTTTCAGTTATAATTTTTAAGAGATTTTATTTATTTATTTTTAGAGAGGGAAGGGAGGTAGAAAGAAAGAGAAACAGCAATGTGTGGTTGGCTCTCACGTGGTTCCCACTGGGGTCCTGGCCCACAACCCAAGCATGTGCCCTGACTGGGAATTGAACCTGCAACCCTTTGGTTCGCAGCCTGTGCTCAATCCACTGAGCTACGCCAGCCGGGTCAGTTACAATTTTTAAAGATCGAATTTCCTGGGACACTGATTCTTGTATTTCTTTCCTGCTATTTTCTTGTGGTTATCCATGGAGGATGTAAACCTCTAATTGTTTAGCACAGACAGTGGAAATATATGTTATCTAAAATCTTCCCTCTTCATTTTTCTAAGGTGGTGCTTTTAAAAGAGGGGCAATTTTGATCCCAGGAGAGATTTACCAACACCTGGAGACATTTTTAATGATCACCTTTTGGGGAGGTGCACTACTGCAATGTTGTGAACAGAGGCCAGGGAGGATGGGAACTATCTCACAGTGCACAGGACAATCTCACAACGCAGAATATCCCAAAGTGTCACTGGTGCCAAGGAGAGAATCTTGATCTAGGTTACAATGTAATCAAATTCATGATTAACAAAAATAAATCAAAAAGTTTGTACTTCTTCTTAATTTCACACTTCAGGTTGCTCTCAGAATGTATATAATTCTGTAAATTCTTACACTACTGCAGGCTAACACGACTTATACTTCCACAGCACAATTAGTCATCATTGCTCTAGCAGAATTTCCTTTCTCAAGCCCAACCTGATATTTGGGGCCCATATTTATTTCTACTTTTCCATGAAATTTTCATTAGTGTAAAATTATGTTTATTATAGATTTTCTCTGAGTATCAACTAATTAAATGAGATAGAATCTGTTATCTGGTATACAGTAGGTACTTAATAAGTTTACATGCTCTTCTTTTTCGCCTTCCTTTTTAATTCTTTTCTCTTGTGATGTTTTTATTTATTTTATTTACTTGTGAACATTTAATTTTATATAGTTTTGACATTTTTGTCCAGTTGAATTTTTGAGGATATATTTTATTTAGTCTATGAGAATATACTTATTTACATTATATAATTTTCCCCTACCTTCCAGCATTACTAACACTAAGTAGTTCTTGACTGAATGAGTGGAGGAAAGAATATATGAAGAATGCATGAACACTGGTGTTTTCATATCTGTAGTGTTGAAGCAGTAACACAATATTAATTCATGGTTTTTTCTTTACTGTACATTGTTTTTAACATTCTAAGAGTTTTTACAAACTTTCAGTTTTTTAAATCAAGCTTTTTTGATGCAATCTTTTTTTTCAGTATTTTAAAAATTGTTGTATTTGTGTGTTTTCCATTACCATTTTGTCCCCTTATGCCCTCCACCCCCCGGCAATCGCCACACTGTTGTCCACGTCCATGAGTCCTTTTCCCTTTTTGCTCAGTCCTTCCTCCCCAAAAGAACTCCCCTAGAGCCGCCATCCTGGTTTCCACCAATGAGTCTGTCCCCATTCTCCTTGTTACTTTAGTTTGTTCATTAGATTCCGCAGATGAGTAAAATCATTAAATAATGTTCTTAACTATTATTTACATGGTAATACTCTGTTTCAGATGAATACAAAAATATAGATTTTTAAAATGTACAAAAACAATGATTTAAATGCTTGTTTTTCCATTATATATCATATTTTTAAAAGCAATTTCAGTCAATTACAAAAATGTTCTATTTAGGTCTCAATTTACTAAAACAATACAATTTGATGGCTATACCATTCTTTTAATAAAGTGCCGTTGAGTAGAAGAAAAGAGCAAGAATTTTTAATGCAAATATAATTGAGAAAAAACATGTCTTGATATTTAAAGAAATTTTAAAGTGCGTCTTTTTGGTCCTTACAGAAAGTGTGGACTATGGGCCAGTATTTGTGCAAGAGCCAGATGATATAATTTTCCCAACTGATTCTGACGAAAAGAAAGTAGCACTGAATTGTGAAGTTCGTAGCAACCCAGTTCCCAGTTACAGGTAGAAAATCACCATTATTCATTTTACCTAAATCTTAAAAATTCCTTTCAATGAAATTCTGACACTCTCAAGGAGTATTATAATGTCTCAAGTAATTTTTACGGTTTGTCTTCTGATTTTTCTTAAGATGGCTTCGGAATGGAACAGAGATTGATTTGGAAAGTGATTATCGCTACAGTTTGATAGACGGGACCTTCATTATAAGCAATCCAAGTGAAGCAAAAGATTCTGGTCATTATCAGTGTCTGGCAGCCAACACTTATGGAAGTATTCTCAGTAGAGAAGCCATACTTCAGTTTGCCTGTGAGTAAAGTTTGGTTTTTTTCCATGTGTATGTATATAGTGTGTATATATTTAATTTTAAAGTTGAGTTAGGGAAAAGCATTAGACCTCAAAATTTAAAACAGTGAAAAACCTTGGTAAGTTTTAGAACAATATATTTCTACCTAAAAAAAAATTGAAATTCTTTGATATGTTTGCCCTTTTCAAATAAAGCACATTGTGGCCTGGGAGGTTAAAAAAAACTATTCATGCAAGCAGATGAAGTTTTATTTTTAGAACTCAAATATTTTTTGAAATCTAGTAAAAATAGATTTCTAATTCTGTCTGCTTTTTAAAATATCTACTTATTTGTCTTCATTGTTTCTACTGTTTACTGTAGTCTATTTGCTACAGATCCTTTTGGACATAAGTTGGCATATATTAAAAATTCTGTTTATGGTCATGTAACCAAAGAAATGTCTCTGAAATGCAAATATCTCAGATTCTGACTAGAATTTCCTAACCAGTTGTCTAAATATTTTTTTAAAAATAATGTATCAATATTTTTAATAGGAAAAAGATACCGTATATAATGTTACATATATAGTATAATATATACATTTCTAAAATAGATCATACATCTAATTAACTAAACATAATGATTTTTAAACTCAAACATTTTCACTTGTGATGAGGGCTTACACCAAATTCAGGATAGACTACTAGGTAAAAAAATAAATAAATAAAAGACCTTAGTATTATTTCTTAGTAAGTAATCCTACTTGATTTAAATTCTTGAGGATTACAAATTATAAAATATAGATAGGAGGACCATGAATCTTTATGTTAATAATTTATATGTAACTATGTTGGCTACACTATTCTTATTTTTAAGTTAAAATTACACCTTAAAGAATGAAATAATTGATGTTTCTTTATATAATCTTTATCACTCATTATTTCTAATTAACCCAGAATCCAGACAACCTATTATAGAAGTATGAAGGAGGAAAAGAAAGGAAGAAATGATAGTAGATCAGTTTGGAGAACATTGATCTAGGTCCTAGAAAAATCTCAACATTATATTTTAAAGTAGATTTAGCTAGCAAGTTTATATAGGAACTTTACATACACTAAATATACAATAATAGCCTATGTACACTCTTTTTATTTTAGAATATAATGATGTGGTACATCAAAGAACCTATTACTTTTCAGTATACACATTTAAAAAATAATCTGATAAACAAAATAATTCTAATTGCTTTTCTATCTAGTACAGTCTTTTCAAGAAAGACAGAGTAAATCCAGAGAACATTATGTAGAAATATTAGTGATTTACACCTTTCTCTTTGCACTATACAATCTGACACATCTACATTGATTCGTAATAGCCTATATATATCAGGTTTTTTTCCTCCCTCAAAATCAGCATGGTGTCAAAATATGCGAACATGCCTGCATGCTTCAGAGCAGAAATATATTTACTGGAAGATTCTACATGTCTTTTAAAAATATTTTATTGAATTTATTGGGATTATATCAGTTAATAAAATTATATAGGTTGCAAGGGTACAATGCTATAATACATCATCTGTACATTTCATTGTGTGTTCACCACCCAAAGTCTAGATCCTACATGTTGGTATGACTGCGCTTTCCTAGGATTCCTGCAAAGACTAGTCACAGCTATTGAATACTCACCCCACCTGCAGTGAGCACCTTGGTCCCAGCATTTACAGTTCACTGACTGCCATAGAAAGATCACTGTTACCTAGCTATATCAACTGTCCGTCTATTATCTATCTATCTATCTATCTATCTATCTATCTATCATCATCTATCTGTCTATCTAATCATTTTATCATTAAGCTGTTGTGCTTAGTTTAGAACAACATTGGCTTTATTTTAACTGAAACGCATGGGTAGACATATATATGCATTTTTTGGTAGCATCTATGTCCCTGCCCCTCCCTACTCACATGATACTTCACTCAACAGTGTTCTGGAGGCCACACAATGGACATGACCCCAAATGTGCCTGGTTGAAGCAGTTAGTCATTTAAGTAGGGAAGGCCACTCCTGTCTCAATCAGTCTGCCAGTAAATATTATTATCTCTATATTGATGATATAAAGACAATTAAGTTTTCAGATTTAGTTTTATCTTTATTTCCAGGTAATCTTTGGGGGAAAGTGCAAATATAGAAGATAGAGAGAAAAGGTGAAGTCGATCAGCTTGCCTTCTAGCACACTTGGGTGTGAGCACGAGTGTGTAGGGTTCTAGGCGTCAAGGCAGTTTGTGATTGGGGCAGAAATGAGGTGGGAAGTTGATGAGAAAAACGAGGGGGCTCTGAAAGAAGTAAAAGGATACAAAGGCAACGTAAGATCAAAAACTTCGTGCCAACTTTCTTTCATACCATGAATCTCTATGGCCAGCCTCATAGATACAAAGAAAATTAACTCACTGTTTATTTTTAATAAGTTCAAAGGGCTTTTTTGGGTGGAGGAACCTCCTCATTGATGACACACTGTAAAACTGAAATTATCAATCCTTTATATCCATCAACTATTAAGTAAATATTTAAATATTCATTACACAATAACATTTTAAAACATATATTTACTAAATTTAGATAATTATTTAAGCTTATATAAAAATTAATATTCAAATCAATACATGCAACTATTAAACGTTATAAATGTCATAGTTAGACAAAATTTGCAAATTATGAAAATGATTATAAAACTTTTATTAATACTTATAATTAAAATGTCTTGTGCTTATACTTGAGTTATACTTTTATACTTTAGTCAGTTTACAACAATTTTATTATGTAAACATTTTTATTTTTTATACATTAATCTTAACATATATATGTATGTATATGTAGAGAGAGGGACTTTATCAGATATATTTCTCTACTGTGATCTAAAATAAAATAGAAAAGAGGATCATATTACCCAACGCAGATTCAGTTTATGAATTACCAACCAATTGAATTTTGGTTGCTTCATTCAAAAGTGAGGCCTGCTTAACAGACTCTGCCTCTTTATTAATTGAATATTATTGTTGTGTTATCTATCAACGCTGCCTTAAATCTATAGCTTTACATACATCTTTGCTCTTCGGAATATAACATTTGCTTAAAATGATGTGATTCTAAGACTTACTGAACAGTGTTAGATGAACATCAGGTGGGTCTCTTCTAATTATATTTGTTTAAAAACGCACTAATCTTACTATAGATACATATTTAATTGAAGAATAAAAATATTTTCCACATTATACAAAATGTAAACATATCCTATTATAGCCTTTTCTCTTTTGCATGAAAATTTCATATACATTAAAAATACACATATAAAGCACTCTGATTTTGAGTAACATTAGAGTTGAGTTTTTGCAGATTCAACTTATTTATATACATAGACAAATTGTCACAGTTTGGCTATTGTTGCTCCTTTAGTACTAACTTCTTTGTCCTCTTATTAACCAGAAATATATTTTAAATAATTCTGGCTTCCTACTAACAACGTCTTGATCCCCTACCCACCCTCCAAGTCAAGCCTAGATCCAGCTACTTCACTGACAATAATATTATAGAAACAAAAATCTAAGTGCTAGAAGTGCATACAAGATTGTTCCACATAAGTTCTGGGGGTGGCTAAGATGACACTATTACTAAAATAGTTTACCAAAAGATTAAAAAAAATAACATCTTTTAAAAACCCCAGAGATTATATTGATAGCTTATGCAGAGGTAGGCAGAAGCAGGTTTACAGTTGTTAGTATGGAATATAATACAATAATTAATAAATAATAATACAAGAAGAAACTGTGTTTAGCATACTCACAACTGTGAACTTACTTCTGCCTACTTCCATATTTATTGAATATTTAATTCTGTGGCAGTAATATTTTTAAATACATTAATCCATTTCATCCTCATAACCAACATGGATTGTTATATTATAAAATATATATTCATTTTACAGATGATACATCTTATTTAACTCTAGGGGCACTCAATCTTTTTTTATTCTAATATAAATATGTATTGTATTCATTTTATGTCATAATTTTATTTTATAATTCCTCTCTTTCTAAAATATTTTATTTATTTATTTTTAGAGAGAGGGTAAGAGAGGGAGAAAGAGAGAGAGAGACAAATATCGATGTGAGAGAGGAACATTGACCAGTTGCCTCTCACATGCACCCCAATGTGGGGGTGGAGGGTGGGGGGCGGGACCGAACCTGAAACAGGCATATGCCACGACTGGGAGCTGAACTGGTGGCCCTTTGCAAGATGATTCCCAACCAACTGAGGCACACCAGTCAGGGCCTAATTCCTCTTTTAAACTATAATTATATTGCAGTCTTAAAAAAAATCCTTATATGTTTTCTTCACCGGCCACTATCTTAAATTCAATTTATTAATATCTATATAACAAAAATAAGTACTAGTAACAAAAATAAGCATGTAATCATTTTGCCTTTCTTAATTATTGCTCAAATTTAGTTAATAAACTCCTTGCTTAATTTTTCTTATGGCAGTTTAAGACTAAGGGGCATTGGGTCTTTTATAGAGCTAGAATTTGGGGTTTTATAGTAACTTTGCTATGCAGTTATTTTCTATTATCATATTATCTCTTTTGATACATATCTTTCTTTATAATTAAAAAAATTAATTGGATGATATACAAAGGGTCTAGAAAGCTAAATTTTCTAATTGCATTTGAGACAGGACTATGGCTATTATTAAACACTGATAATATTGTCATAGATTCTGGCTTTTGAAGAGAATTGGTGATAAGGAAGTGAGTGTTGGCACCTTACCTGGTAATTTAGCAATAATAAATATTATATCTAATGTTTGCAAAAATGAAGTTAAGCATAACAAATTTAGTTTCTTGTAAAGTTTTAATGCAAAAGTTTTTACTCTATATATCAATAAATGCAAAATAGCAAATATATTTCTATATTTATATAATAATTATTTTTATACTAATATGCTATGTTAACTTCATTCTAAAGGTGATTTTGATCACTTGCTATATAAAAGTATATACCATAAAAGATAAATATGTTAATAAATAAATACAACACCTGGAAAAAAACATACATTTCTTAGGTAGAGTTCAAGAACGTGTAGGCCGTACTGTCTCACAATTATTGTGGTCAAGACATAAAATTTTCTTAGGACTCCCAGTGGTCAAGAAAAACAAAAAAATACAAACATTTAAAGAGTTTAATTTTCCTGAAGTTCCTTAAGAGAAGAAAATCTTTTCTTGAGTTTCAATTCTCATAGAAATTTCTTATTTGAGGCTTTATAGAGAGATCATAACAACATCCCAACATCACTTGAATAGCAAGTTTAATTAGCCTGATATAAAACCAAGCCAATTCTTTAAAAGTAACTAGAATTTAATCATGAAGCTATTACTGCATTCATTTATACATCCTTTTTAAAATTTGATTTGAGCAGCTAATGGATTTGAGCAGCTGCTGCATACTTGCTCATCTTTAACCTACCCCTCACGTGTCTAAGTATCTATCCATGAGGATCTTTCACTTTAAATTCCCCTTAAATGAATACTTATAAGCATGGCTCAGCTCAGTAATGTTTGTAATGTAGTTTAGCATTAGTAAATACATGCCTCATAAGGGTGTAATAAAAATTAATGAGGTAAAGAAGTCATGTCTGTGAACTGTTTTTTTAAGTTCCGAAAGAAAGACATTGACACAAAGCTGGCATATTATTACTAGGGACTATTGTTACTGGCTATTGATAAGATGATTTTGACAAAGTCTATTTTATTACTGTAGCTTGTGTTCATCATGAGGATAATTTCCTCACTAGTATAGTGATTTCTCTTCAGTGGCAAGCAAGAATACACCACATAAAACTTTGTCACTAGATTAGCTTATTATAGTGCTCACGAGAATACGGAATTGATACTGTGACACTATACCCTTCTCAAATGTTCTTCAGAAATCCAAACCTCACAGCAGTCTCTGCATAGTTTGGATTTTTAGAAATAATTTATATAAGCAAGACTAAATAAAATGAATCAAGATTAAAATCTCCTTATGCTGTCTCTTGCTTCAAAAATAACTTTATATGCCATCCTTCGTAACTGATAGTTCATATCTAAATTCAAACATACTGCTTTTCAGGGCATTTAGATGATTTTGATTCAGAATATTTCATTAGTTTTCCTTGAGGCAGTTAATTAAAATAACCTCCTTAACTCTTTGAGAGATTATATGATTTTTATAGGCTTTGTATTTAAGCCGTTTAATTTAACCTTTCATTTTCACACAAAACTCAAAAATTACTTCTCTAGCTTTTTCATAACTTTTTCTCCTCAAGTAAAATTGATCTTAGACTTTAAAAGCACATTTTTCTAGCATTTAACACCCAATGAAATTATTTGGATAATTACTAACTCCACAGAATATCACAAGCTTTACTTCATTCATCTATGAGGCTTTATAATAATAACTTCATTAAATCATTTGAAAATCAATTAATATTAATGAGTCACATTGGCATGGATAATTTTATTATTTGTAAGTATCCAATTTTATTACAAAATAAATTAGTTTGTAATGTCTTTTATAAACAAAACAGCTTTTTTACTACAAAAATTATTACTCATTATGGTTTAAGTCTTTCTTTAAAAAGATGATTATTCTGATCACAATAGTTATAGTAACTTTTAGTGTATGATCCCTTGACAAACAACAGTATAGATTCTTTGAGACAACAATTTTTAAATAAAAATGCATAATTTTATGCTTTAAAAGGACAGTTATAATAAGCAAATCAAAGCTGATTTGTTGCAAGTTGCTCTCTAATCCTTAATTCTATAACATAAATTATAAATTTATAAGTATTTTATTTATTGAAGTAAATCTGAACACACAATTTTACTATTTATAGAAATCATGAATTACTCTGTCCATATGTGATAGATGACCTTCAGCACAATGGCCCCACAAAGGTGGCTTGACCCAGAGTACATCCAACCTCGGGGTTCCTCTTGTTTTTAGAAATACAGTAAGGCAGTTCTTCACTCACAGTGTGTGAAGTAATCCAGGGAGACCAATCTCACTCATGCCCCTTTACCCAGTTCATCGCTCTCTAATCCTTAGCAGAGTGTCTTTAAAGATCTTTCTCTAGCACAAAAACATTCCAAGGAATAAAAGTAACATGGAGTTTTAAAGTTCACCACTAGTGCCAGTTTACAGTATAAAACAGCAGCTCTATACCAGGACAGTTTATAATCCAAGTGAATAAAAAGACACTAATATAAAACAAGAAAGTGTGAACATTGGGGTAGATATAGAATATGAGTACTTTTTAAAATTATTTTATTCTATACAAACCCTTTATTTCATGAACAAGTCAAAGGAGAATATATATTAACCAACCTGGAGTTCTTATGCCTTGACTGAATCTCCATACAGGGTGTTAAAAATTGCTACCCTTCATGTATATTCATAGATAGATAGGGAGTTATAGATGTGTATAGGTATAGATGTTTATATGAAGTCTGTCTGGAAGGTATCTAAACATGTAATATGAAAAATAGAGACATTTATTGAAGAAGAAACAAGATACAAGAAACATCGTATATAGGATAATGATGCATCAGTCCTCTTCAAATTAGGCACCTTGGGACTTCACACAGTTCTCCCAATTGCCATTAGCTGCCCCATTGTATTTTCCTGAATCTCATCGGTGGTCTGAAATCTCTTCACTTTCAAAGGCAGTTTTAGTTTTGGGAAAAACCAGAAGTCTCAGGGCATCAAATCTGGGTTTTAGTGGGGTTGAGTCACCTGGGTGATTTGATGTTGTGCCAAAAAACTCTGTATGACACATGATGCATGGGTGGGTGCATTGTCATGATGAAGCTGCCAATCACCAGTTGCCCATAGCTGTGACCTTCTGAATCATCTGAATATTTTCTGTGGAGGGGAATGTTCAAGCTTAATGCACAACTTGATGTGGGTTCATTGCTGTACTTGCTCAGTCATTTTGAATGTGATGACCACACAGTACACATGCTCACTCAATGGTATCTACTGCCCCCACTGACTAGTACAGTGAAGTCATCATTGTTCACACATGTGCATTCTAGTCCACTCTCCTTGGCTGCCAAGTTACATCAAAAACAACAAACCATTCTGTCATGTTAATAATGGCTGGAATTTTTCCAAACAGACCTTGTTTATATGTATGTATGTATGTATGTATGTATATTTATAGGCACATAGATTTACTAACAATAATACAAGTATAAATGGTGATAGTTAGGGAGAATTTAAATCCAGTCAAACTGGTAAATACATTTAATGTATCATTGCCCCTTTTAATCCTCTCATCAGCCTTATGAGGGACTTTTATTGTTGACCTAATTATAATTGGAAAAAAGTAGTGAAGCTCAAGAGTGTCAAGTTATTTTTCCAAAATCACACAGTTGGTGCCTCTAACTTAGATCAAACTCCAAACTTCATACTTATAATCTTCCTTGCTTCATGCTACATCTTACTTAAACATACATTGCAGTTTTGTTGAGCATGTTTGTAGTTATTTTATTTATAGAATATGTACTCCATCTCTGCTCTTTTGGGGGCATTTTTCTAGATGGTAGGGAGCTTAAAATGAACAATGCATATCCACACAGATCTTGAGGCAACAAAATCAGTACAAATCCCTCTATTCCCTATACATTCCACTAGTTTCTACATCTCCCCCTGGAACTCCCGGCACTCCTGTCCAGCTTTTCTATTCTTCAACTTCTGTCCTCTCCTTCCTACCCGAACCTCACTAAAATCCCTCTGTACTAATTATTTCTGAAATAATCTATGTAAAACAATTCTGACCATGTTGTCCTTACATAAATTTCTAATGGCTTACCATAATTGCACAGAAGTTTTTAATTTGCCCTATAAGTTTACAGAGGGCAGATAATCAGAGGGTTGCTCTAAGAATATGTATCCGAGAGAACTCTGCAGGCAAAGTCAAGTTAGGAGGTCACGTCAGTAATCTAGGTAAAAAGATCTTAAAGTCCCTGATGTATTAAGATATGATAGAATAGATATCTGTGGAAGGCTCCAAAAATAAATGAGAATTTGAAAATAATTGAATAAATGAAGGTGGAAGTATAAAAAATATGGAGTCACCCAGCTGGTATAGCTCAGTGGATTGAGCGCGGGCTGGGAACCAAAAGGTCCAGGTTCAATTCCCAGTTGGGGCACATGCCTGGGTTGCAGGCCAGGTCCCCAGTGAGGGCCATGTGAGAGGCAACCATACATTGCTCTTTCTCTCCCTCTCTTTCTCCCTCCCTTCTCTTCTCTCTAAAAATAAATAAATAAATTACTTAAAAAAATGGAGTTAGGATATCAATATTGTAAGCTTTGATCAATTAAATTGAACAATTCATAATGTCAATAAAGCCACACAGAGAAGTGAATCAAGATTCTGGGAGAATAAAATGATTTCAGTTTGAGGTAGCTTTATTCTGTCTCCCAGGAGAATAACCCAACATTTACAAATACTGGTTGGTGCTCAGAAAAGGCAGGAGGGAACTGCCCACAAAACATGTTGAGGTACTCAATGAAACCGTAAAGATGTTTCATCACAAGAAATTATACTAATCTTTAGGAATACACACATTCCTCTGATAGAAAGATAGGAAAAAAAGTAGAAAGAAGGGGGTTAGTGAAGGAGACAAGAAAAGAATGATCAGAGAGATGCAGGTGAGGACCAATAAAATAGAGTGGAATACAAATGGCATTTGGGGTTTTAATGTGGGAACTGTCACTTGCATCAAATGTTTTAAGTAACACGAAGAAAAGACCTTCAGATTTTGAGACCTTTAAAAACCAATTTCAGTAATGATAGAGGCAGAAATCAGATTCCAAGGCATTTAAGTGTAAGATATTATAGTGGATATTGATTTTGGCCAGAGCAGAATGAGGATATATAACAGAGTTTTGTTGACATGACATGGCAGTGAAATATAGTGGTATGTGGTGGTAGAAAGGAATCAGCACAGAGGAAGATGCTGAAAATACAAAATATAGAAATTCTAATTTGTTAAATGAATTTTTCCTTTCCTCATTAGGTATAGGTATCCTTTAGACTTTAATCTTCTTCCAGGGAAATATTCTGCCATATAGAAGTCACTTAATACTGTAAATGCTATGTTGAACTTGAAAAATATTTAGAGTCTAGATTCTCACCTCTTGGCCTACAAACTTTAAGTGCAGTTTTCCAAAAACCAGCCAGAGATCTATAAAATTCTATGAATAATTTCCTAATACTTTTAACCTAAGTATCATTTCATATCCTCTAGAATTTTGATTTTTTTCAATAAAATACAACTATTATTTTAAAAGAAGTAGAAAACACAGTATTATTTCCATAATCTTGTAACATCCAGTGGAAGAATCACAAGGTGGTTTAGGATTAACTGATGTTTTACCCATTAAAAAATTGGAAATAGGAGGAACTAAGAAGATAACCCCTAACAAAGACCAGTTAATTAGATGGGCTGCTCAGAGGGTCAAAGAAGCCATGAATTTGTGGTCCCAGTTTCTCTGTGAGCTTTCTGCAGTGCTTTTGTTTTGGCTGAAACTTAGTATTTTGGGCAGATTTTTGGGAGTTTATATGGGGTTTCTCATTATAAATTCTAGCAGGTCGACTTGTGTATAAGCAGGGAACTTTTTTTAAATTAATGACCTCTTCAACTTGCTGCAGTAGAGCCTTGTTCAAACTGCAGTTGGTTCTGAGTCTGTGCAGGAGGCCCTAATCATCTTCCACAGCATTTTTTAGGATGTTCTCTGTCATTGGCCGTTTAACCCAGTCTATAGACTCAATAAGATGGTAGCCCTGAGGTGTATTTATGGTGCTTAGTCTCTAAGTTCAGATCAATAGGGGACCAGGGTGACTTCTCTATGCCAGGATTTTGTTCTCTGTCTGTGGGACTTAAGGGACAAGTGTGGAGTTTTGGGGTGTGGTAACCAGTTCATTGGCCATTTGGCTTATCTTTGTGGAATAAATACAATAAAATGTATTTCTTTATTTGTTTTTTCTTTTAAATGATTTTTAAAATTTTATTTACTTTTTTAATTATGGTATAATTGACATATAACATTATGTTAGTTTAAGGTGTACAACATAATGATTCAAAAATGTAATGTATTACTAAATGATCATTACAAGTCTAGTTAACTTCCATCACGTTACATAGCTATAAAAAATTTTTTTTCTTGAGAACTTTAAGGTCTATTTTCTTGGCAACTTCCAAATGTGCAATGCAGCATTATTAACTATAGTCAGCATGTCATTCATTATATCCCCATGACTTACTTATTTTGTAACTGAAATGTTGTACCTTTTGAAATTCTTATTTTTCTCACATTTCCCTTCTGATCTGGCAACCACAATTCATTCTCTTGTTCTCTCTATCTATGAGTTTTTTGTTAGTTATTGTTGTTTCAGATTTAAAATATAAGTAAGATCATATGGTATTTTTTCTGTCTTATTTCACTTAGCATAATGCTCTAGAGATCCATCCATGTTGTTGCAAATAGCAAGATTTTATAGATGGATAATATTCCATTGTGTATAGAAACACATTTTCTTTCATTATACATCCATCAGTGGACACTTAGGCTGTTTCCATATCTTAGCTATTTTAAATAATGCTGCAATGAACATGAGTGCATGCATATCTCCTTTTGAGTTAGTGGTTTTGTTTTCTTCAGATGAATACCCAGAGGTAGCATTGCTGGGTCATATGGTAACTCTGTGTTTAATTTTTTGGGGGTACCTCCATACTGTTTTCCTTAGTGGCTGCACCAATTTACATTCCTATCAACAGTGCACAAGAGTTCTTTTTTCTTTACATCCTCTCTGTTTTTATTTTTTTGACTTTTTGATAAAAACCATTCTAACAGATATGAGATGATATCTTATTGTGGTTTTGATTTGCATTTCCCTGATGATTTTGAGCATCTTTTCATGTACATGTCGGTCATCGGTGTGTCTTCTTTCAGAAAATATCTATGCAGATGTTCTGCCATTTTTTAAAATTCTATTGCTTATTTGTTTGTTATTGAATTATATGAATTCTTTATATATCTTGGATATTAACCCCTTATCAGATATTTGGTTTGCAAATGCTTGATTTTATATAGTAGGTTGCCTATATATTTTATGGTTTCCTTTGTTGTGCAAAATCTTTTTATTTTTATGTAGTCCCAATGTTTACTTTTTAAAATTTTGTTGCTAGATTCAAAAGTCATCACAAAGACCTGTGTCAAGGAATTTACCATTTATGGATTCTTCTAGGAGTTGTATGATTTCAGATCTTACATTCCAGTCTTTAATACATTTTTAGTATATTTTTGTATATTGTGTAAAAAATGGTCTAGTTCCATTTTTTACATATGTCTGTCCAGTTTTCCCAGTGTCATTTATTGAAGTGGCTGTCCTCTCCCCATTTCTCCTTTGTCCTACATTAATAGACCATATGTGTGTGGGCTTATTTCTGGCCTCTCTATTCTGTCCCATTGATCTATATGTCTGTTATTATATATTTAGACAAAGAGTTACTATTTATTTTTTTTCATTTTTCTTCCTACCCAAGAAATGCTAATATGATCAGACTTTAAAAAAAAATTAAAGTCTTCCAATCCATTCCAGAATAAAATGCAAACTCCTACAAATGTCCTCGAGGCCATTTACTACTTAAACTCTGCTGCATTTCCAGGTTTTTCTCTAATATTCAAGCCTTAATAAACTATATATAGTCCTAAAAGTATTTTATTCTTGTTTATGATAGCATATATTTACTTGTGATGTTCTCCCTGTCTGCTGGACCACTGTTCAACAACCGATTTCTCCCTCTCTCTCTGTCTCTCCTATGTTCCTTATTATAATTGTTTCTTACAATATTTATGATAATCATCATAAATTTATGATACAACTATTTATGATAATCATCTCTGCTCCCCAAGAGCCATGTGGAGCTTGAGCACACCACTGACTCTACGAGACTGAATTCACTGAAGGCAAATTCCATACCTTAGTCATTGCTTTAGATTAATGCCAAAGTGCTAACATGAAGTCCATAGTCAACACTAGAGAATGTGTGCGGGATGAGTAAGTAAATGTATAGATAACCTTCGGCCTCACAGTGGCCTTCAGAGTAAATCCCCCTCTGAGACCTAAAAGACGAATGATTTCCTAGGAAGTACATATACATCTCTGACAATTGCAACAGAGATTCAAAATAAATGAGAAAATTTCAAGCTCTACAATAATATTTAAGCTCTTAAAAATATTAAGCTCTACATGTTAATATTGAAACAGGTGTTGATGTTTGTTTATAAGTTAGTAATAATATATTTACATATTATTTTGCATACTATTGGTAATAAATATTTTAATATATTTTATTAATATACAATAATAGATGTCTGAGGCAAACTAAGGTATCACAGAGAAATATGGAAAAGTTAACTTTTTAAAAGTAATTTTGATATGTCCCTGAAGGCAGAAAGAAGAAAGCTCTGACTTTTCTTTCTAATCATGATTCTAGAATTCTAGCAACATCTCTCTATTGATTCTGGTACAAATGAAAGTTTCCAATTTATCCCATAGCTTCATTGTATGCAGACTTAGAATTAGGACATAGTGACAGAATTTGTCATGCTAAGCAATGAACTTTGCTCTTGAGTTCCTTTAGAATGTGTGTGCAAATGTTATTCTATTTTAGGTGTCAATAGTTAAGATGTCTACCCAGTGCCACTGCTATAATTTATGTCAAAAGATTCAGAAATAATGGTTTACTTTTTAAGTAAGTTTTTTAAAACTCGTGTTTTTCAGCCCACCATAAGAAAAAAAATGCTCTTATCTTCCAGCTCTTAATAGGTAGATGGAATTAGAGAACTGTCTTCCCTAAGTAGTTTAAAGGAAATTAAATGACATTTTAAAAGGATCACATCTGTCCCAACAAAATAACCAAAAATATGTCTAAAAATTGTCAGTAAAGAATATCAAATGAGGTCATTAATATCAATTCTGTTTTCATAAACATAGTAAATCATCCACCTAAGAAATCACAACTGTAACAGATTTATTTAAATTATAATTCATGGAATTTTATGAACAGCCATTAAATTCACAAAACACATAATATAATTGCT
The DNA here is from genome assembly GCA_004026765.1 of Micronycteris hirsuta. Classification (NCBI taxonomy): domain Eukaryota; kingdom Metazoa; phylum Chordata; class Mammalia; order Chiroptera; family Phyllostomidae; genus Micronycteris; species Micronycteris hirsuta. The sequence goes on from PVJI01001399.1 coordinate 117,045, forward strand.
GAAATGGAACAAGTCTGTTTATTAAACAAATTTCTGAGTCTCTGTGCACAAATATCCACACAGATTTAGAAAGTTTGACTTATAATTATTATATGACTAATAATTATTATGTATTTTAAATTCTATTATAAGAACACGGGAACTGAAAAACTTATCAATATTTTACTAGCCTTGATTTTTTAAAATTCTCCTGATAGATGAATACAACTATATCTTTTCCCATAACAATGTTCTGTGGAAGAGTTTTTATTCATTTAATATTGTGATATTTTGTATTTTAGAGATATTTTCCACAGTTATTTCTTAAAATGTTCTCTAAATATTTTTGATCTTAGTTAATTCACCCACTTTTAGAGATAAAAAAAAAACTAAGGCTATCTTTGCTCATAATATAAACATTATAATGAAAATAACTCTAATGATTTATTTTAAATTTTATACCTTTTATAGTATTTATATTCAATGATATAAACATTAATAGTATTGAATGACAATGCTAATAATAATTGTTAAGGCTTACTAAGTGATTATTATATGCCAAACACTGGAGGAAGCTTTTTGCATATATTCTCATATTGCATCACTAACAAAAATTCCATAACTTAGGCATTATCTACATATAAACATACTGAAAATAAGAAAACTGAAGGAGGTAACTCACTTACCAAGGATACATAGTTATAAATGAAACTGAAGTTCATGTCTTGTTTTATCTGACTGTAGACTCAGATCTCAATAAAATAAAAGGAATAATAACCCCTTAATGTTTGTAGAGTTTTTTCATGTTGTAGCTAATTAAATCACTTGAACAATCGTGACATTATGCTCAGTTGTCTCACCACCTCTAATTTTGAGATCAGAAAATGAAATGGTAAAAGCCATAGACCTTCCTTACGGCCACACAGCTCAGGTTAAAGATTTGAACTCAATCTATTTCATGCATCTGAAGTGCTTCTGCACATTTATATCATACTTACTTCAACTTCAGCATATTCACACAAGACTACTCTTTGGTTTGCTTTTTCCCAGGACCTGTATATTCACCTTGATCGTGACAAAGCAATGCCACACAGAGAACATGCATGTCAACTGCTTCCACTCTAACGTTATTTTTTCCAATAAATCAAGGGTGGCATAGTTTCATATTATGTTAAGGGCTTCATATTGTTTTTTCATTAATAGGTAGGTGAAACTCAAAATAGCCCTGACTAAAATAGAGATAAAATAAATAGAATTCATGCAGTTCGACTATCAGTATCATCAGGTCACACTTGGTGCAGAAGGTCCGTGGAAACTGTGGCGACCTCAGGAATGCGGTCCATCAGGGCCGACTTCCCGAGTAATCTCAGTTCCGCCCACTGCAGTCACGCTCAGCTTCGAAGGGGCCTGACCTTAGAAATTAGGGATACCCATATCCTACTTTAGTTCAGACTGTGTTCTAGCACCTAAAGTTTACAGCTATTATTCCTATTTATAACTAAACTAAAATTATTTAAATAGCTATTAATATTAAGAAATACTTATCTACTTTCAAAATTAATGTTTTGGAAGGAGGCTTTAACTGCCATTCAAATTTTATGATTTCAGTTTCCATATTTTGGAAGTACTAGTAATAGAAAATTAAAAATATTAATCAAGTTACAGAGGATGTTTTTCCTAACATAATCCAAATGGGATCATAAATATGGATAAGACTAAATGAGTATTTAAATATAAAACATAAAATTTAACTGTGAACCTAATTTTATTTACCTTTACAACCCTGGCACCTCTGCATCATTTTGAATAATGAGGTTTTCTTTGATGTTGCCAAATAGATTTCAGCATAACCAGCTAAGGACAAATAAAATATTTCAATACATACATTTTAACATGGTTTTATTGAACTAAAAATACTTGTCCTTGTTCAGGATCCACTGAAGCTCCTCTGCCATAAAATATATCTTTCATCATTGCTTATAACAGATGTTATTTTTTTCCCCAGCCTCTGCCATGGAGACAAATTATCATTTCCCTATAAAACTAAATTACAGAATTGCTTTTCTTTATTCATAGATTATACATACTTTGGAAGCCTATCTCATTCTTAGAATTTATAATCTTGCACGGAGAGAAAAAAAAGAACAAAAATGTCATGTACGTTTTATTACAACCTATACTAAAATTTAACTTTCTTAGTGATGTTTCCTCTAAAATAATGTTGAAAATATTTTATTATTTAGTTTAGAAAATTATTACTGATTAATTATTAATCATACATAACTTTTCAAATGGTGGGTCACTAATAAAGGAGAAGACAGGAGAAATACAAAGCCAGACAGATGACTCAATTGGTCAGCTTTAAACAGATCTAGATGGTGCTGGAAGGAGACCTGACTTGAGGGGGTGAATGCACAATACAATATACAGATGACACATTATAGAATTGTACCCTGAAAACTATATTTTGTATTAACTGATGTCACCTCAATAAATTCAATGATTTAAAAATATGAATCTTAGAAGAAAGCAGCTCATCATTGCATCGATACACAAATATCATAATTCATTAGGGAAAGTCCTACCTCCTCAGACCTCATTTAATAAATGAATTGTTTTTTCTCAATAGTATATTAAAGTCATACATGTAACCTGGTGATTCAATTTACCTTAATGATGATAAATTCTAAATGTTAATGTAGGATGTATGTGTGTATGTGTGTTTGGTTAAGAAGTGACTTTCATTACACTAAAAAGACTGAATACTTAACTCGGCCAAATACTTGTACTACTTTATTATAAAGCATCAATCCAAAAAAAGCAGTGATCCACATTAGCATGAGAAACAAAATTGAGGGTTATTTTATCTAGGGGCCTTTTGTTGTGCTTGAGATAATATATCTATCTTATTTATGACCTCTCTTCTAGTGAGAGGTAAAGTAGAAAATACGTTAATTGCTTTTTACTTCATCAGTGTAGAGCCTAATATAATGAGAGATGAGATAAAGAAGACATTTGCTTTCCTTGGATGAACCCAGCAGGAGCATTTACAGAGTAGGAGGTAAAGAAACTGAGCAGCAGAGATATAGAAAATGGTGGAGCAGAGATTTGCTAACAAAATTTAATGCAATCAAATTATTTGTAAGTAATAAGGACAAAGAAGCCTTATTTGTCAATTAAGGGAGCACTGGTGAATATAAGGACAGTACTTCCATTAGAAGAATAAGGTAAAAGTTAGTATGTGGGATGTTAAATAGGGAGCATATGGTGAGAAACTGGAAAGACACAATTGTTTCTTTGAATGAGAGTGAATGAACCATGGAACTTTCAATAATAAAATAAGGGGTAGGAGGGCACAAGCAAATCCTATATTCTATTAAAAAATAATTTGAAATGGCTTTCACTCTTCAACAGTAAAATGCATGGGTTTTCTTCTAGCTTCATCTTTCTCCTCCTTTTACTCCCAAATAATTTTTAACAACATCAAAATCTTCTGACAATATTTAACTTGAGCAGTTATTCCTGAAATAGGCTTGCAATGTCAGCATTATATAAAAGATGGATCCTTCTTTGAGTTACACTCACATGGCAATGCTGAAATTTACAAAAAAAAAATCACCTCTATCCTGTTTAGACTTACTAAAAATCCATGATCACCTAAAATTATGTCTTTGCAGAGAGAGCCACAGTCAAAGTGTTGGCTGTGACTTCATTTACCCAGTGACATTTTTAGCCCCACGCTGACATGTCCTTTGCTGTGAGGCTCAGTTATCTCCACACTACTGCATCCTGGTCAGCATTTCACCTATATGTGCTTCATCAGTTTGAATTTACTTTTATGTATCGAATTCTGTAAGGCCATTTCCCCCCAGCCCTCATTACTGCATTTCTTATTCAGTATCTGTTTTCATTGTTTTTGTCCCTATTTCTTCTTTTTTTTTTCCGATTCTATATAGGTATTCCCTAATTTGAGGCAACTTGCTTTCTCTTTCTCTGCTCCTCCTTCTGTCACTTCCTCTTTCTCTCTTTTTTTCATAAATAACAATGAAACAACAATGTCTCATTTTCAACTACTGTTATTTTTTATGCAGTATAAATTCATATCTCTTAATCAATGTCTTTATCTGATATCTACTGCTATATTGCTTGTTGAATAGCTCCTTCAGCACTAAAAGTCTAACTTGTTTTCTTTTTGTAAAAAGCTGCCGGGTTCCTAAATTTCTCTTTTGTAAATGGTACCAATGATGATAGACTTGAAAACTTGGGATCATCTCTCATTGGCCCTCCTTGTTATATTTTATTATGTATTGCTTTATATTTGATCAATTTCCCAGTAATTGGCACACATCCATTTTCTCCTTACCGAAGCGCCATCACCCTAGTCGAAGTCTTTAATGTATGTTTTAGCTGGACTCTTGTGATAGCTTCCTGAGTGGTTTTGTCATCTCTGTCATCTCAAACCACTTCTTGTGTCCCTATCTTCATTTCTTATCAAAACTTCCATCTGCTAAAACCCATCATGTTCCACGGAGTTCTGGTAAAAATTAAGGACTTCCACATCTGCACTCAGCCAGTCTTTCCAGAATTCTTTTCCCACTCTTTTGATGCACATTTATTGTTTACTGCAGGAAATCTGTAATAACGCTTTTTCTGCCTACTTCATACAGATATGCTGAGCTAGAGTGCCCTCCTATTTCTATGGTATTGACATCTCACCTGTCTTTCTGTAACAGTAGAAAATTGTACCAGAGGGAGACTGTAACCCACCCCACCACTCTTTTGACAGTGTTTCTGTAAGTGCTGACTCTGACTAATATGTGGCTTGTAGATGAACAGCATGTTTGTGTAAGAATTGTAGGAACTAGCTACAAAAGATAAAGACTCAGACCTTCAGGCATCCCAGCTCTGGGAGATTTGCTCAACTTCATCTGTGGAGCCAGGATGACATGAAGGCAGAACGATGTGAAGCCAGGATGACTAAACCAGAATGACACACGCTGGACCATCACTGTCCTTACCGGAATGGACTGCGCTCATCTGCATATAGAGAAATTTGCAACCCCCTCCCTTGATCTCTATGTTCTCTTCTCATCCCCTTCCTTATAAAAACCTCCTCTGCCTCCACTGAGATGGGAAGATGGGCTTTGTGACATGAGTCCCCCATCTTCCAGGTCACCAGCATCTGAACAAAACCACTTTCCTTTACATCAGCAATTGCCTCTTGAGTATTGGCTTTAGTAGTGGCAGGCAGCTGGATCTGCATTTCGGTTACACTTTCAAGTTATAAACCACATGCTGTATTTTCCATAATGTTTTGCCTGATTCCTTCTGGAAAGTTATGAACCCTGTACAAAGACAACTTCTTTGTACTCTATTTATGTGACTTCAAGTCTAAAATTCTGGGTTAACATACAAGATTCTAACATGAAAATTTGCATCAAGTTAAAAATTTTCTCATCTGTAAGACAGGGATAATGTTAATACAGTCATAAAAGAAATACATGGGAAAACATATAAATCTGTTTCATGATATCCATGAGGTCAGGGGTCATTTGTTGTTCACTAATATATCCCAATGTCTTAAACAGTGACTGGTACATATAAGTGTATGATCTATAAAAGACTATAAAATTCTAACATTGTCACCTGAATATTAATCTTCAATACATTAGTTATTTATTGCTTTCTCTACTAGAGAAAGGAGTATTTCTACTAGATACTTATTGAATACTTAAAATAGATACTATTCTGTCTCCATGACTATTTCTGCTTTTGTACCTTCTCTGGACCCCAGTTCTCTGCTATCATCCTGCATGTTTTGGCATTTCACATTCCATCCCAAGCCCTTTTCTGTCTTCATTTTGTGCATTCTCTTTGGGTTGTATCATCCGTACTCTTGGACCTCAGCTGATACTGTGCTCTTGTTGTACACAGGTTTTTCTAGAAACCACAAGGCCACTTGCCCCATTAGGAGCTTGTTGCCTTTGCTGCCTGAACGCTAACTCCCTGCGTCTTCTCCAGTCCTCTTCTTTCTCAGTTAAGATGTTTTTCTTCCAGGTGACCTGCCCTGAACTCTCTAACTAATTTAAAAGTTTACTTCTTTTCCTCGAATGTATGTCATACTGCGACTTTGTACCTCAGTTTTCAAAAACTGGATATCACATCAATTCATCTGCACACTAATGAAAAAGAACAATGAAATCTTTCCTGTGTTTATAATATGTGTTTTATAATATAATATGAATGTGAAAGTGCACATTCTTGAAGCAGTTTCATATGCCACAATTATTATTTATCTTTACTAAGAGACATAAATGCTTCTAATAATAATAGTATTTGTGAACCCTTAAAAGTAAGCACAATCATTAATAATAAACATGCATTAAATAGATAATAAAATGTCAGTTACAGGAAGAGGACTCAGTAGCCTCTGTCTCTATCATAACAAATATTAGCAAAACACCAGTTATGTACCAGATATTGCAATAGGCTTCTTCCATCACTTTTTCTGTCTTGAGAACTTTTATTTATCCAAGGTTGTTTCACATGTCACCTTTACTTTCACACCTTCTCTCTATTTTCCTGTGCTCTGTACTTCAGTAGTGTAAGTTTTATGTATTGTTGGAATTTTGCTCTAATATATTACAGGTCTCTACTGCAACAATATAAGTGCTTGAAAGTTGGAGACAAAATCTTTGAATATTTAAAAGTAAGAAACTATCACTGGGACATAATAAATGCATTATTGTATTAACAAAAGAATGAAGGATACTGGAAGAAGAATTTAACTTTCTATGTATTTATGAGATATAATAACATGACAATTATCATAATATATCCCCTAATAAAATTATTTTATTTTACTAGGAGAAAATCTTTTTGATTTATAAGTGTATAAATGTAATAACATTTATATCTCAAAATAAATACATTCTATATAAAATAGTTGAGAAATTATGTGTGAATATAACTTCATAGAAGGAATTGAGAAAATACATATTTAAGAAATCTGAATAATTATTTATAATGAAACATAAACATCAGAATGTTTAAGTCACTAAAATAAATTATATTTATCTCATAATTACCAAAAACACTCCTTTAAAACATAAAATAAAAATTGTTATTTGCCTAAGCCACCTGGAAGGTTTTTACAGCCTATTAATTAATAGTAATATGTGATTTGTTTAGTTTATTGCATTTTCCACAACTCATTAAATTTGGGCTTATATGTAGTTGTAGACTGTTTTGGTTTCACTTGTTTTAATTATTTTTTTGATGATTTAAGATAGTAGTCATTTGGATTAAAGTTGTTTTTTTTTTTTTTTTCCTGCACTATATACACCATACTGGAACTATTACATATATGTATTTTAAAATTCAATAGTTTTTCTTGAGAAATGGTTACTGGTTTTTATATCATACTGTCATAGTTCAGTAGTTTCATACATTAGCAGAACCACAAATATTTGAGGATGGGTACTCTTGCTTCTGGAACCTCTGAAAATAATAACTTTTAATAAGAAACAATATGGTCTCACTGACTAGTTGGGTGGTTTCCAAGTGGCTTGTCAGAGGGGTGTTGCTCTGAAGTGTACCCTGAGTATAAAAGACTAACAAACTGTCCTTTTTTAGGCACACAAAGAATGGCACAGCTCAACAATTTCCTTTGCCCATTTGATAAGGTTACAGAAGTAGCATCAGCTCCATTTAAAATAAAAAGCAGCTTTTGTTAGTTACCAACATTGTGCTTGGCACATTAGGTACTTAACATATATAATTTTCATTCTCAGTGTGACCCTGCAGGAAAGCCATTTTGTAATAGTTTGCTGCTGAGAAAACTGAGGCTCAGAGAAATCTCACTTATTTTTCATGGGCTGTTCAAAGCCTGCCCCACACTCAGGGTGCCTGCCATCGCTGCTGGGTTTACGTCTCTTGCACACTTGGTGCTGATATACACATCATGTGCCTCCCAGCCACCTGATACCACCATCAGAACTGATGTCCAGGAACTGGTGCTCAAATGAATAATTTCTACTCTTTTGTGAATCAGAGTCAGGACTATCAATTTCCTACTGTGGCTATTTGTGGAGGAAGTTTTTCAGGGAGCTGGGACCAGATGTGTTCAGCCCATAGGTGCTAAGGCCGGATAGTATTTCAGCTGCTTGGCTGTCCTCTTTCCCTACAGGCACATGGTGGTACAGTATTTATCAACCCTGGCAACAACTTCCTGTAACATCTGTGTAAACGAATATGGTTGTTTGGGAGACAAAGATAGATCATAGGCCACTGGGGAAATTGTGCAGATATTTGGGGACTTTACAAGTTTAGTTGGGTACAAACCACATAAGGCAATGCAACTGCTACACGCATTATTCCAAAGAAGACTCCTATCTTAAAGGGTCACACAGGCATTAGGAAGTAAACCAGAGATTCCAACTCTGATCTGGATGACTACAAAGCTTGTGTCCTTTGGACTAATTCTTTTTTTTTTTTTTAAGTGCAATAAACACGTTACATCTCACAATTGGGATCACTGCTTCTAGATCCAAGGGCTATAGAAAGAGACTATTCTCTTGTCTTATTCACCCTTAATACTCTATTTCCCGAAGGGTAGGAGCTCCTTCTTTCTATCTGCTATGTATATTGCATTGTGCAAATGTACTGTAGTTTTTTTATCCATTCATTTACAGATGGGCATTTAGGTTGTTCCAACACTTGGCTATTATAAATTGTGTTGCTATGAACATTTAGGGTGCATAGGTTCTAACAAGGATGGGACAGGAGAGCATTATGCTAAGTGAAGTAAGCCAGATGGTGAAAGATAAATACCATACGATCTCACCTATAAGTGGAACTTGATAAACAAAACAAACAAGCAAGCAAAATATAAACAGAGACACTGAAATAAAGAACAGGCTGATGGTAACTAGAGGGAAAGGGGGAGAGGGGTAATGGGAAAAATAGGGGAAGGGTTGTCAAGGAACATGTATAAAGGACATATGGACAAAGCCAAAGGGGGTAGGATCAAGGGTGGGGCAGGGAAGAGTGGAGAGGGAAAAATGGAGATAACTGTACTTGAAAAACAAAATTGATGAGAAAAAATACTGTATTTCTTTTAGCATGGCAAAAAAGAAGCATAAGAGTGGGGTTTTAAATAAACATGGCATTTATTGAGCACCTACTATGTGGTGGTACCATGCTGGGTACTACTGTGAAGAACTAGTATATTAATTTTCTTTTGTTGCTGTTATAGATTACCCAAAACACGGTGGGTTGAGCAGCACACAATTATCTTACAATTCCATAGGATGGTCCAAGCTGAGTCTCACTGAGCTAAAATCAAGATATTGGCAAAGCTGCATTTCTTTCTGGAAGCCCTAATAAGTAATCTGTTATCTTTTTCTAGTTGCTAGAGGCTGCCTACAGTATTTATCTCATGAACTCTTTTCTCCATCCTAAAGCCAGCAACACAGCATTTCTCTGAGTCCTTCTATCTTCATACCTAATTATCTTCTTCTGCCTCCATCTGCTATTTTTAAGGACCCTTTGATTATACTGGGCTCACCTGGATAAGCCATAAGACCTTCTCTATTTTAAGGTCAACTGATTAAAGCCTAGTTACATGTACAATTTCAATTCCCTTTTTTCATGTAATCTAACCTATTCACAAATTCCAGCATTCAGAAATGGACAACTTTGTAGAATATTATTCTGACCCCCACATGGAAAAAGAGAAAATTACCCAAGATGTCCCAGACATGATAGACAAGAAACATGCAAAAAATGTACATGAAAAGGAAAGCAAAGCATCATGTAGGAAAATATATAGCAATAACAATCATAATCATAGCTGAAGTGGATAATTATTGAATTTTTTTTATGTACCAGGCACTGTGCTCAGTGCTTTTTAGACAATAATTGTTTAAATTTTCAGAACAATATTTTAAAGAAGATAAAAAAAGCTTTGAACTTGCTCATGTTCTTCCAGCTAATGAGTATGGAATTGGGATTTAAACTTGGGTCTCTGATTTCAGTCTGTGCTCCAGTTTGTAAAATATTCATATTGTAAAAGAGGATATAGAGCAAGCTGATTCCAAGTTATTACACAGCACTGAAAAATGCATCTAGAACTGTATATATTTTGCAGAAAAACAATGAAGGGGGCACTAAGGGGGTGAATAGAAAGTGTTTTTTACAAGAAATAGCAAGCAGCATATTGAGAGGTGGAGAAGGAGATCAACTACGTTGGGGTTTCTGAGTGTTTGTTGTGGGAAGTTAAGGATAAAAATATTCATAGAATATTCATGAGGAAGATGTTGCTGGTCTGTAAACTCTTGAGTCTGTACCTGAACAGATAAACAAGAGAGGATACCTGTAGTTTTTAAATAAATGAAAGAGATAATGAAACCATGTTTTAGGGACATTACTCTGAGCAATATGAAGGATGATGGAGAACAAATAAATTAAAAAATGCCAGCAGATGACTGGAGTGTTTTTAACACCAAATGACACAAGGCCTTCAAGAGCAATGGTCCCATGACCAATAATCATCCTCGAACATCCTCTTATTGAGTACCACTTTTTAATCTATAAAGTAGCTTAAACGATATTCTGAAAACATATTTTACCTAATAAAATATCAAGTTTTAGGGAAATTTAAGAGGTTAATTTTCTTCATATTTTTCTAATTTTAGGCCTTTCAATATTTACAGAGTGTTTTCACATATACTTTGTTTAAAAAGATTTTATTTATTTATTTTTTAGATAGAGGGGAAGGGAAGGAGAAAGAGAAGGAGAGAAATACCAATGTATGGTTGCTTCTCATGCACCCCCTACTGCAGACCTGGTCCGCAACCCAAGGATGTACCCTGACTGTGAATCCAATCTGCGACCCTTTGGTTTGCAGGCCTGCGCTCAATCCACTGAGCTACACCAGCCAGGGCCACATGCAGTTTTATATCTGGACCTGTGAATTCAGTAAGGTATATAATGTCTGTCATACAGGTTATATAAAGAAACTGAAACTGAAAAATTGTGATTTGTCAAAATCCAGAGTAATGATTTCAATCCTGAACTTATTTCAGACCTTGCTTTTTCTTCTATAGACATTAGATAGTATATAAATATAAATAAAATTTTAGTATATCTTACAGGAAAGAGATCCTGTTCTATTTCTTTCATATGAAAGCTTCATATTCTTATACTTTGATTCTTTATGTAAGAACTTTAGTGAGTATAAAAATTACTTCTTCAACAATCTATTCCCTAAATCTCTTTTCCATCTGCCAAAATTTCAATCTTACTCTCTTCCTTAGAATGTCAATGTCAGTATAAATACATAAGTGAAATCTATTCATTTCTTCAAACTACACACCAGAAAATAGAATCGCCAGCTGCATCTTCCTGACAGGGCAACAAGTAAGGAATTGATCACAAATAATCAATTGACATAGAGAGAGGAAATGTAGACCATGAACGATGGTTTTCATAGGCTTCATCTCTGTTCAATTTGCTTCTGCATTTAAGGTATTAAATTCAGATCCATGTGGCAAAGATGATTAGAAAAGGTAACTACTCCCTGAGAGATCTATTTTAAAATGTCACAATTAAACTTTTTCTAGAAAGTTTCAAGCAGTTTTAGCCTCCTGGCTGATGCAAGATATTGAGTAGCTCTGTTAGCTTAAGGATGGTCTCTGGAAGTGGGAACGATGATTTCCCCTGCCCCCTGCCATGCCACCTAATTGGAAGGCACCACTCTCAGTGGTAGATACACTAATACGTGCTTTTGCTGGTGGAACTGGGAATAACATAATAAATGGTTTTGTGATTAGGGATATATGCTGTGCCTATAGTTAGAAGGAGGAAAAATGTTTAATTGCTTTCTAAATAAGTTTGATTGCACAAGTGTAGCAAGTAGAGAAATGAGATTTTTTTTTTTGACTTATCATGAAAAGTGTAATCATTTAAACTCCGGGTTTATAATTCAGCACTGAGAGGTAACCTTTTCCAAGGAAAAAGCAGTCATTTTCAAGCCATCATGATCACCTTACTTCTTCCATTCCCTACCCCTCACCCTCAGCCAGAGATCTTCAATATGTGTTTGACAATAGTGATGAAATCTGAACAACAGGAAATTCTTCTGTGAGAGGAGGCCATTCTTTGATATTTTAATGTAATCTTTATGTTTTAAATCTTAGCTAGACATAATAACATATGGCTGAACTTATGAAAGAAGAGTATTTATACTTAATGGCAAAATCAGAAATATGTTTATTATTACTGACTAAGACAGCCAAACTAACAATTTTAATTACTAGGTTTAGTCAGATGTAAATCTTCTACCATCTAGTATTTAGACATATATCTCTGGGTCAGAAAATTGAATTTACATTTGAAGTCGGAATTTCTCTTCCAGCTTTTCTTCATAATTAGACAATTTGAAAGGTACTTTAGGAAGAAAAAGAAAACAATGAATCCATCAAAAGTGCCACCATATTTCCCCTCCCTCGTAAGTATGGAAGCAGGAGAGCATTACATGTTAACCTCATATACCTTTAGAAGAAATCCATGGACTGTATTACATTTGGCAAGTTTTGTCTGATTCATCTCAAACCTTTTAGAGTCACAGCAATAAATATAAATTGGAAATGAATATGGTTGCAGAGATAATTTAGGCTCTTAATGGCCAACCGAATTCCTTCTTTAAGGCCTAACCTGTGGTTAGAACCAGTCTGGCCCTGGCTGATGTAGCTTAGTGGATTGAGCGCGGGCTTGGAACCAAATGGTCCCGGTTCGATTCCCAGTCAGGGCACATGCCTGGATTGCAGGCCAGGTCCCCAGTAGGGGGGCATGTGAGAGGCAATCACACATTGATGTTTCTCTTCCTCTCTTTCTCCCTCCCTTCCCCTCTCTCTAAAAATAAATAAATAAAATCTTTAAAAAAAAAAAGTCTGGATTGACTTTAAAGTATGTGAACACAGACTGTAATGTCTATTTTCTTTAAATAGCAATTTACTAATAATAAGATCAAAGCAATCTTAAAACTATTGAGTTTCAGAAAATACCAAAGAAATTAATAATTATATGCTATTAAGATTGACCCCTTGAGAGCAGAACTAAGGGAAATATAATCTCTAAACCCTCAATAATAGGATTAAGTTCTTGAAGAAAATATAAGTGCAAATGAGTTTAGTCTTCAGTTTTTAGAATATTGGTAACCTGCTAACTTTGTAACTAGTAGAGATTTTAGAAATCAGAGCTCTATAATTCCTTAATGAGCAATGTAGACTGATTAAAGTATAGGACATGCTTAATATATCATTATTCAGATGATCTTACATTAGCCAGCCTGGATCTGGATTGCTTAAATTACAAAAAAAAAAAAAAATGCTGATCTTAATTGTTATTAATTTAGAAAAACGGATTTACTTCTTTCAAAGTCTACCATCAGCTTGGTGCAAAGAGCAGGCGTTCGGATCCTGACGGAAACAACAGAGGGGTTGCTCTTTCAGCCACAGCTGCCCGTCACGTGTTTAATGTCAGAAACTGAGAAGCAGGCTTTAGATGCATTTATGATTTGAAAATAACAAAAGGACATATATAGTGCTGCAGGGAGGGAAGTATGATCAAAGTTTTTGTGGATTCAGTGCCTTTTTTCCCCAGATGGCTTAAAATTGTCCACAAATTAAAAAAAGAATAGAAACAAAAATAAAAAGGAAAGCAGGAAAAAAATTCAATTGAAATAAAGTTCATTTTCTCATTCAGAGATTTATCTAAATACCTGATACTTACTTCTGACTAAACTCAGTGACTAAAATAATTAGTTTGAGTTCAATGGGTTTACACAGTAACATAACAGGTATATGTCTGATCTTTCCATGATGTATAAATACTGTTATTTATATATTTAAGTGTAATACTACTATAGCAGATGGTAGATTAATATTAATAAACAAATTACTTAATGTATGATTTAATTAATTTACTAAAGATGCATAGGACTTAGACACAAAGTAATTCGAAACTGTGGTTACCCACAATAAGATGAAACTAAAATTTTAAGGATTTATTTATGACTGTCTCCTTTTACTTCCCATTAGCCTGGCATCTGCACAATCACAACAATGGGGACAATTTAGAAATATATCAAATAAAGAGCTTTCATTATCTCCAAAGTTTCCACCTGTCTTTCTAGCAAGTGACTTCACTATTTACCAACAAATTTTGCTGATATACACTACACTAGAATAAAAAAAATACAAAACTTGAAACTGAGATCCTGTTTCTCAGCTTTAATATAAATATGTTTGGTGACTAAGTTCACCCATCCAAGTTATTTTTCATTTCCAATAAAACTACTATAACATGTGTTTGTTTTACAAATTTCTATTCTGATTTCAAAGGCGCAACTTTTAATGAAAATACATAAAACAAGCAGAATCGTGACTTTTAATATTAAAATATTAAATACCTATTTGAAATAACGTTTTTTGCTTCATGCTCTGAGGATAGCTAAGTTTGCTAAACAAATATAAGTAAAATATATCACAATTGAAGATACCTTACATTTTTTAAAAAAGGAACAATTTTAAAAGGTTTGCCCCTCAGTCCTCTGAAGATGATATCAGTAAACTGTTATCAGCAGGTCCCATTTTGTGGAAGAATGGGGGTGATTCCGTAGAGCCTGGCTTTCCAGTGGGATCCTGACTTCTGGTCACAGATAGTATTCCACGAGTAAGTATATTGGGTATTGAAAAAGTATAACTCCAAGATGGCATTGTAAAACTAACATGTATTTGTCCCTCAAGATATTCAACTTAAAGATATTCAACTTTTAATGTCTATCATCTGGCTCTTATTAGCAACCCTCATACTCTGCCCATTTTTAAATTACTGTATATTTGATATCAAAAATATTCATTACATACCCCCAAATGAGAGTAAATACAAGTAACAAACCATATATTAATGAACAGTGTAGCCAAGTTTAATAGAATATTTTGGTAGTAGGATATGTTAGTTTGATTTTTTTAAAATCTATCAAATAAAATACAGGCACAAAAGATAACAACCTTTATAACTTAATGAGTTATTATAAGGTTGACATCCTTATAAATACCACCCAGGACAAGAACTAGAACTTCGTCAGTGATCCCAGAGCCGTGCCTCATCCCCATCTCAGATATCCCTCCATGAGTAAATAACTATTATTGTGAATTCAAATAGTTAATTCCTCGAGTTAATCTCGCCTACGTGTTCGCCTATGTGTTCATTTCCATAGTTTGATTTTGCACATCAAAAATGTTGATCTGTCTTCTTACGGGATTTTTTCTTCATCCCTTTCCTTTTCTTACCACTTACATGTTGACAAATTAAGGTCATTTGACCTGCAGAGCTTTCCAAGGTCTGGAATACTCTCATTGCACGCTCACAGTGCAGTTTAATGTATTGGCAGGTCTTCCATGTTATACTCAAATCGGCAGCTGGATCTGAGGCTTGATCAGACTCAGGACGGATCCCTTTGATCAGAGTGGTGCATTCTTTCTTCACAAGGTTAACAACAATTTTTTTTCTTTTTGTGATACTAGTAGCTATTTAGGGGCAATGTCTATATGTACTCATGTTTTGGGCTTGCAAAATGATAAATTTTAAAACCCATCATTTATGATTTTTTTGTTAGTTGGAAACTTTCATAGAGAGAAACATCCTCCTTATCTGCTATTAGGTTACCCAGTGTTAGAATTCATACAGAAAAAGCAGGATAAATGCTTGATTCTTTGCCTTTATTTACCAGTTTCTTTAACACATTGGTTTTCTTTCATTGTTTGAAGATGAACAGTTTTATAATAACAAGAGAATTCTTCAATTTAAATATATTGAGGAAGATCAACCAATTGGCTGGTGGAAGTCCCTGGAAGTTGGCTCCTGGAGCCTTTCAATATGACTCTGATGTGTAATTTGGTGGACAAGCCCCAGATTTAGAGTTGAACATTTGTCCTAGAAATTCTGCTTTCTTCTGCTGGGAAATAATATATAGGTATATCTCATTGTAGCATGCTTTGCTTTATTGCACTTTGCAAATAATACATTTTTTTTCAAATTGTAACTTTGTGACACCCAGCAGCGAAAGTTTAGGACTCAATAAAGGCTCAGATGATAGCATTTTTAAACATCAAAATATTTTTAGTTAAGGTATGTATAATCTTTAAGACATAATGAATACTATTGCACACTTAACAGGCTGCAGTGTATTGTACACATAATTTTTACATACCCAGGGGGAACCAAAAACTTTGTGTGACTCATTTTATTGTGTTGTTTCATTGTGGTGGTTTAAACTGAACCCATAATATCTCCAAGATATGCCTGTATCAAGAACATACATTACTATAAGTGCTCATTGCTACAGTACTGGTAAGAATAAAATATCTCAGGAGTAAATCATACTGATACAATTTAAATCCAAAATTCAAGCAGTTTGCCCTGCACACAGGGAAAATGTTCCAGAGCTGTCAGCAGATGCCGAAAGCTGTGGAGAGTACTAGTACTCCACCCACAGGTATCATACATCCCTATGATGCAGTTTAACTTATAAATTAGGCACAGTACATGATTAATAGCAATAACTAATAATAAAATAGAACCATTATAACAATATAGTGTGATAAAAGTTGTGTGAATGTGTTTCTATCTCTCTCTCTCTTTTTCTCACTGATAACTGATCTGATAACCAAGACAACTACAAGTGACTCATGAGAAGGTAGTGTGGGTAGTGTGGACAGGCTGGACAAAGAGGTGAATTACTGAAGACATCCCAGGAGGGATGTAGTGGGATGGCATAAAATGTAGTTCATTATGATACCCGGAACAGTGCACAATTTAAACTTAGTGAAGAATTTATTCCTGAAACGTTTTATTTAATATTTTTGTGCTCTGGTTGACAGAGGGTAACCAAAACTGAAAAACGTGCAAGCACAGATAAGGAGGGAACACTGTAGAGTGCTATTTTGGTAACCTTTCCTGAACTACTCTGTCTCTCCTTTCTTCCACACTGAGAATCCTGGTTTAACTGCTCCCATGCGCAACGGAGTTAGAATATCTCCTAATTATTCATTTACTTTATCACGTATTATGCATGTGAGCCTCAGAATATCAATATAATTGTCACTCAAAATTAATTGCTGTGAATAATTTTTCTTTTCAGATGTTGGTTTGAATTTGATTTAGTTCATAGATTTGTTTGAATTTAGATTTATTCATATATTAAATGTTCATTATTAGAGAACTTTCTGTATTTGAAGTGACACAGAGTAGTAATTAAACTATCAGTTTTTTTCTTTTAAATATTTCTATATGCTTTTTTATTACTACTGAGTAATAGAAAGATCATAATTTTTTCATGGCAATAAAGGATTAAAAATGATGTGGCTGAGGTATGTGTATTCCTATTTTTAACTACACTATACTCATAATATAGTTCCCCAAGCTTCAACTTCCGTAGATATAGGTACTTCTCTTGTCTCTTGCGTTACTTTATGTATCCCCGAAACTTGCTGTATAGGGTGCTAAACACATTTGTAATAACTCATTCCAAGTTGTCTCTCTAAAAGGCTGTTAACTGAGACCCATCTTTCTTGACCATACTTGGCACATAGTATACTCTTAGTACACACTTTGAATAAATGATCACATGAATAAAACAGGCTCTTTGAGTTTTAAGTAAATTTTAAAAATTAGCTTAGGTCTATATTTAACAACTACTATTATACAAAGACCTTTGTATATTTCTATGAACAAACATGTAGTATTTGCAAAGAGAGTTTTCACCTCAGAAAAATGGATTGCAAAGCCTAACATATTCTTATTTGATTTCAGTTAATGCTATTTCTTTCCAGTCCTCCAATCTGAACATTGATAATGTAACACCTTCACAAAATTATTGATAGTGAAAGACTCCATATCATTCTTCATTGGAAGAAAACTGAGTCTGACATCCTTCTCTTGTTTTAGTACGTCTGGCTGTTATTATTTAGCTTATCTGATACCTTTAATGGAGCTAGCTGAGGTATCCCTGAGCCATACAGCCAATTCATAAAAATTCTGGTTTCTACGTTCAGGGTCACCCAGCTGGAACCACAATTGCTTCAGCTTGTTTTGTACTTTTTCCTGACCTGTTATTGGGACTTTCAGTTCCTGACCTCTTGCTCTGTCCTTTAACTATTCTTTTATTCTTGCCCCTGATATTTGGTGATTGATTTCCTTCTAATCCTGATTCTTGGTCTTCCTCAGGAATTGTCTACACTTAGTCCACAGACTGTCAGATTTTCTTCTCTGCTCCGGGACACTGGAACCCTATTAAGCTTCATCCTCAAGATTCAAAACACTATACTTAAGCAGGGATCCCAGTTACATTAAGAAATATAATGGGGAACTGGTCAATATATGTACATCAAATTGTATGTACAATAAGCATGAGGCATTCAGACTTTTGGTTCAGGCATCAGATGAATAATTGATCTTCCTTGAGAGACTATAGTAGAAGAGTTAAGAATAAAATGTTTTGTAAATGACCCTGGCTGGTGTCGCTCAGTGGATCGAGCGCCAGACTGCTGACCAAAGTGTAGCTGGTTCAATTCCCAGTCAGGGCACATGCCTGGGTTGCAGGCCAGGTCCCCCGTAGGGGTTGCATGAGAGACAACCACACATTGATGTTTCTTTCCCTCTCTTTCTCCCTTCTTTCCCCTTTCTCTATAAGTAAATAAATAAAATCTTTCCAAAAATAAAATATTTTGTAAATGTAGCATTTTATAACTTAGATATAACTTAACCTTCTAATATATATCATTTTAATGTCCCTGTAGCTTGTAGTAACCTTAAACAGGGAAGAGTATTCAAATCTACAGAGAATTAATGAGGCTCAGAGACATTAAGTAATGTTCCAAAATTGCACAGAATTTAAGTGGGAGAATATGATTGAACTCCATCACCTTTTCCTACACCAGGTGATGTATTTCATTCCTTCTTCATCGATTGTATGATAGTGACCCAACTTCTTAACTGTTTTGTGCCTCAGTTTCTTTCATTCCGTCAAATAATTTTCTCTGTCAAAGTGAGTTAACTATGTAAATTGCTTTGAACTCCTAGGGGGGAAAAAAGAACTGTAGGAGTGATAATTAGATGCCAGAGTATTATAGATGTTTTTAAATGGAGTTGAAAGGTTCATGGAATAAAATTTTTCCAAATTTTCATTAATATGGATTTTAAATACCCCTTGGAAGTTAACCTGAAAAGACTTTTCCTTCTTTTATATCACAAAAAGGTACTTTATTTTCATTGACTCTAAAAGTTTTATAACAGTAAATGCTCACATTTTACAAAACTCAACAGGATAAGCAGTAGTTTAAATAGACTTTTTTTTTTTTTTTTTTTTTTTTTTGGCCAGTGGACGCATCTATCACTAGTTGAACTACTCACTCCAGCTTCCTTGGGAATACTATCTAGGCTTTCAAAGCCACTGGGAATTTTGTGTCTGAATTCAGGTCCCCTGGATCGGCTCGCATGTGCCCAAGCAGAAACTAGTTCTGCCCATTTACTCTGACTTTTGAACTTACCCAAACCAAATTATCTGCTCCTAAATAAGTGACAAATTTCTTTCCTTGAATTCCACAGTATTTAAAAAATCTGAATGCAGGGTAATTTTATATTTACAACTTAAATCAATCACTCAAAATGAATTCATTTTTATGTTAATCTTTTAATGAGCTTTAATTATTTCTTAATGGTGACAGTGCTATTTTACCAATATATATAGAAAGGTCACTTTTCACTTAAAGGTTTTGTTTAATTGTTTAAAACTGCCTGCTATAGTAGTGAACAACACCACGTGGCCTTATATTACACAGTGTCCAAATCTGCATTTCAGACTTTCAATCCACCTATTAAACTTGTCTCAGCTATTAAATGTGTTCTATATTGCTTATGACTTCATAAATAATGTGTACGTTTCCCATGCCAGTAAAATGTGAATTTATTTCACCGTTTGCTATCAAGGTTGTCTAGGATATTCACAAAATTTCCATCTTTCATTTTATTACCTTGAAAGATAGCATTCTGTGATACTGCATGGTAATGAACTTCATATTGAGCACTCTACTTCATTGTCATCTACCCGATTAATTAATTACTTATTAAGAAGTAGCACAGATTCCATACCAGTTGTTTTCTGATAAAATAAAGAGCATACATTATACACTGCACCAAAATATGATGGTGTTTAGACTCATAGAGAAAAAAGAAAAAATTTGAGATTCCATTCCTGATGTTAGAGATAAACATACAGTAATTAAGAAATTAGGTCTTCTAAAAAGTTAAGTCTTTTCTAAAATGGCATAACTGGCTAGAGATTAGAATCAACTTTCTTGGCTCCTAATCTTGTCTTCTTCCTGCTTTTTCTTTTACACTGCTCCTATGTGTTTTGTTGTAAAAAGGTAGAAAGCTACTAATAACATGGGGGAAAGAACCAAAGGCAAGCATGAATTGTTACACAACTTAGAATTTATCAAGTTCTAAACAACAATGCAAGATAGTGTTGACTTATATATAATAAGTGACAATATGTGCTGTAAGAGAGCAAGAAAAAACCTAACACACACCAAGGAACACCTTTTTGCCCCTCTAATCAATATTTTCATTGTGAATATTTATGATAATACTTCCAAAAGGTGCTGTGATGATGATTTTTGATAAAGCAGCTGTTTGGTAAAAGCAGGAACTTAGCTAAAAGGAAAAGCAAAATGTTTTTAAAAATTGTGAAATTTCTTCTGCCCTGTCATTATAAAATTCAATTTTCCTTGGGAGTGATGAAATATGTCACTGGACCAGATAGTACACAATGGTAGCTTTCAGGGGATGTTGGGAATTTTGAAATTGGACAGGACAGATAAACATAGATGAAACCTGACTTCATCCAAAGACTTCAATGCTGCAGATTTAAGAAACTTCTATCAGTGTTATTTCTACACACACACTTGGTAGGAACTCTTTTTCTTTTTCCTTTTCCTTTTTAACTTGTGGCTCTGTGTCCTAAAATTTTAGAATGCAACTTGATGCCATTTATTGAATTTATTTATGAGCTAGCCCTATGCTAAATGCTATGAACATGTAATTCCATGTAATGCTCATGACAATTTTATGTGAGCTGATAGAAATTACATATTGAGTGAATGATACACATGAGATAGATTAAGAAACTGGTCCAAGATCTAGGAAGTGTGGGGACTGGGAATTGATACTCGGTACATCCAACACAAGAGTTTATATTCTCATTAACTCTACAATGTTAATACTGACATCATAAGTGACCTAATATCAGTTAAAATGAGGTTCAAAATTTTTCAAAGCTGATAAAATCCTACTTCATTCCAGAAGCATGTCTGAAGAATGTATTTGAGCTGTTTGCTCAATTTTACAAAAATACTTTAAATTGAGAGCTTATTAAAAAAATAAAGATAGCTATATCTTGTATAATATCATGAAATGATTTTTTGACCTTTGCAAAAAGCTGTTTTCTGATCCTGACAAATTGTCATTTGTCTAAATCAGTTCAGTAAAGTATTCCAAGGACACTATTATACAATTAGTATTAATAAAATTGTCATCTCTGTTTAAGTATGAAAATACTATGTCAGAGGCAGTATAAAATCATCTACCACTCCCACCATCTATTTGTGAGGGAGTACAGGGAAACTATGACTTAATAAAGAAAACAATGTTCACATGGATGAATCTTGAGAATATCATGCTAAACAAATAAGTCACACAGAAAAATCAAGAACCATATGATTTCACTCATATGTGGGATATAAAACCGAAAGCAACAAATGAACAATTAAAAAACCCTCATAGACACAGACAACCGTATGGGGGTTACCACAGGGAAAGCGGGCAGAAGGGGAAGTAAAAGGTAAGGAGGGTCAACTCTACGGTGGCAGAAGAGCTGACTTTTGGTGGTGGGCACACAATGCAATGTATAGATGACATATCATAGAATTGTACACTTAAAACCTATGTAAGTTTATTAACCAATGTCACTGCAATACATTTAATCTTAAAATCTTAAAAAAGTGTCACTCTTTGAAATAAAACTTATGAAGTACACCTAAAAGTTGTGCTTCATTAAAAACTAGTCAGGGAGACAATTAAGGCCAACTACAAAGATATTAATTGACTCTAAGAGCTGCAAGCTAGTTTTAATTAAAACCAACAGTAATTATTTAGCACACATCTGTGACTTATCTGCAGTTGTGACAGACTGGGCAGCAGCGTGAATACTGGCATATTCTTGGAATTGTTGTAGGGATGGTGAGTGAGGGCTCTATTCTGAAGGCAAACCAGAAACAAAAGCTGCTGGAAGACACAGGTTTGCTCCACACACTATAGACACTGTAAAAGAGGAATTGCAATAAATAGCACCATTTTTAAGTTTCAACTGTTGAATTATAATGATTACACAAAATTCCTGCTTCAAACTCTTACAAAAATATAGCCAAGTAGGAGGATGTTTTAGTTTCTCATAAAATGATTTATATGTGTTATTTACAGTTTTTAACGGGGGTGCTCATGGTGCATTTTCCTGGGAAAATCACTTTGATTCTACATTAGTTATGCTTTTTAAAAACTCATTGAAACCCATTATTATGAGTTACAGCCTCATTGTTCTCCTATCAATAGGGTACATTATGTCAAAAGGAATCTAAGTGCTATTAGAAAAATCTTGACTCCTCAGGTAGTGTATACTGTTTACAATGTCATTATTTTTAAAAGGAAATAAAGGGGAAATCTTGCTTGGTAAGTGCTGTGTATAAACTAAATCTGCCTGAGGCAACAATATTTTACTGGTACAGAAGCTGCTCCAGCTAGGTTTTCAGTCATTACTCTGATTTGTAACAAAGGGAGCCCCCCTCTAGCCATGTATCGCAGACTTTGCAGTCGATTCAGCAGACTGCTATCCGAGAGATACACAGCATTGCCTGATAACAGTCCACAGCTTCCCAGGAAGCTCTTCCTATCTCATCCTGTTCACCACAGTAGATCACGGTCCTAACTATCATTGGAGATCAAACAGCACAGAGTTTATCACTACTCTATTGAGCTTGGATGGGGACACAGAACACTGACAAGGCTCAGATAGAACAGTTTAGCACCAAAATTGTAGGTGGGCATACAACCTGACACAATGCCATTGGAAATGACTTAGCTTATTTTAGCAAAGGTGACTGAAGGACTGACTGTGAAGTCCCTAAACAATATGATAACAGTGTCTATTGCTGAAGATAAGTGTAACTGCAAAGTGATTTGGTACATAGATCACACCCTTGAATACTAATAGTATATCTTTTAGATAAGTTTTATAAGTAAGTGCTCTAGACATTTCTGAGAATCTCTCCCATTAAAAGATACTGTACTCTTCATAAAATATAATTAATACTGGGCTTGCATGAAGTGTGATAATTCTCTAAGACATTCCCTCTAAGCCATTCACCTCTCTACAAAAAGAAAGGAAGACTTTGCTAAAACAAGAGCTGTGAGCAATAAGCACCCAATTAAGGAGATTTGGCTTGAAGGTAAAAGCTATTATCAGTAATATGTTCGAGACTTCAACTTTGGCCGAGAAACAGGACTGAATAAGTCTGAAAATAACTTTGAGGAATGGCAAGCTATAACTCACTCATTCCTATACGAGAAGATCCTACAGGGAATAATTTTTACAGTTTCTTAAAATTTATTGATTTTAGAGAGAGAAGGGAAGGGAGAGAGAGAAAAAAATATTGTTTTTTTGTCCTTCTTTATTTATCCATTCTCTGGTTTATTTTTGTGACATGCTTATGGTGTTTACTAGCAGAAAGATTATGGAGCATTACTCTCAAAAACAAAAAAGTTTCTAATTGGTGAGGATATGCCTGGTCTTTCTAGGTTGTTTATTTAAGATGAACCTGGAATCTGTGTGCTTATAAAATATGCCTGACTGGTTAATAAGAAAAGTCACTATTTTTATCTGTGTAATTGAATGTAAAACTGAGGATCCCCAAAATGAAACAGCTTCTTTTAAAAACACTATTTCAACACACTTTCTAATCAGGAGCCAAACATGTCTTATTTCAGAAAAGAAAGATATACTAATAGGAAACTCTGTCCGATGCACTCAGGTTTTTCCATTAAAAATGATAATTCACTGCAATATATTGTTTGTATCTTTTGAATCATTGGTAAATGATGTTGGTATTGAGTAAGCTCTACCATTCAAGTAACTCTGCTTTGACTCTTTGTGTTAAAACAACTTGGAAAAGGGCTGAAATACTCCAAAACAGGAGCACCTCCTGGATACAAACAGAAGTAAATGGATATTCTCTCGAGGAAAACATTGTGAATATAGGCCTCCAGATTCCCAAAAGCTAACATGTAGTATATGTGAATTAACAATCACAAATCACCAATGATGGAAAAAAAAATGTTACAATAAGTAAAAACCGACAACAAAGTAGTTAAGAAGAAACATTCATCCAGACCTGTAGGAGGGGCGGGGAAGACTCATGGCAAGGCTGCGGCTGGAGGACCAGGGCAGGCGAGGTGGTGGCTGGTGGAGGGGGTGAGGCAGGGGTTGGTGGACCCGGCAGTCCCACATTTGCATGTGACAAAACTGGGAGGAACAATTGGGGAGCGAGATAGATTGTGCAACTCAGGGTTCCAGTGTTGGGAAATAAAACCTCAAAACCTCTGACTCAAAAAACCTGTGAGGATCGGGCTGGCAGTGGGGGAAACTCCCAGCCTCGCAGGAGAGTTCCTTGGACAGACCCACAGGGTCCTAGAATGTACACAAGCCCACCTACCTGGGGATCAGCACCAGAAGGGCCCAATTTGCTTGTGGGTAGTGGGGGGAGTGACTGAAAGCTGGCAGAGAGCAGAGCAAGTGGCATTGTTCCCTCTCTGACCCCTCCCCCACATACGGCATCGCAATGCAACTAAGGGGGTTGCCCCGCCGTGACAAATACCTAAGGCTCGCCCCTTACTACTATCAGGTGCTCAGAGACAGAAAACATGGCCCTAAGTAAAAGAACAGATCAAAGCTCCCAAAGCTGATGGTTATTGGGAGAACCGTGTGTGATCCCAAGGTGCCTACTTTGAAGGGGACTGAGGCATCATTATCCTATGTACAGTGTTTCTGTATCTTATATCTTCTTCAAAAACTGTCTCTTTTTCATTTTACATGGCTGAGTTCCTTCTGGAGAGACTATACACACACACACACACATATAATTATTAGAAAACATACAGTAAGCAGTAAAATATCAACACATAAAATTTTAAACTCTCAACTTGAAAACAGGTTTTCCATTAAAGCTCAAAACATTGATATGCTGGCAAAGTTCATGAGATATTTTATACTTCCAACATTAAACTGAGGTTAGTCTTTTCCAACAAAAAATAATACCTCATTTAAAAAATAATTTTTCAAATTACATTCTATATACTAATTTATCAATCTTTGCTTTTATAAATTTTCTCCATTGTTAAAGACAGTGACTACAATAAATACCACAATTAAATGGTCATGTGTACTTTCTTATAAACCTAATATTTCATTTAGCATGGAGCCTCATTATTGAACAGATAGTTATTGCTCACTTAGTATGTGCAGGGAAGCAGAAAAATATAGTCTCTGTCTTTCTCTCCGTGTACAACACACGGGTTGACAAACAGGTTTACAGTCGTTCATAGGGAAAAATAATAATTAATAAATAACGATACAAGAATAAACTGGGTTTTGTGTACTCACAACTGTAAACCTACTTTTGCCTATCCTGTGTATATTTGATGTGAATATTAAATACAGGAATTAAAAGACAATATAAGTGTAAGAAAGTAAGAAAGTTCTCAAAAGAAAAACAACAAACAAATCACACTATGATGGGGTATCTCAACAATATATGGGAGCCCACTGAAAAACTGGGAAACTGAACAATAAAATAAAGTAGTAATAGATTATAACCCAAAGTATAATATATATATATATATATATATATATATATATATAAACCCATACTGATATACCTGATATATATGTGTACATATGTGTGAGTATGTATATATGTATATCTATAAAATTCATTGAATAAATTAATAGATGGTAGAGACTAAGCAAACCTTCCACACAGAATTCCGGGTATTCAATGATTGAATAACAGAGGTGGAGGATGGCTCCCCTCTGCTTAAGTGTGGGCGGCGCATAGTGACCTCCTTCCAAAAGGACATAATGGGAAGGGGAAAAAAGAAAGATTACTTTATGGAGAATCATGACAAGCACCATCTTAACCAGAGATCAAAGTCAACATTAACAGTTATAACTTATGGTGATACTATAATACTTAATATCTTATAATTAAAATGACACTTTACCTCCATGGTCTTTCTCCTGAAAACCCATAATCTCAGTCTAATCATGAGGAAACTGTCAGACAAACTCCAGTTAAAAGACATTCTAAAAATACCCAATCAGTGCTCCTCAAAATTGTCAAGGTCATCAAAAATAAGGGAATTCTGAGAAACTATTACATTTCTCCTTATGCCAGTAGGAACATAAGGAGACATGACAACAATGTACGTAGTGTCCTAGGTGGAATCTTGAAACAGAATAACTATGTTAGGTTTAAAAAAACAAACAAACCAGGATCTCAAAAATTGTGGACTTCAGTTAACAATACTATACGAATTTTTGTTCATTAAGGTAACAAGTGCACCATACTTGTAAGAGATAATAATAATAGAGGAAACTGGTATGTAACACATGGGAACTTTAAATCTCAAATTGTTCTAAAATAAATAGTTTATTTTAAACAGCAATGTAAGTGCTACACGGTATGGATATTCAGTGCTATATTCAGATGAACAGTCTTTTCAGCTGGCAGTCTTGGCAAAAGTTAGGAGGTGTCAAAAGTTGGGTTAATTATTAGGAGATGAAAATTAACCACTTTCATACGGAATTTCATTCTAATAGGCAAACTCTTGATCATCAAACAATTTTAATTCCCATTTCTTTTTTATGGTGGCATCTCCAATATGAACAAGGGATACTGAGGTGCCACTTTCTGCCCTAATTCCATACCAAGACACCCTTACGGAAAATAGCAATCACTCTCATTTGGCATTGCTGTAAGATTACTGTAGTGCCGCCCAAGACATAGTGAATGTGCAAATGAAGGTGGAGCCAACTGGACTCCATCAAAAAAGATGCTGAACTTTGTTATCTCTCACTGAACCTTAAGTTAAGAGATTTAGCAACAATAATATTTTCTTCGCTTATTGATAACACTACACCAAAATATCCCTTTATCAACATTTATTGAGCATCCACTACATAACAAACAGGGTACAGACACAGAGAAAATAATGGTAAACAAGAAAGAAGTTCCATACAAGTTAGTGCTCCAGTGTTGCTAGCAAGGTTTTGCAGAAAGGACACAGTGAGACACGGACAAACACACCAACTTCTTTCTGGTTCATAATTATTTTTATTCGGATGAGTTGTCTCCAATAAAATGACAATATGCTAGTGTATGTTCTAATAAAATCGCACCATTCTTCTCCTTCCTTCACATTGAGCATACAAGGATTTTCTAATGCATGGCTAAGGCTGATGATACATTTCTTTAAAAAACTATGTCTGGCTTTCCCACTTTTAAACATATGGGGCCCGGATCAAAAGAGATAACACTTCTTTGTTTTCTGGTGTTTGCGCAGCTGTTGTCATTGCCTTGCCAGTTTCTCTTTGTCCAGCAGGGAGCCGCTGGTATCCTTCACGCCAGCCAGTGGCATTCTATTATTAAGAGAGAGGAAAACAAAATTACCTCTTTCTGTTACTGTTGCTATAGTGACTGCTATACCTAGCATTTCCACCCACCACCTATAGGTGCTCTGTAAATTGACCTGGAATCCAGATTTGGTCCTTAACGCGGCATATTTCACGATTCAAACCCAGGCTTTATTTGTCAGTGAGCCATAAGCACTTCCCAGGAAGTGATATTCCTTATCTTTGCTTTCAAAGAAACAGGTTTTAAACTCAGAAACATCAATCATCCAAGTATCAGAAATTAATTTCTATATTATTAATCTCCATATAAATGTGAAAGTCTGTAAAGTTTCTGGATTCATGAATGTGATCTGAATAGCTTTGGCTATTCTAAACCTAAAGAAATGACTAAGGAGTTTCAAATTTTATAAGAGGTTTTCTTCACAAGTTTTCTTTGTTTACCACCTGCAAAAATGTAACTAAAACTGTAAAATGAGAATTCTCAATGCATTATGACAGGTACTGGTAGGAAAAAAAAATGCATCAACTTATAGGAGTTGGATCAATAACTCTTAGAAACTGAACGTTTCTGAACAGACACAAATGTTGAAGATGACTGTTTGCTAGCTATTCCTTGAAAAGTATTTCTCATTTTACTAATAAAATGTCAGTGATTATGCAGAATAACACAAACACTTGCTATAATTCTAACATCAGGATAATCTACAAAGCTAATGTTGAAGTGTAAAGAAATTTATATGAAATGTAAGCAACGTGGTGCTAGATTTAGTAAAACCTAAAATTTCCCTCTTGAAGTATGTAGTCCTGCTTACCAAAAATAAGAGTAAAACATGATGCGCCTTTCAAGCTACATAACATTGCTATGTCAGAGCCTTTGTCCAAGATCATCAGTGTATCTTTCTCTGTGTGCCTCTGGAGTTT
The DNA here is from genome assembly GCA_004026765.1 of Micronycteris hirsuta. Classification (NCBI taxonomy): domain Eukaryota; kingdom Metazoa; phylum Chordata; class Mammalia; order Chiroptera; family Phyllostomidae; genus Micronycteris; species Micronycteris hirsuta. The sequence continues at coordinate 145,810 of PVJI01001399.1, forward strand.
ACAATAATTTCTAGACAGCATCTTCTATTAACCTATAGGGTAGATATCAGGACTAAAGGAGGCACATTGCATCTGACTAACACAACCCTACTGAATAAAGTGGTTAAGGTACAACATAAAAATATTAAGAACCTTGATAATATTAAATATTAAGAATTGTCATTTTTTATGTTCCCCATCAGTTCAGTGTCAAAATAAGGCAGCCAAGATAAGTAAAAATCTCTTTGTAGTTTAAAAGAGCTACCCTAGATGACTGTATGCCAGATCTGGGAATTAGAATTAAGTCTTGTAAATATCAACCTGCCACGTAGTTGGTGACTAAGAAGATGTGATCTGCATAGGAAGTGAAATGAAAATTAATACACCCTACCTGCTGGCAGTTATCAAGGGTGAGGGTACTCTCTTCAAAAAAAAAAGAGAGAGAGGCCTGGCTGGTGTAGCTCAGTGGATTGAGCGCGGGCTGGGAACCAGACGGTCCCAGTTCGATTCCTGGTCAGGGCACATGCCTGGGTTGCAGGCCAGGTCCCCCGTGAGGGCCATGTGAGAGGCAACCATACATTGTTGTTTCTCTCCTTATCTGTCTCCCTCCCTTCTCCTCTCTCTAAAAATAAAATAAAAAAATAAAAATATTAAAAAAAAGAAAAAAAGAGAGAGAATGAAAAATTTTAACAATATGTGTCTTACAGGAAAAGAAATGTCAAAGGAATGATAAAATGAATCTGAATAATCTGAAAAGGAGAGAAAGAAAATAATTACTATAAAAACCAAGAAAAAAATTTGTAATAAAACACTTCAGCAGTCGAAATTGAGTGCTAGAATATGCCATTTATGGAAAAAGGACAAAAGGATGAAGAGTAAACTGACAGAATTAAAGGTGAAGACTGAAGAAAAGACAAGAAAATGATAATGAAGACAGAAAATAAAAGGTGAAGGGAAGAAAGATTAATCTAAGAACGCAAAAAGAAATCAAAACTGAAAATTAAACAATTATCAAAAACAAAATAGCCCTGGCTGGTGTAGCTCAGTGGATTGAGCACGGGCTGGGAACCAAAGGGTCGCCGGTTCGATTCCCAGTCAGGGCACATGCCTGGGTTGCAGGCCAGGTCCCCATGAGGGCCACGCAAGAGGCAACTGCACATTGATGTTTCTCTTCCTCTCTTTCTCCCTCCCTTCCTTTCTCTCTAAAAATAAATAAATAAAATCTTTAAAAAAAAATAAGATACACTTTTTAAGTTGAAAATAGGGCTGAATGTGTAGATCATATTGGACTCATAATATTCTGTTGAAAATAATGAATAAATATTTATAATTTGACACGGCAATTTTAATGACAATGGTGAAGAGAATGTTTTATAAGTATTTTATTTAAATATTGAGCTTTGGCTGGTGTGACTCAATGGATTGAGCACCAGGCTGTGAATCAAAGGTCGCTGGTTTGATTCCCAGTCAGGGCACATACCTGGGTTGCAAAGCAGGTCCCCAGTGGGAAGTGCACAAGAAACAACCACACTGATATTTCTCTCCTTCTCTTCCTGCTCTCTTCCCCTCTCTAAAAAAATAAATAAATAAAATCTTTAAAAAATAAAAATAAAATAAAAATTGAAAAAAAATCCAGTTAACCTCAGTCTCAATATACACATATAATAGTGTGTGTGTGCTCACTTACTTGGATGTACACGTGTGGGACTGAGAGATAGGGAGCACTGAAGGCAAAGGAAATAACAGTGAGGGCTACAATCAAGGAAGGAACTAGTAATTTTATATTCATAAAATATATAGTTAATAATGGAAATATATACAATGTGAACCATTATGCATTAATGGTAAACACAGCAGATGTTACTGGGATATCAAGAGAAAACTGGCAAAGGATAGCAGAAGTAAACAACTTCATCATTTACCTCTTAGTCTTAAAAATTTGGGGGAATCTAAACATGAATTAACATTAGAAAATCTAGTTAGTATAATATAACACAGAAATAGATACATTAAAATCTCATTTTCTTTTTTCTTTTAAAGACTTTATTTATTTACTTTTAGAGAGAATGGAAGGGAGGGAGAAAGAGAGAGAGAAAGACATCAATGTATGGCTGCTTCTCATGCATCCCCTACTGGGCACCTGGCCCGAAACCCACACATGTGCCCTGCCTGGGAATCGAACTGGTGACCCTTTGGTTCTCAGGCCCGTGCTCAATCCACTGAGCTATGCCAGCCAGGGCTAAAATCTCATTTTCTTATTAGAAACTTAAAATGACAAAAGTAAGCAGTGTTTAGGGATAGTATTTTTTTGTCTAGACAAGTCAAAAGAATGATCAAAATAAAGATAAAAACTAGTAAGATTTAATATGATAGCTAGTCAGGAATTGTAAAAGAAAAAGAAGTGGTAATCACTAAACAAGAAAAATATATAATTTCTAGAAGTGTTCTCTAAAAAAATGAAACAAAGAAAATGAAAACAATAAATATTTGAAAGGCAAACTCAGTATTTTGTATCTTTAGTGCGTACAGGTGTCCAGAATATAGTAATCTTATAACTTATATTTGTTGAAAGATTGAGTGAGCAAATGAATAAATGAGCTTCTAGAAGCAAATACCGCATGTTATTAGTCTAACAGTCTCAGCAAACTAGTACAGTTTCTTAAACATAGTAAGAGTTCAATTAAATTGTATTAAATTAATTAAAAATTAACTACTATTGATAATAAACAAATTAATCCCCTAGAATTTTCCTTTATGTTGTAATGCTTTCTTTTTTTCATTATTACCCTGCTAGATGAACTCATGTCTTCAAAATTTTATGTCAATATCTTTCCCATCCAAATGTCTCTGTAATGATTAAGAATGGAGACTCTGGAAATAGATGTCCCACTTGGAATTCCATCTCTAAGTCTTACCAGCTGTGTGATGTGGGACAATTGTATACAACTTCTCTGAGCCTCAATTCCTCATTACAAAATAAATAAACAAAAATTTGGTGTGATAAGAGTACCTAACGTAAAGGATATTTTTGTAAAAATTAAATAAAATATAAATATAAATGTCATTCCTTAGTATAGTGGTTGAAAGGTAGTGAGTGCTCAAAAATATTATCATCATCTTTACTCTCCAAATTTTCTAATGATTTTGTTTGAGATGATATTTAAACTATAAGCTGCTAAGAGAATTGTAATATTTCTCAGCACTAGCTATTGGTCTTATCTTCTCTATTCAAGAATATAGAATGGCTTATTTTTTACAAAACATATATTTACCTTACCACTCAAGGTTTATTCATTCAACATTATTAACTACCTAACATGGTTCCTACCACATTGTAAGCATGCAATGATTATTTGTTTAATGAAAGAAAATGAATTAATGAAAATGAGCTGCTATTTACTAAACACAGTACTAGACTCTGGATACAAGGGTGAATATATGTCTTCATATAAAATAGTACTATAAAATATTTATCGAGGATTTACTATAAACTAAGGCTTGTTACTGGATAAGTTGTGAGCCTTATCCCCCTGATAATACTTTTAAAGTATTATGATTCTTAATACTCAAGGGAACTGAGGCCTAAAAAACTTTTCTAAGGTTTCATGGGCAATAAGTGGAAGAAACAGAATGCAAATCCATGACTTCTTAATTCTATCTTTTTTTTTTGTGAATATCCTACTCCTCCAAAATAACTTAGGCTACATAGAAAGTCACTGACTCTCTAGTAGTAGAACATTATTTATTGAGGATTCTATTACTCTTAATGTCAGTTGACAAGACCAGGAGTCAGCTAACTACTGGCCATGGGCCAAATCTGTGTTTTTGTACAGCCTACACCCTAAGCATTTATTTTGTATTTTTAAATGGTTAAAAAATTCAAAAGCTAATTGTTTGTGACATGAAAATTATGATTTTCATATAATTTTCTATTTTGCCTTTTGACCTGCAAAGCCTTAAGTATCTACTATCTGACCCTTTAGAGAAAATGTCTGCCCAGCATTGGACTAGGTTATGGGGGAGGCCCTTCAGCAATGTGAGTGATGTGTATGCCACCCCTGATTTTCAGGCAAATGTACCATGAGCAAATGGGCATATCAGCCCTACAACATTTCTGGAAACTGTTTGCTTGTGCTTCAGTGCAAAAGAACTAGAGTAACTACAAAAGAGAATAAAAACTAACACAACTAGTTTATTGAACTGATGTGGAAACTGATTTCATTCTCCAAAAAAATTTCTTCATATAACTGATGAAAATGTCCACATAAAAGTAACATGTTTCAAATAAATGATTTAAATGTGTATTCTGCTTTAAAACAATCTTCTCTAGTTTTTTGGTGGAGAACAGTGCTTGTGATTTACAGAGGCCAATTTGTAACAAGTTACTTTTAAATGTGCATCATTGACTCATTCATTTACTTAACCAGTAATTGTTGAATACCAGGCACTGGACTAATTAAGCATAGGCAATACACTGCCAGTGACCTGGTTTCTGACCTGAAGTAACTTGATCAAATGCTATATATACACGTGTGTGTGTGTGTGTGTGTGTGTATGGCACTGAAATGCTATAAAATAAATGTGTAATTTGCTGTACATAATAAACTGAATCCTCCCTAATATTTGAGTATTCTCCAAAGACCACTTTACATATTTGTTCAGTCTAAACAAAGATCACAAATTAAAACTTCCTGAGGTAATTGAATGCTAGAAAATAAGAACACTGCTACCAGAGCACGGGAAAGAGATTTACTCTGAGAGAAGGCATGAAGTTTTTAGCGGAGATCTGAGATAGGTTGCAAATTGATCACTAGTTGCCTGAGTTAGGAAATAAATCAGCTCCCTAAGATTTTTTAATTAAACAGAGTATAAATTATTCAGACAGAACGGTTGAAGTTATAGCTTTTAAAAGAAAAAAATGCAAATTTGTGGTACTTGATTTAATTGTGCAACAGCAAATGAGCTAAGGGAATCAAGAAAGCAAGCAATTTACATTTGTAAATGTTTGAACAGGGTCCAGGACTGTTGGAAGTGCTCTGCAATACACACACGCAGTTGAAAACAAATTTGGCAGAGCAGAACACTCACACATATTAATTAATTATGAAAATACTGGTAAAACAAAAGTAACAATCAAAAGAGACCAATAAAGACATTCTCATGTAATTCGGTACTCGTTTATATTTGGGAGGGGAAAAGTTATTGCTTCACTAAAATATATAGTACTCATATTCAAAAGTATTTTAATTATATCTTATTGATTATGCTGATTATAGTTGTCCTAATTTCTCTACCTTTGCCCCTCTCCATCCAGGCCCCCCAACCCCTTAGGCAATCCCCACACCGTTGTCCATGTCCATGGGTCATGTCCATAGGTTCTTTGGCTACTCCATTTCCTATACTGTACTCCACATCCCTATGGCTATTCTGTAACTACCTGTTTGTACTTCTCAATCCCCTTACCTCTTCAAAAGTACAATTTTATACTCAGAGTAAAATAAATATATATTGTTTAATTTACTCACCAGTTAATTATAGTTTTTATTGTATGTGTGGAAAAGAAGAGCTTGTGCAGAAGAGCTGTTCTAGGTAAGAGCTGGTGTAACTAAAAATTTCTTTGGAGGCGTGGAAAGATATACAGCAGAAAAGAGTTTCTCTGTTAAAAACATGGCAGTGTCCCAGAAATTCCAGATATTAATAGAAATAGTTATATTTTTAATTAGACAAAAACACCCTGACTTCACACACAGTAGAAGAGCAGATATTTCTCTCAACTTCAAACTTCATAGAATTATCTGGTGCCTTGGAGGAGTTATTGCATTCTAGTTTTCTCCACATGCTGTGAATGAAGAAGGATATCATGATGTCCAGTGGCTTATCAATTCCCAGAAAGTGTAACTTTGAACTAATTCCTTTTATTTTTACCTGCTGCTCAACAATGATTGTATATATAAAATACACTACATAAAAAAGACAATGTGTGAAAGACTTTAAATATAAATCATTTTGGCATGAATATAAACATTCAGAATGTATAATATAGAAGATAAACAAGACATTTTTCTCAATTATGATAAGAGAATATTCATTTTAGCAACTCTTTCTATGTTCCATTACTTTAAATCAATCATCATAAAAACTACAGAAAAATGTAGCTTTGTAAATAAATGGTATACATTTTTATGCCAATAACAATGTTTTCCTATTTCAGTTTATCAAGTCAATTATCAAAACATAAAAATGAATTATAAAATCTCTTTGTTTTGCTATTCATTGTAATAATAAGTGTTAAGAGTATTCTTTTCAATATATTTTTATTATACATATTTGTTTTGCATATTCATATGTTATGTATATTAATGTTTGCAGGTTGAAATAAGCTCTGAATGATTGGTAACATATAATTACACATTAAAAAAAGTTCTGGCACTGGCCTTTGTGGCTCACTTGGTTGGAGCATCAAACTGTAATCAAAGAGTTACAGGTTGGATTCCTGGTCAGGGCACATACCTAGATTGCACTTTGACCCCCAGTCTGGAAGCATAGGATCCCCAGTCTGGGCACATGCAACCGATTGATGCTTATATCTCTCATCAGTATTTCTCTTTCTTCCTCTCTCTCTGAAAAACAATGAAAAGAATATCCTCAGGTTAGGATAAAAAGAAATAAGTTCTTAATGGTAGCTTGAAGCTACAATCATAGGTGGTAAATTAAAATAATGGAATGTTTAGCATCTTAGAGATTATCCTGCCCAAGTATGGAAAACTGTTCTCCTTCAGACTGTACCTGACTATACCAGTGTTCCTTCAGCCCGCACAGTGTTTATCAAAACAAAGGTAACCTTCATGTGAGGCGTACTCTGTCCAGCTTAGTTAGTTCACACCGCGATTGTCGTCTTATACCTGCAACTCCACAGGCAGGTGGGTTTGTCTCTCTTGAGCGAACCACATCCCTGATTTATAGGTGAAGAAGCAATCACAGGAAGGTTAAACTTTTGCTGCGTATTTCATCCTAACTAGTAGAAAGTTTAGGTAATGCGTCATATTCTCACAACAGTGTTTTTTATAACATTAATAATAAAGATGATAATTGCCTCCATTTATTGTGTTGTCATGTGTTGTTCTAACTGCTGTATGTAAGTTATTATATTTAAGTCTTAAAAATATGCGATATATTTTTTATCCTCATTTTACAGATAAAGAAGCTGAGATGCAAGGGGTGAAATAGCTTGTCTAAGTTCACTGTTCTGCTTGCAATGACTCCACTCAGCTGTATCTTTCACTTAATGAGTGTAATAGCTTCCCTTAATTTGTAGAACATGTTGATGGTCCTCAACTGTTTCAATTGAGGTTCTTTCATTCTGTATGCTCCAAAGTATTTAGTGAAAAATGATAATTATTTAGCTATATAATTAGAAATTGATGATATGTATAAAATTTTTAAAAGGAAATAATTTATTGACTGCTTGTAATTGGCCAGTTATATGGGTAATATATTTTTATATATTAGGGAATTTTTACAGTAACATTATAACAAATGTATAATTATCTCATCTTGGCTAGGAATTAAAGCATAGTTCGGTAAATTAATTTTTCCAAGGTGACTCTTACTCAGTAGTGATACTAGAATTTGAATCTTATTTTTTTGCCTTCAAAGTCATTATATTTTATAGTAATATTTTTAAATATATTTTTAACATTATTTGTTTATTTAGTAACTTGCATAGTTTATATTAAAATGAGCCATAGAGGTACAATATTTCTGTTAATATAATTTTAAGTAAAGTATTGAATGTTTACTCTTAAAATGTTTTTTTCATATTTAGTAAGAATAGTTTACAGAATTTGGTTGTTTAGATTGCTATGCATAAAAAGTTTTGCTGGAAATTTAGTAAGATGTCATAAAAAGTATTATAATCACTTGCTTCTGAAAACTTTAATACTTTTGGAATTATTACATCACCGACTGAAAAAATTTAGTTTCTAAACACTTGTCTGCCATTAACTTTCCATCTCAGCTAAGGATTGAAATGGCATACACATGGGCTTTTCGTTATCAAAGTAATTTAATCTTGAGTTAAAATTCTGCTCTCAAAATAGCATTATAATGTATATAGGTTTCAGGGTAATTGTCAAGCTCAGTATTTACTAGTAACTTTGGATCTCATGTGATTATAATTTTATAAATGTATACTGGCATGATATTTGGAAAATAACATTTTAAAATGTCAAAACTAAAATTCTTTAAGTACAAATATATGCTAAAGATTAATATGTGATTGTTTTATTGATTCAATTACATATTTGTTGATTATTTATTAGGTACATATTGAATAATACTCTAGGCATTCTTTTGAGCAATGACAAAACAGAGTGTTTGTTTTCTAGATGATTATATTCTAATGGTTTGGATAAGGCAGGCAGTCATTTTAAAACCCGTTATATAAAGTGTCAGGCTGTAATAAGCATTGTGATAGAAAAGGAATCAGAATAAGGAGAACAGACATTGGAAGTCCTTTCTGCAAAGGTGACATTCCAGTGGAGACCTATACAATGTCAGAGGTCCATACAAATACTCAGGCGGGAGAGTGTTCCAGCAAAGAAAACAGCTAGGGAAAGGGTCTGAGAAATTTACAATGAACATAGCGAACAAAAATCTTTGCTCTCATCAACTTTCAATGCCGTGTGTGAAGGACACAATAGACAAGACAAATATATAACAGTTTGTTGAAAAATAAGTACCAAAGAGAAAAGTTCATTAGGGAAGGGGGATAAGAAATATCTAGACAGTGATTAGGTTGAGCTTTTGGTAAGACATCCAGGGAAGATGTCTTCATGTAGATGACACTGAAATGAAGGCTTAAAGGAGGTGGAGGTGTCAGTAATGATTGTATCTGGTAGGAGAACTTGTTCTATTTGGAGGCAGTAGCAAGTACAAAGGGCCTTGGTTACTTTTATAGTAGTATTTTAGCCAGTGGTAGGAAGACATCCAGATTTGAGAAGCTAGGAATGAATGGGAATTTGTGTTTGCAGACTGGGAAAATGAAAATAAGTTGGAACCTAGAGGGGAAAATTGGGTCAAAAACATATATATTTCTTTCTTTCTCTCTCTCTCTTTTTAAATAAGACTTTGGGGAAGTACCAGAATGTTTGAATGCTGTTGATTGAGGAAAGAGAGGTGGGTCTTTGGTCACAGACAATTCATTTATAATACGAAGATCAGGGACAATACAGATACAGATAAGTCGATAGCTACTGCAGCAGTGTGTCAAGGCTGACACCTCTGGGAAACAGACTAAGTGAGGCGGAGTGGAGTATAGATGAGGTTATTAAGAAGTGCCTTTGGAATCCACCCATTGGAAGGGAGGAGGAAGGTGTAGGCATGGGAAGACCATTTGAGCTTCGATATTGCCCCCAGCTGACACCCAGAAGGAACTCCAAACCTAGAATGGCTTGTCAGATTTGTCTGATCTTGGAGCAAGGTGGTCAGGCTACTTTACTCACTCACTGAGCAACTGTTGGCTGTGTACTACCCAAGGAAAGAATATAACCTTAGGTGACCTGATCCTCTCTGGCAAAGGCAATCCCTAAAGGGGCTGAGAGCAGAAAGCTGTCTGTGAACGGGACTCCCGACAATTGGGACGAGGTCTTCACTGAAGGGGAATTGGAGGCACACATCGCAGTGTCCCCTGTAGGTGAAATACATAGAAGCGGTTTTTATATTACTTACATTTCTACAGGAATTGGGAGGGAAAACAAATGAGGGAAGAAACAGGAGTCTGTTCTGAAAGAGAGTAGATGTAAAAGTATTGTCCAAGGATTAAGAGAAAATTGACTCCATAAAATTTAAATCAAACATATAGAAACTCTGTCAGTGTTCATAGATTTTTGTACAAAGGGCCTGCTTGAGGTTCATGGTCATGAATTTAGAGCAAAACTTGTCGTCATTGTCAATGTTTTTCTCTATTCACATTTTCTTTCCCAGAGCAAACAAGGTAGCTAATTCAATCTAACCAAGGTGGAAGTTGTGCCAGGGGAATAAAATGGAGGGAGAAATTGGTAAGAAATCATGGTTGTAGGCAAAGAAGTGACTATCTAACAAGATTATAAAATGTAAAATAGTTAAAGAAACAGGCTCAAAAGCTTGATAGACAATATTAAGATCTATGAATTTTAGGAATTTATGTACTAAATAACTTGGTTTTACTGAAAAACCCTCTATCCAATTTATGGGTCTACAGTTACTCAAACACCTAATAACTGCTGTTATTTCTGTTATATTCTTTCTTTCCAATGCTCAGCCTTACAGTTTCTTGAGACTTTTGGTGAATTCCAACTGATCTCAATTTGGAAAAAAAATGAACTTGGAAGCAAGCAAAAAAAAAAATTTAATGTAATTCCTTACCCAAAGTGTAGAAAGTTAAGTCAAATGTATAAAAACTCTTCCAGGGTTTATAGACTATCATATTAGCTAATCAAATTTGTACGCAGATTTCACCTTTGAGATTATTTTACCACATATATTATTCACAGAAGTAGCTTTTTGCAATCCACATCAAGACACCAAAGAAAGACCTAAGATCAAAAACATTTTATCACACTCTTTGGATAATTTATCTTTTTACAAGAACAATTACAATTTACTGTTTTACTTATAATGTAGTTAAAATCATCTCTTTCAAGGCAAACTTATACTAGCAAGCTTTGATTGCCTCTTAATTGAAAAAGCCTTTGCCTGGATGGCTTGTGTTTAAAAACATATAAAGTGTAAATGGCAAGCCATAGCACGAGATTAGTCATCTGACCTGTTATATGTAACCAAAGAAAAACTGGGAGTAAAGAATGTCTCATTACAACTTGTCATTATCTCTTGTAGATTTACCTTAGCACTTCAGCTACATCTTAATTCAATTCTTATCTTCATGAAATAGATGCAAAGTATTTTTTAACATTCCTCTAATTTTGTCAACTAATATTCTTGAAAGACTAATGTTATTAATTAACATTTTTAAAAGCGATGTGATGTTTCACTCACAGATGACATAACAAATACTTTAAAGAATTGTAGCATTACTTCATATGACACAATTGGAAAGTGTTTAAAGAAATAATCACATTGACGGAAATATTCTAAATGTATCAGGTTAACTCTAAATTAAAAACATGCTAGTTCAAAACTGTTTGTCATCTTGAAGGCTCCAATTGTTACTGGCTGTAAGTTTTTATTCTCGCCATTTAACCTTAGTGAATGCCAGCGATCTCATCAATAAGCGGGGCTAGTGCGTCCTGCTTGCTATCTGCTAACAAATTGATCACAGGCTCATGAGTTCATGCTTGGAGTAAAACACTGAATGCTTCATGTTTTTCGGCTTTCACTCAAGATACCATTCAACAATCAAATTTTTACTTCAAAAACTATTATTTTAAGAATTTTGATTGTTGTCGAATGTTTTATGGAAGGCTTTATGTGAGAAAAAAAATGGCTGTGCCTTGAAATTCTAACTTAATTCTCTCAAAATAAATATAAAAATTATTTTCCATTCTTCACTAATGTTTTCATCTTTATGTCTTTCATCCATCAGAAATGATTTTTATTATTATTAATTTTATAAAATAATTTTATGGTATTTTTTTCCATTACCATTTAGTCCCCTTACAACCCATCCCCCTAGCAATTACCACACTGTTGTCCATGTCCATGAGTCCTTTTTCCTTTTTGCTCAATCCCTCCACCCCCTACCCTTAGCTGTCATCCTGCTCTCTAGCTATGAGTCTGTCTTACTTGCTCGTCAGTTCAGTTTGTTCATTAGATTCCTCATATGAGCATTTGTCTTTCTCTGACTGGCTTACTTCACTTAGCATAATGTTCTCCAGGTCCATTCATGCTGTCACAAGGGGTAAACTTCTCTTCTTTTTTACAGGTAAGAAGTATTCCATTGTGTAAATGTCCCATAGTCGTTTTATCCACTCATCTACTGATGGATACTTGGGCTGCTTCATATCTTGGTGTTTGTAAATAATGCTGCAATGAACATAGGGGTGCGTATGTTCTTTTGAATTAGTGTTTTGAGTTCCTTCATATATGTTCCCAGAAGTGGGATCTCTGGGTCAAAAGGCAGATTAATTTTTAATTTTCTGAGTTATCTCCGTACTGTTTTCCACAGTGGCTGCGCCAATCTGCATTCCCACCAAGAATGTGAAAGGGTTCCCCCTTCTCCATGTCCTTGCAAGCACTTGTTTGTTGATTCATTAATGAGAGCCATTCTGACGGGTGTGAGATGATATCTCATTGTAGTTTTAATTTGCATTTCTCTGATGATCAGTGACATTGAGCATCTTTTCTTTTGTCTATTGGCCATCTGTATGTCTTCTTTGGAGAAGTGCCTGTTCAGGTCCTTTGCCCATTTTTTAATTAAGTTGTTTGTTTTATTGGTGTTGAGTTTTGTAAGTTCTTTATAAATTTTTGATATTAACTCGTTATTAGATATATCAGCAAAAGGTTCTCCCATTCTATGGTTTGTCTTTTTATTTTGTTGATGCTTTCCTTTTCTATTAAAAGAAACTTTTGTTTGATTTAGTGCCATTTGTTTATTTTTTCTTTTGTTTCCCTTGCCTGGAGAGATGTGTCTATAAATATTGCTATGATAATGTCTGAGATTTTGTTGCCTATGTTTTTTCTATGATTTTTATGGTTTTGAGTCTAACATTTAACTCTTTAATCCATTTTGAACTTATTCTTGTGAGTGGTATAAGAAGGTGGTTCGGTTTCATTTTTCTGCATGTATCTGTTCAATTTTCCCAACACCATTTATTGAATAAACTATTTTTAGCCCATTATATGTGTTTGTTTCCTCTGTTGAATATTAATTGACTATAAAGATGTGGGTTTATTTCTGGGCTATCCATTCTGTTCAATTGATCTGTGTTTCTGTTTTTATGCCAGTACCACATTGTTTTGATTTCTATGGCCTTAAGTATAGTATGATATTAGGTAGCATGATTCCTCCAACTTTGTTCTTCTTTTTGGGACTCACTCTTGCTATGCAGGGTCTTTTGTGATTCCATGGAAATTTTTGGAATATTTGTTCTAGTTCTGTGAAATACATCATTGGAATCTTAAAGGAAATTATGTTGAATCTACAGATCTCTTTGGGTAGTATGGGCATTTTAATGATGTTAATTCTTTCTCTCCATGAACATGATATGTGCTTCTACTTGTATCTTCTATTTCTCTCTTCAGTGTCTTTAAAATTGTTGAAGTACAGGTCTTTTACATCCTCGGTTAGGTTTATGCCTAGGGTTTTTTTTTTTAAGCAATTGTGAATAGGATTGCTTTCTTAATTTCCCTTCTGTTAGTTCATTATTGGCATATCAAAATGCAACTGAGTTCTGGATATTAATTTTGTATCCTACTAGTTTATTGATTCATTTATCAGTTCTAGTAGTTTCTCACTGAAATCTTTGGGGTTCTCTATGTACGGTATCATGTTATCTGCAAATAAAGATAGTTTTATCTTTTCCTTTCCAATTTGGATGCCTTTTATGATAATTTTTAATAAGAGATTTTTCTGAATATTATTTCTAAATTTCTAAAATCGCTTGGTATCTCTTCCAAATGTTGGATTACTTTTGTTCTAAAATCTTTTTTAAATAACCACATTGAGTTTGTTTTGCCAACTCATTAGTTATTAAGTCTGTGACAACAGACAAGTTTTTATTTGCTCTTCTCCTGTGCTTAATAATCCTTAAAACACAGAAATTAATATTTAATTTCCAGAATGCTTGGCATTGAGTAAGTATGATAGTAACCACTATGATTATTACTCATGAATTTCTTTGTATTTCCCTTTATTTTTTAACATTTTAGTTTATGAATGAGGGATCATCAATTTTTTACACAGAATTTACGTGGGACACAAAAATCTGACAATAATCTGTATAATCCTGAAGATAATAATAGGAACAACAATAACAATGTCAAGAGGAAAGACTTCAATATGCAATTGTTGTGCAAGGGAAGCAGGAAATACCAAGTCAATTCTAGGAAACTTGGTTGTGTTCATATAAATCATAGAAGTTAAAACTGTGAGACCCCTCAGAAAGAGCACCTCTCTTAGTTCCTCAGTCTTACATATAAATATGATGCTTTGACTTTAGAATTAAACTCAAATAGTGTTTTGCTTTTTTTTCACTTTTTAACATTTTTTGTAAAAATTTAAATTCAATTTTATGATGTTTAGAACTCATAATGAATGATCTCATTATTCATAGCACTTTTAATGTTAGAGAATTAATTGAGAATGCCTGGAGCATCGACAGTGTAGAACTTACTGGCAGCACCTCCAGGATGAATGTATAACCAAGTACAACTAAAAAGGATCACTCCATTCCCTTTCTTCCAAACTCACAACTCCCACAGGCTGAACATGCCACTTGTCTTAGAACAGGTTTAAGATTGGAAAGTTAGTGTCTAGGAGACAGGTGAACCTCAGCACATCATTTCTAATGTATAAGATTTATTCTCTTGCCTTGACACCTTTTCCCTCTCTTCTGTCTGATAACTAACTAATTTATTGTATTTAACATACATAAGGTCATAACATCAGTGTCCAGGACCCTTATGCTATTCCTTCTTGCCAGTTTCCTTCAACTTCTTTCTCTCTCCAACACGTTATAATATTTCACTTGTCTAGGGAATGGTTTCTAAAATATTTTATCTGTATGTGTGTGCATGTCTCACACTATAACTGTGTAAGTTATTTCAGTGTTTGAAAAACTTTCCTATTTGGTTTGCAGAGTTGCTCAACCTACTCAACCTACTCAACTCATAGTATCTGCTCAACCAGATACTATGATCTTTATAAAGTCTTTCAGGAGAAATTCCTCTTAGATCTCCATACCCAGTGACAGTGTACTTTTCCTGAGTTACTAAAAGTTTTGATCTTACAATAACCATGAATTCTAAGACTGGAGACATATTCATCTTTCTTTTGATCCTTGTAAGTTTAGCATCAAATTTATTGTCAACTTCTAATAATTTACAAATGTATATAACATATATTTATAAGTTCTTATCTTACCTTACAGGACTCTTACCACGCATATTTTGCCTTCATCTGGAACTTTTCAAGTACCTGGTTTATCTTTTTGTATTATATATATATATTTTAAGATGCATCAAATCCTTTGTGGAATAATGCAGGGAAGAAAAGAAAGGATTCAGGAAGTCATGCAGGAAAGAGGGAAGGCAGGAGGAAAGAAGGAAGGAAGGAGGGAAGGAGGGAGGGAGGGAGGGAAGGAGGGAGGGAGGCTGCGTGCATGAGTCCGTGTGTGTGTGTGCACATGGCTTTCGAACTCACATTTAGGGGAATAACAAGTGTGCTACATGGGAAATGTACATGGTATGTACTGATAACTCGTAAGTATGGCTGTGACAGATTGAAGCTGTGATGGTTTGGCCTCAAGCATCTATTTGGTGGCTCAGACTCCTCCAAGCAGAGTCTAAGGACAGTTGGCCCAAGTCAGTATGATTAGTTCACATATCTATATCTTTTCTCTACAGCTTTCTGTACCACCAATATCTAACTAAGCATTTGATGTAAAATTTGCACTGATAAAATTTTGTTAAATGAATTGCTGAAATTTGTCTTATGTCTTGTCTCAACATGCTTCAAATCACACATCCTAAATCTACATTCTGTCATGTGAAGCTCTCAATTACCTCATTTATTGTATACCACTTTTTCTTTGCATGGTTTCTCTAGGATAAATAGGTGTAATAATTTTGTAAGCTGCAATTTTAGCTAAAGCTCAACTATTAAACTCTGCATGAGCTTTGAACTTGGAAAGAGCATGAGAAAAGACACGGCCTGGGGCCCTGTGATTCTTGACCACAGACTTTCTCTTCCAGTCTTTTGTTTGTCTATTTGCCCAAGTGCTTTACAGTAAGTCCAGAAAGAGGTTTATTTCAGTTCATAATTTAAACCTGAATTTTGAAGTCCTTGTTTAATGTTTAAGATTTTTATCCTTACTCACTTTCCCCTCAAAGGCCAAAATTAGAACATATTAAACAAGTATTGTTTTACTTTCTATAAATGATAGTAATATAATCTAAGCCCCAACCATGAGAGTTCTTGTTCTTTTCTTTCCACTTCTCTCCTTGATATGTTATAATGCATAATCTATTAAGTAAAATGATAAACACTCAAAGTACATTCTCTGATGAGTGCCTAAAAGAAACTGCTTTCTGTTCACAAGAAGATGAAAACAACCAGCTGTATTTTTGCTCAAACCATTCTCTCTAGTTGCCATCCCAACTCCAACCAAGAAATTTTTACACAAATCATTCTGAGGATCAACCAGAACCATGTGTGGCAAAAGGATCTTCTTCACATTATAAAAATATTTCATTTTTTTCTAGGCAGACAAATTTAAATGAGAAAAAGATACTCTCCATAAAAGTGCAGACTTCTTTTTAATGTTTATATGTCTTTATGAAATATAAAAACTATTTACTCACCACCGCAAACAATCTACTTATCTTTGTACTGCTGGTACTATAGCACCGAGAACATACTGACACAGAGACAACTCCACGAGGAAATGTTAAACTGCACCTGCATTAACGGCTGATACAAAATATAGCCATTATAGATGAGTGCTGGCTTTTGGGTCATTGTGATCTCAAAGCACAAACCAAGTCATAATAATTCCATAATAATTTGGGGGTATCTATTTTCTAAGGAATGCCTATACTTGAATTTCCCAGAAAGAGGCATTGATTTAGTCTTGTTTTCTGTTAAAAAATGTTCTTTTAAACTAAAATAGATTGATATGAAATGTCATACTAAGCATAATATAAACTTGCAGTAAATGTATTAGAAGCTACATGTATATGTTTCGAAAAACATTTAAGAAATTAAGTTAAAATAAATTGATATCCAGATAGTTTTCCAGAGTTTATAAATCCTATGAGGATAAAAAGAAGAAAGTAAAACCCTATGTTTTCTAAAGATATTACAGCCCCACTGCAGCCCATCTTACTGCATGGTTCCCGCACTATTCTTGGAGTAGAGTCAAAGGAAGTCAAGTTAGAAACCACACCAATTTTGTTTTCATGTTGAGATCATTTGTTGGGAAAAAAAAAAAGACATCTTCTATCTCTAAGGATCAATGCATATGAATTTAAAGCTGTAAGTCACAGATGTTTGAATATGAATGAACTTGATTTTTACTTGGAGTTAGTGTGTATGTTTTCACACCATCAAAAAAAGAAGAAAAAAGTAGAACTAGGACAACTCTCTCTTGTCTTGCCACTTTGAGAAAAGCATAACTACTTAACAGTGAGACACAGAATTAAGTGTAAAATCCTAAACACTTTCTTCAATAATGAATACCTCTTTGACTATTTTTGGCATTATGCCTTTACTATTTATTAGTCCATTATCATTGTGAATGTATTAAGAAGATTTCATTATAAATTCAGCATGTAAGGAAATTGTTAACTATCCTTCACAAAAAGTAAGATTAGGATTCTTTTAGGATATTAAAGTTAGTGATTTATATCCTTCATGTCCAGAATATTTTCTTGACTGTTTATATTCATCATTTTTCAGATTATCAAACATTAAATACGGGAAGCTAATAAATTGTATTACTCTAAAGCATACTATTTTAGCATGAAATATGAAAAGTTTCAAAAATCTCTCTTCCTGATGAATAAAGGAAAGACAGGCAGAACAATTTCAAAGAACATTTCTCACCAAGGGAACATGTTTTCACAGACTGAGAATTCTAGAACAATGTTTATTTATAAAAATACTGAACTCCTACCATTTCTAAGAAACTACTGTAAAAAATATGATTTTGATCAACCTAGCCTAAGATGGGGGAGAGGGACATATGTACTGAGCTATGAATATATTAATAAACAATATTAGAAATACAAATAATACATAGAATTCTTTTTTAGGTCATTTTATTTTTAAGACAGTATTTGAAATTGTGGAAATGTAATATAATTTAAGGGAAGACAATTGAACCACAATCAATGCTATAATCCTTCAGACATGTGAGTTTTTTGATAGCTGTAATTCCCAAAGTGATCAAAATAGATTAGTAGAATTAATTCATACAAGTCATCGGAGGCGTCTATAAAATGAAAATAACATGGCTTATTCACTCACATTTATAGGAAAAGAACATTTTATATCCTCATTATATTTTGCCAGAGCACACAAGTCTCTCTAATTTGGCAAATGCATGCTCTGTTTTACATGTCATTCCTAGCATGACATATAATGAGACAAGCAGTTGGACAGCAGGTACCCCTAACCCATTTCAATTTCTCTTCTCGCTGTGCATGAATAGGTTTTATTGGTAGCAGAAAAATCAATATGTAGGTAACATTATAAAGAAATAAAAGAACTATTTAATGTGTTATAAATGTTTTGTCTAATTTCTTTTTACACTGGCAACTGTATGCACTATAAATAAAGAATGCTCATATAATCTGAACATAATGATATTTAAAATTGCATGGCATAGATTTATTTTTAAGGCCCTCCTATCACTATTTAACAAACAAGAAGAAAGCTTGTCTGGATATTGAGAGAAAAGTAAGTACAAATTAAAAAAGTAGAATTCTTTAAACTCTATTTTGCCTTGTTCTAAATGCTGTGTTATGTTGACAGATCTGGGCAATTTTAGTGGCCGGACGAGAAGTGCAGTCTCTGTGAGGGAAGGCCAGGGGGTTGTTCTGATGTGCTCTCCTCCGCCTCATTCACCAGGTACGGTAGGATCCCATTCTGTATTGCTGCTGCTCTCTTTTACTATTATGCTCATTCTTTTAGACAGTGTCTTGACTGGGGTGACTTCCAGGTAAAATGTGCGTGGTTTCCTTGAAATGTATCATAGCACCAGTTGTGTAATTAAAGATCATACACTCTAAATATCACCGGACAAGAGACTGAGTTCCTTTGATAAGATTGTTTTATTACCATTCTAACTCTTGACTTCTGTGGCTATGTTTTCGTGTGCCACCACTGAGGAATATATTGCCTGGAACACAAGGAAAGTGATACGCTGAGATAGTAAAAACCTTTCAAAATTATTTGGAGTGTCAGAGTTGAGTTAACTTAATACCAATGTGCACCTCGTTGCAGAAGATAAGCTGGAAACTGGGTGGTTTATGGTGTTTATCACACTGAAACAAAGACCGCTAAGAAATATTTTATGATTTTCAAACAAAACTATAACATTCTTTTGGGCTACTTGAGCTCTTGTAAGAGTCATGGTAATAGGTAAGTACTTTATGAAGTTTGGAGTAACATAATAGTAAATTGTGCTCAGGTTAATAATTTCATTTTGCCAACTCACAACTAATTATACTCATTTTCTTTGAGTCCTGTAATTTAAAATGAGCATTTTTTTTACCTCAGTATATTTTCCATATAATACAATTTAAGAGTGGCTAGCATCAGTTAGAGAGAGGAGGGGTATATAAATGTTTATTTCTATATGAGAAATAATAAAGACATTCTGGCACCTCAGTACTTTTTTTTCTTTGTTTAGTGTGAAAGCCATACTTATTTCTAGGTTGCATTATTAATATAATAAAGAGGCCAATTTTGTCCCACCATAGAAAATTCTTATCATAAATTACAATAGGACCTCATTCAAACATCTTAGAGTTTCTCACCTTTATCTGACCCTCCTTCTAACTTTTTTAAAGAATTTATTCATTTTTAGAGAGAAGAAAAGGGAGGGAGAAAGAGAGGGAGGGAAGTATTCATGTGAGAGAGAAATATTGACCAGTTGCCTCTTCTATGCACCCCAACCCAGGACTGAACCCTCAGCCCAGGCATGTGCCTTGACCTGGAATTAATGTGGGTGATGGCCAACACATTGAGCCACACTGGCCAGGGCTAGCATTTTTTAAATTGAAAGAGTAGTACACTAAATTTCAAAAGGAAAATGCTTTGAAATAATTTTAGTTTCAAAATTACTATTAGTAATAATTTCTTAGTTGTACCCACTTAATTCTTATATGTCACTTCAATTTCACCAATCCTTCTGTGATCACTTTGGGGACTTTACAAGAAACATATCTAGTCTTACCTTCATGTTATTCAAGGTCTAGATTCTTCCAAGGCAATGTGTGTTTTAACATTTTTTCTTATAGGAAATACAAAATAATTTAATAAGTTTAGTATAAACCTATAGTATTAAGATATCTTATGTCTAATGGATCATTAGACAGGTTTTCTTTGAAAGGCAGGATTAGATGAAAAATTGTTAGCGATAAAAGGGAGGGAGTTGAGGAGAAAGGGGAGGAGAAACCAACAGGCTCTATAGAGGGTGAAGGTATCTGTCAGCAGACTTATAGGAGTTAACACTGAAATGACTCCTGTAGGTGGGGGGGCAAGATTCTCTGAGATGTAATTTATATTGCAAGGTTGTTGGAACATGTGTAAAAAAAAGGGAAATGATGAAGGATGATATAGGAAATAAAACCATAAGATTACAGATAGTAAAATTATCCAACTTGCAAAGAAAACTATGTAGAAAATATTTCCAGTGAGACAGAATAGCATAATGAATTGCATACTTGATAAGCATGACATAAGAAAGAAGGAGAAGGGGCAAGTGAAGGAACATGAATAGAGGACTTGTGGGCATGAACAATAGGGTGGGCATTGACTGTGGGAGCTCGGGGGAGGGCAGGGGAGACCAACAAGGCAAAAGATGGGATAACTGTAACTGAATAATTATAATAAAAATATGTATTAATTGATAAAATAAAAATGTCATCTCAGTTTGAGACTATAAGAGTAAAACCTATATAAGTCTTATAAGTTATAAGACTATAAGACTCAAGAGTAATATAAGATTACTATTGTAGATGTGTCATAAGAAATGTTAGACTGATCATGTAATTTAAGATTGTAGGACAGGTTGAATTGTACTAGCTACTCATTCTGGAGTGTTATGCCAAATTATCTATTCAAACATCAGTGTTATCACAATGAAGTTTTAGGGGCACATGCATGACCCAATATAACAGGAGTAGCTCAGCATCCAGGCCCATGTCTAACACTTACTAGATGAGTAGTTATCCCTGATCAGGCAAATACTATGTATCTTTAGCTTTGTTGAACTTTCCTTTAAGATTCTGGCCCCAATTGAAACCTGCATATCCTCTGAAGATATGGTTTCCTTGCAGCCTTTTAAAGTTGTGGCTGCTTATTCTCCCATATTGTATGCACTAGTCATTTGAGTCTGGAACAGATATATCCTCCTTTCTCCTCATTGCTCATGCTCCTAATCCTCCTTACAAATCCTCAGTTTTGAATTTCAAGCCATCAGCTCTACACTTCCTTGTTGCAGTCATTAACACACTCCCAGCTCATTCCCTTTATTTCTTGAAGATATTTCTCCCATCCACACTCTCAGCTGATAACCATGTTTTTATGAAAGGAAAGCATTGGAAAATAGTGTCCATAGCCTTCATCACCAAATCACACATGCATTAGCTTCTGTACTGACAGACTGTGACTTCCCTTTTTTAGCATAGATGCATTATTGTGCTTCTAAGGGCAATTCCTAAATTTATGTGCTGCAGTGTTTTTGTTATTGTTGTCTGTTTGTTTGTTTGTTTGTTTTTCTCTGTTTAAAGAAATTACTTAAGTAATTCTCCCTTCTGCATCTTTACTGGAGATTATTTACTCCCTTACTGGGTCATTCTCAACAGCATGCAACCTTACTGTCCCTTCCTCCATCTCAAAACAAAATGAAACAAAGCTGTCTCATGTCTCCTTTCAGCTGCTACCTCATTTTTTCCCTGCTCCTCTTCCTATCAAAACTCTTCAAAAGATTAGTCTGTGAATATGCTATCTAGTTCCACTCCTTTTGTTGTATCTCTCTGATCCCATTCCCTGTCTCTTGCTCTCTCTTTTTAACAAGTTGCGAGGTAAAATATAAATATCCCAGAAAATTAACCCATTTCAAAGGTACAGTTCAATGCATTTCAGTAAATTTATACAGTCATGCCACGATCTAGTCTTAGAACATTTCCATCATGGAAAAAGGCATTCTCCCACCTATCCCCACCTAATTACTGTTCTACTTTCTGTCTTTCTGACACTTTTGCCTTTTCTGGAAATTTTATTGTAATGGAATTTTGTATAACATACAGTCTGTGTGTGTGTGTGTGTGTGTGTTTGGCTTCTTTTACTTAGCTTTCTGTTTCTAAGATTCAAACAAATTGTACCATATGTCAGTAGTTACTTCATATTGCTGAATAGAATTCCTTTGTATAGAATACCCCATTCTGTTTATCTTTTCCTCAGGGAATGGATGTTTGGCTTATTGTCAGTCTTAAGTGTATCACTCCTTCCTCCACAAAATACTTCTTTGCAGGACTCTGTACTCTCATTTTCCTCACACCTTACTTTTTAATCTCCTGTGCTGATTCTGCCTCACCTCCTCAAGCCCCTAAATGTCACAGTCCTGCAATTGTCAGTCTTTGAACTTCTTTCCTTAATATGTCCTCACTCCCTTGGATTTCACCGGGGAAATTAGGCTTTAAATACCAACATATCCCAAATGTATGTTTCTAACCAGGACCCTGGCTTCTGTATCCAGATGCTTACTCAACATTTCCATTTAGATGACTAGTAGCCACCTCAAGGTTAACCATGTCCAAAACGGAGCTCTTGATTCTATGTTCCCCAAACCTGCCCTACTTGCAGTCTTTTCCACCTCAATTAATGGCAATTTCATTCCTTATAATTCATCAGATTTTAGTTATTCTTCACTTTTTGCTTTCTCTCACACCCCACATATAAACCATCAGCAATTTTATTGGCCCTCCTCAAGGTTTTCACTCCATACGTAAGTATCAGAAACTTTGAGAGAGAGCTAATAATCAGGAACTGAAGAAAATAGGTCAGCTTTATAGTAAGAAAATTTTCTTACCATTTACCTTTTCTCATAAAGATGTTGTGAAGTGTAGAATAGATAAATTAAGTGTGATCCACATTATCAACATGGAAGGCTAAAATGTGATATTTTATACTTTTGCCAAAGAAACAAGTTGAAACTTGGAGGACTTAGATTTACTAGTTGAGATCAAAATCATTTTGAGACATAGTGATTTAATTCTGGTGGTTTGCTTGATCAATTAAAAGAACTTTAAAAATGTGTTAAATAATTCTGGCTGAAGAGGCAGAGTAAGTGTAGAAATGATAATCCAGGACTACGTGGTGAAAGAGGCATTGGTTTTGATACCTGCTCTGGCACCCATTAGCTATGGCTTCAACGATGGCCTTTGGGTGAGGTGAGACTATATTATGAAATGAGTAAATAACATGATACATACTAGAAATTGCAGCTCCAAATTTCTGTCTCATCTGATTAGAATATATATCATCATCTCATCATTGCATACCTGTTTAACTGATGTGTGATTTTATTTTTTTTTATTTTTTTTTTAAGATTTTATTTATTTATTTTCAGAGAGAGGAGAAGGGGGAGAGAAAGAGCAATGTATGGTTGCCTCTCACTTGGCCCTCACTGGGGACCTGGCCCGCAACCCAGGCATGTGCCCCGACTGGGAATCGAACCGGGACCCTCTGGTTCCCAGCCCGCGCTCAATCCGCTGAGCTACACCAGCCGGGCTGATGTGTGATTTTATTTTGTTTCCCACTCTTTTATTTCCTTCTTTCAAGTCATAGTTTATCTTATCAGAATTGTAGTACATGAAGTAAAATGTTGGAAGCAAAATTTTACTAATATTTTTATCTCCCTTAGTAGATTATATGTTCTTTAAGGGTACAACCCTTGTCATATCTTATTTATATCTCCAATACTTAGCACAGTACCTGACAGTTAGTAGGTATTCATTTACTGCATGGTAAATAATTGACTGAATGTGCTGATTCTAGCAGTTAAGTTTTATAGGGTTTTAGACAGTTCCTATCAGCCTCCTGCTATTAGTTTATTGCAACCCATATTTAGGACAGATATTTGGGTCACCTAATATCACATTCAAATACTATAATTTCAAAGTATAGCAGTTACTATGAATCAGTGGTAACTATATGAAATTATAAGTAATTTAATTTATATATCAGAGAAGATTAAATAATATTTAGAAATAGCCCCCAAAACAATTTTCTCATTATCTCAAATGGATGTACAATGCACACTTTTTTCTGTGAATAAAAGGCAATAGCCAGGATAGACTGGTTTGCTAAATTTTCTTGTTTACTTCCCAAGAGATCTTATTAAGTCCTGCCCATAACATCTGTGAATGAAGACATCTTGATTGGCTACTGAAGTAGTTATTGATCTACTGGGAAATAAATATATTTTCCTAAAATGTTAATCACATCTGCTCAAAATGATTTTGGTTGCCAAAAAACACCTCTGTCATTTAGTGACTTTGAAATTCTGGGTTATATTGTAAAGAAAAATCTGTGTGGAAATGTATAAATAATCCTCATAAAACTTATAACTATATAAAGAATTATTTTATGATTTAGAGACTATTACTACAGATACTTTTAAATAAAGAAGTCAGTAATTACTATTTTACTTTAAACATATTTTGGTCTTATAATGTGCAGAAACATTAATCTCAGAAGCTTACATTGAAGTGATATTCAACATGTTTGTATGAAGTAGTAGGCTCTAGTTAAAAATATATGTGACTACAAGTTATGTCCAGAAAGTATCCAGCCCTGGTAATATGAAAAAGAGACATTTATTGAAGAAGATACAAGCTAACAGAAACACTGTACATAGGGCAATGGCACCTCCATCCCCTTCTAAGTAGTCACCTTGGGACTTTACAGTGTTCTCTCAGTGTCTCTTCCACTGTTAAAAACACTCTGCAAAATCCTTTGTTGTAATGGTCGTCAGTTGCCCCATCATATTTTCCTGAATCTCATCGCTGGTCTGAAATCTCTTCCCTTTCAAAGATGATTTTAGTTTTTGGAAAAGCCAGACATTGCAGGGAGTCAAATCTGGACTGTAGGGGGGCTGAGTCACCTGGGTGATTTGATGCTTTGTCAGAAAATTTGATGCAGAATAATTGCACGTCTACTGTGCAACCACATAGTACATGTGCTCAGTCATTTTGAATGCGATGGCCACGCAGTACACATGCTCACTCAATGGCATCTACTACACCCACTGAGTAGTACAGTGAAGTCATCGTTGTTCACACATGAGCATTCCAGTCCACTCTCCTTGACTGCCAAGTTACATTGTTATGCAAACTGTTCTTGTTACATTAACAATGGCTGGACTTTTCCTGGACAGACCTCCTATATCACTTTACAACATATCTATCATATTTTCACAATTAGTATATCAAGTAAACCTTGCAAAATATCTGAGAGTTAGAGATTATTGTGATGCCTGTTGTGTTAAGGAGGAATCTAAGCTTTAGAAAAACTAAGTGAAACACTTAAGCTCTCATTAAATGATGGAACCAGGATTTCAAACTTTGATATATTTTATACCATGTAAGGTACATCTTGGTTAAAGCTTTTCTAAGACTTTTATAGCGTGAATATAAGACTTTTCTAGCAATGGAATTATTGACCTCTAAAAAGTAATATTTATTTTATTATTCAAATGTTTTACTTACCTTTTCATTCAGCAAATATTTACTGAGTGCTTATTCTCTTTTAAATGAGTTTAGCCTATTTATATTGATTTCTATCTTATTTTTAGTTACCATGCTTTTTTTTAGTAATTCATTTTTATCTTATTTGTAGTCTTTTTTTTAATTAATGGAAGGTTTTTCATTGCATTTTTCTTTATACTCATTTCAAAATTGTGCATTTTATTTGTGTTATTTTATAAAATATACATAAAATAATGTACCTACTTAAAATAATGTTAATCACTTTAAATGTGATTGCTCTCAAGTCTAGGTAATTAACTGATCCATCCATTAATTCATTAGTCAAGTAGAATTTGAAAAAGAAAAGGAATTCAAGTTTATGGCTCTATGACTATTTCTTTTAATTAAGAAATAAAATTCATTTAGGACAAAATAATAGTGGTTGAATTATGGATATATGAAATATTATATACCTATTGTTATGACAGAGAACTGTATACATAATTCTGAAGTCTATAAAAGAGATCTAAGCAGAAGATTATTATTTTAGGCATAATTAACATAAAGTTGGTTGGGATCTCTCAGGCAGAGTGTTTACAGTATGAATATCATACATTTCTCTTTTTATAATAAACAGTGTGGGAAAAAATTAGTTGTTTTGTTTCTGTGATACAAATCAGTTTAAACAGCTGGCAGTTACTAGCAGAATTTGTGCATTTATGTGGCATAGTTTAGAGATATTTCAAATCTACATGGAAACTACTAATATCAATAGCTTACATTTTTTAAAACTCTAAATGGTTGTAAGGATTAAGTTAATTGCTTAAATGTGAATGATTCATTCGCTAAGGGTTGTGTTGCTATAATTCTCAAACATACAAAGTCTAGAAGCCTGAAAAGTTTCCAGATGCTTAGAGTGCCAGGCATGCTGCAGTTGTGAAAGAAAGAAGTTTATATCCTAAGGAGAAACTAGCCTGAATTATTATTTGCTATCTCTGTTATTGGCAGAGAACAAAGTACAAAAAGAGAATAAAAGATTCAAGTCCTGCCCCAACATTCAATAGGAGAAAAAACTTTACATTCAACAGGAGAAACATGAAGTCACTTATAGCCAGAAAAATAACATAAAATATGAGAAACATTTCAAAAGTATTTTATCACTTTTAAAATTCTACTGACCAGACACCTAGAATTACATAAGCTATTCTCAACTCTACCAGCCAGGTATCATTTTGCCTTGGTGATCTTGTGAAGTTATGTGGGATTGAGTCGCAAACAAAATAAATCCCCAGTCCTTGATATATCTGGCTCCCTACAAATTGAAAACCATAGACCCAGGTCCTGCTCTCTGAAACATGCTCTTCAAGCCAACCAGTCCCTTTACCATCATTTCTTCAATCATAGATCATGGTGACACCTTTGTCATTCATGAGGAATACTAGTTAGTGCTGAATGTATACTGTGTCTCAAAGTCAAGGAGAATAAAACCGTAGTTATTGATTATATAGGAAGAACCATGAAAATTGGGTTAAAGGCATACTGTGAAAATGTACGGATGAAGTATTTTATGTCTGCATATGTTTTGAGCCCTCATAGAATAAAGCAGAATTTATAAAGTTATGATGTATATAGCAAAGCTTCTATGCTTAAGCAGACAGCAAATACAGGAGTATACTGTACTTGGTTGGCTTTTTAATAATTCCTCACCGAAAATATCTAACACATAATTTATTCAATTAAAAAACCCTCAAATATCAATGGGCACTGGAGGACTAAGAACCCTCGTCCTATACCAGATGCTACTACACCTTGGCAGCCCCTCACTCCCCACAGCCCTGAGACGCTCCTTCTGTGAAGTACGTGTATGGGTTAGATTAGAGTTAAGGAGGACTTCTGTTTTCATGTATAAGCTATTACACTTCAGTGGAGATATTTTATACTAATAAAATAGAATTTGGGGATTTTTTAGATTGAAAATATTTTTACTTTAATATAATTTAAAACAGGTAGAGGTTCACTGGCCTCAAATCCATTGTAGAACCTGTATAAGTAAACAGATCCAGAGTGTACAGGTTGGTGGCCCCCTAGACCGTGTGATGAAGGATACTCAGTAGTGTCTGCTTCCAAACACTATACGATACTATATTATAATATTTTGTCTGAAATTTGGACTCAGGGAGCCAGGGATTCCTATCCTGATTTTGATGATTAGCCTAGGTTTTGTTTGTTAAATTAAGCCTTGTCTTTTCTGTAAAGAGGGAATAATAAAAACTACCCCACAGGACTGTAAGAATTAAGAGAGAGTTTATATACAGCAATTAGCTCAATGCTTAGAGGATAGTAAGTATTAAATTCAATTTTTCTGGAAGATCTGTCTTTAAGAATCTTCTTTAAAATGCAAATGCTTGTGAGAGAGGTGACTCCTTAAATTATTACCTGCTAACATTAATTACAAGTTGGCAGGGATTAGTTGCCATCAAAGTGACAAGGCAATTAGAAGATGAGTGGCACTTGGAAATGTGAATCTGAGCGCTTGCCATGGGAAAGGGATCAGTGAAAAGAAAACAGAGCTTGACAGTGAAGTGAAAGGGCACCAGGTATCCCTGCTATTTGCAGGGGTTTCTTCATCTTAGAATAGCTGGTACCAGAAATGAGTCTCTTAAAGCACATCTATATAAAAAGGGAACCAAATTTTTACAAAGATGAAAATAAAGCATTTGGTGAATATTTTTTTTCTTAAAAAGTGAAATTTAACATCACAAAATCTAAATCTGATAACTTAAAAATTCTGTAATAACTGCAACTAGGAGAAAAAAAAACAACTCAAGACCACTTTTTGGACCGCTTTTCCTACAAAATAGTAATATAGCATCACATTCCCATGCTTCAACTTTTATACCACCATCACAAAAAGCATCTGTTCTGACTAGGGTCAGCCATCTCATTAGACTAAAGACACGAAAAGAAACTAATATTTTCATTTTCCATATAGTATCTTAATTCATATTTATTTCTGCTTCAGAAGTTTATTATTGTTGCCTATATTTTATAAATGAGGATATCAAAGCTCAGAGAAACTTGTCTAAAGTCCCACACCTAATAAATAAAATGACAAAGATCCAGGCCTGTGTAATTCCAATTCCAGTGTCATTTTGAAAATATTATATGATCTTTCTCCATCATTATTTTGAAATTTTATTGACAACTCCTAATTTGTATATACATAGGCCACTGGTCAATATATTCATTACATCAATTCAAATGAGTAAGAAATTCATCAATTATTTTCATCAACTTTACCAAATTGTTAACTAAATTAAACATTCATCACTGCCAAAGTGAGATATATAAACAACATATGAAAATAAATAATGCATATGTAAAAATTTTATTATTTTTTCCATGTAGAATAATGCAGTATTCATGTGTCTGTCTTAACAATAATTTAGGAACCAAACAGAATAGGTGAAAATACAAGCATAGTAAATGAAATGATAAAGAAATAAAGAAATTATTCATTTTTATTATGC
Organism: Micronycteris hirsuta; assembly: GCA_004026765.1. Taxonomy (NCBI): domain Eukaryota; kingdom Metazoa; phylum Chordata; class Mammalia; order Chiroptera; family Phyllostomidae; genus Micronycteris; species Micronycteris hirsuta. The sequence goes on from PVJI01001399.1 coordinate 174,954, forward strand.
ATGCTTTTCTGAGTTAAAAAAGTATAAATACAAATACGAAATTTACATCCTTAAACTGAAAAGAAAAATGACTGTTTTAACCCAAACTGGGCTACGTGATGCAACATTTGTAATAAAAGCATTATCAACAGAAATATTTTGACATTCTTTTAAAATCTTCACAAATCAGTTTTAAAACATATGCCTTTCATCTTTGAGCTGTACTTTGTTTTGATATGTTCTCTATATACACTGGAAAGGAAAACTCTATGTGTTTTGGAATATTTGTTTTTTTTAACTACATCTGACAAAATTTATACATGGAAAGCCAAATGTCACAAAGCAAACCCTTAACACTGGAATTTATTTTAGAATATTTAGACACAGCAAATAAGGAAAGATTTAGATCATTTCAATAACCTGCTTTTTATTTTTTGTATTTTCTTGGGATTTCTACAAAGATTTCTGCATTTCTGATCAGGTTTATTTGATTATCATTGGTTGTTTAATTGTATTTGACCACATATTTTCAACTCTTTTAAAATAATCTATTTTTTCCTTTTACTATGAGCTATTCTACACAGAAGAATGTGGAAATAGTGGGCCAGGAAAGCCAGCCGCTCACTCCTTTGATCATTGACTCACATTACCTGGAGTAACCAGTGATTTCATGTTATGTTGTTATGAATCCCTAGTTTCACTTGCTTTGGGTAAAATAGTTGAACAACCAGTTAAACTAGTACAGTGAAATGAAGCCAAGGTAGGTTGAATTGATGAACTTATAAATTAAAAGGTCTCACATGTTCTGAAAAATTTAATGCTCTCTTTTTCTCATATGCTGTGGTACACCAAGGAAATCATATTTTTATTGACTCTGACCCAATAACGGGAGATGGCAAAAGAAACACATGCCTAATAGAGTTGATACTTCAGTGTAAATTCCAATTATACCATTTGCTCAACTGTTGGTTCAGATAAAAAGGAATAAAACTTATCCTAGCCTCAATTTTTTAATTTGTATTAAATGTATTGGGGTGACATTGGTTAATAGCATCATACAGGTTTAAAGTGATTAATTCTGTGACACTTGATCTGTATATTGCCCGGAGCCATATTATCTTCTGTCACCAAATATTCGGCCTCCTTCACTTTCCCATCACCCTCTACCCCCCTAGTCTCAGTTTCTATCCTTGAAAAAATGAGATTAGTAAGAGCCTTAAACTTAAAATGATACAATACAATGATACATAATGCATATGTAAAAATTTTATTATTTTTTCCATGTAAAAAATGTAAAAATTTTATTATTTTACATTAATATGTAAAATGTTATTATTTTTTCCAATACTGTAAAATGATATATTGCTATTACTTTTCCCCAAACTTCTTAGTTAATTAAATAGTACAATTGATCTTTGAGAGAAATGGACAGCAATCATATTGATTCAAAAAAGAAAAGCCAAGCAAAGAAAATAGCAGGTGCTGGCTTTAAATGAAGATTGATTAACAAGGAAAATAACAGAATCAACAATGCCACAATTCAGTTCTTTGCTTTCATTTCTAAGGAATTTCCATATTGTGTTTTTCCATATTGCATTTAATTCATTGAACTAAGCACAATCTCATCAAAGTTATATTCTACTCAATTAGGGGGTCATCAAGCTTCTTCTGTAAGTGGTGAAATAATAAATATGTTTGGTTTTGTGGCCATATGGACTCTGCCACAGGATTCAGCTCTGCTTCTGCAGGGTAAAAGTAGCCTCAGACAATACAGAAATGAATGAGGGTGCCTGTGTTGTAATAAGGCATTATTTATGGACAGTAACATTTGAATTCCATGTACTTTCATTTATCTTTTGAACTTTCTCAACTATTCAAATATGTAAAATTCATTTATAGCTGACAATACATAAAAAGCAGGCAGCAAACCAAATTCTCTTCCCAGGCCAATTTTTTAAGAGGCTTTCTTGATAAGGTTATTTTCTTCCTAATACTTCATGGCCCTTCCCTTTTTTATTATTTTTTTTAATTTTCAGAGAGAGAAAGAAGGGAGAAAGAGCAATGTATGGTTGCCTCTCACATGGCCCTCACTGGGGACCTGGCCCGCAACCCAGGCATGTGCCCCGACTGGGAATCGAACCAGGACCCTCTGGTTCCCAGCCCGTGCTCAATCCACTGAGCTACACCAGCCGGTCTGCCCTTCCCTCTTTTTACAGTATCTATGTTGGGATGGAGGCAGGGACCCAATATATCTTATTTAGCACCTTTTGGTTGTACGTGACAGAATCTTAACTGAAAATACCATATTTTGCCATGTATAATGCACACATTTTTGCCTAAAATTTTGAGGGGAAAATAAGGATGCACATTATACATGGGTAGTACTAGAAATACCTTGTATCTGTTCTTGTGTTTTGTAATTATTTGTTACATAAAATTTCTTGTACCATAATGTATTAAAAAATAAATGCTAAAATTCCTTTATGATACAAAAAACAAGTATCTACATATAAATAAATAAATAATGAATTTAAAAAAGTAAAAGTAAAACAAAAGATTCTTTTTCCTGAAAGTTTGGGCCAAAAACATGGGTGCACATTATACACGGCAAAATACGGTACCTTAGGCCTAATCCAAACAGGGAATGAATTGGCTCTTGACTGATTTACCTGTATTAAAGGAAGTATAGTATAAGTATTTAACTCTTGAGCTCTGGACTTAGATTCAACTCTGTCACTTTACAGCAGGAGAAATAATATAACCTGCTCTTACATGATTCTTTATTTAAAAATATTACACGTCTGTGATAATTGAAAAGATTCAGTAAGATAATATATGTAAAATGCTTAACATAGTGCCTACTTTACAGGCCGATAAGGCAGCTTTTGCATCTTTGTATATTTTATATGCCAGCTAACACAGTCATAATGTATTACATACTCAATAGATACTGCTGATTAATCTTCTAAAACCAGTTTATAAGGCTGGCCCAACAAACAGAACTTAAAGAGCTCACTTTTGTACTTTTCAGAAGATAATATTATCTTTATTATTTTAATTTCAAGAATATAAATGCAATGATATAATTATTTAATATTAATATAAATCTTACTGTAGAAAAATAGAAATAAAAATGTCTTCATTTAGGAATTTTAATTAATGCTCTCAATTGGAAAATTAATGTTTGAGACATTAATACATTTATCTCTTCAATGTATTTGAGTAGTGATATCTCTTTTATATCACTACTTAAATATGGATTATTTTAAATTAACTTTATAGAAAGTATAATTAACAAATAATGAACATCAGCAATTTTGTGTACAATTCAGTGAGCTCTGAAAATAAAGAATAGACTCATGTAACCACAACCATAATTATGACATAGAATATTTCCACCACCTCAAAAAGTTCCCTAATGCTTCTTTCCAACCAATTTTCTCCCCCGACTTCCACCCTGGCATCTACTACTCTGCTTTCTGTCCTTCACCTTTGTCTTCTCCACAAATTCTCTTAAAGGAAATTATACATCTCTTCAAATTGACTTTTTTCTACTTAGAGTAATGTTCTTTATATTCATTTATGTTATTGAGTCAGTAGATAGTTCTTTTTCATTGCTGAAGTATTCTACTGTCTCAGTGCACTAGTTCCTTTATCCATTCACCATTTGATGATAATGGGCTGTTATAAAATTCAGGCAATTATTAATAAATGTGATGAGCTTTGGAGTAGAAATCTTTGAGTGAACAGCATATGAGGTCTGTCTGGAAAAAGTCCAGCTATTATTAATATAACAAGTATGGTAGTGTGATATTGACGTAACCTGGAATCCAGGGAGAGTGGACTGGAATGCACATGCACGAACAATGACAACATCACTGTATTGGTCAGTGGTAGACGTCTCTGAGTGAGCATATGTACTGTGTAGCCATTGCATTCAAAATGACTGGACGAGTAGAGCAATGAATCTGCATCAAATTTTGTGTTAAGCTAGAACAGTCCTCCATAAAAACTATTCTGACAATTCAAAACGCTGCAGTTATATGGAGAACTGGTGATTGGCAGCTTCATCATAACAATGTGCCCACTAATGCATCACAACTCCTGCTGGGTTTTTGATGAAACATCAAATCACACAGGAGACTCAGCCCTACTACAGCCCAGATTTGGCACCCTGCACCTTCTGGCTTTTCCCAAAACTAAAATCACCTTTGAAAGGAAAGAGATTTCAGACCATCAATGAGATTCAGGAAAACACGATGGGGCAGCTGACGGAGATTGGGGGAACTGTGTGAGGTCCTAAAGTGACTGCTTTGAAGGGGACTGAGGCATCACTGTCCTATGTACAGTGTTTCTTGTATCTTGTATCTTCTTCAAAAAAGTCTTTATTTTTGTATTACATGGCTGGATACCTTCTGGACAGATTTAGTATCTTTGTGTGATCTTTAATTTTCATATTACAGATACATAGATAATCCTCATTTCTTCATGAATATGACTTGTCTTTATTATTTACATATGTGCAAATGTATGAAAATCTTGTTCCTACTCTTGTTATGTTGCCCTCATTCTGTGCCTGAAAATTTATGCATCGTTTTAAGGTTAGTATCATCGTTTGCTTTTCTTTGGAATGACATACATTTTTTGTTTCTATAAATATGGAATTTTTATGGCACACATATTTTCTTCCTTTCAGAGTTAAGATTCTATCAATTTCTACTTAAAAAAACAAATAGAGGATGACTAGTACTTATGCCATTGAAACGATCACACAAATAACAGTGGTTATATTTCTTTCCTTTTTCTTTCTTTTATTTGAAGTATCTTTTTCTTAACCCAGAGAGTTTAGCTTTATCTATGCAGTCTCTAGACAGACTTATTTGAAATTTTCACCCACTGCACATATTAATTGGCAATCTTTCAGTTTAAATACCAACTGACAACTAGTAAATATGCATTTGTATTAGGGGACCATGCACTCCTGATATTAACCATCAGGATATAATTGTTATATTTGTCCCATGTTAACATTATCTAAATTATTATTTCAACTTTCTTCCCTACTTTCATTTTGTTTAAAGAAATAGAAGAAATAATTATTATGTATACTATATATACAATGGTTTAAACAGAATTAATAGTAATTTATGATGAAATTGAAAAATAAACTAAAACTGTATATACATATATAAAGATATATAAATAGATATGGATATAGATATATAGATAGATATAGATATATAGATAGATATAGATATAGATGAAGTCATGGGCGACAACAATATTTTGGTTAACTGTGGACCACTTACAAGATTATAATGGAGTTGGAAATTCCTGTCCTTGGTAACATCCTAGTCTTCACAATGTTGTAGCACAATGCATTACACAAACACTTGCAGTTGTGTTGTAATTGCCTACAATATTCAGTAAAATAAAATTCATACGTGTTTATAGCCTAGGAGCTGCTAGGGAACAGAATTTGTGAAGTCAAATATGGTCATTTGTCATAAGGATTATTTTAGGTTGGATAATTTTCAGATACAGTGGTAGACCCTGGAGAAGCTCTGAAAACCAGGTGGAGGGTACCCTTCCTAAAATACATCTCCATGTGTAAGGGATACCTCCATTCCTAAAGGTGTCTCCTCAGAAGAGGATGGCCTTATCTCTAGGAACTCTCATCTATGAATAAGACAATGACTTAAATCTGCATAACAACTTCACCCTTGTTTATTGTACTTTTCCTAGTAACCTCTCATTACTGATCTCCCCCTCCCCCAACACCGTCTTCTGTCTTCGGCAGAAGATGGTATTTACGGTGGTGGCTTCAGGCATTTTGGGGAAGTTACCCAGGTCTCTCTCTGAGTTCCCTGGGTTTCTCCCATGTATACAGGAGATATACATGTTATTAAACTTTTGTTTGTTTTTCTCCTGTTAGTCTATCTTTTGTTACAGGAATGTCTCAGCCAAGAACTCTGAAAGGTGGAGGGAAAATTATTATTTCTCCTCTACAGAACAATAGGTTGTACCATAGAGTCCAGGTTGTATCATCTAGGTTTGTGTTAATTGCATTCTATGATGTTTGCACAAGGAGGAAATTGCTTAGCCACAAATTTCTCAGAATGCATCCCTGTTATTAAGAGGGACACAAATATATACATACACTTACGTTTATTTTATAAGTTGCAAAAGGATTACTAATTCAATAATAACGTGATATTTTTATTTTCTATAAAAATATGACCAGGTATAGTACATTGAAGCTAGCCTTTCTCAGTGAGGTTTTCACGAGGAATTAACTCCTGTAGAGGACAACTTGAGTGGCTGTTTTCTCAGTTCTTTCAAGGATGTTACATAGTTAGCACCACTCTAAAAAAACAGAAGTTAATTTATTATATTCAATAAATGCCTCAGGGCATTATGGATTAGAATTTTTCAGTAAGTAATATATTGGAAACATCATCAAATGTCAAAAATTATTTAAACTTCAATTTCATCTTAATGACTGCAGAGTATTCTAGAAAAATGATATAATTTATTTAACCTGATTTTTAATATTTTAGTTTTTTAATGATTCATTGTTATTATAAATAACCTTACAATAAACATTACAGATATCTGTACACTAAATTCCTAGAAGCGGAATTTCCTTGTGAAAGAGTCAGCAGTAACTTCATTGCTAAGTATTGTCAAAATGCCCTCCGCAAAGAGCAGAAGCAGGTCACTCAGCCTCATCTTGTCATCTGTGCTCTAGTTATGAAGCTCTCTTCTTGGTCCACTTTGGTCCTATTTTGCATTACCCTTTGCCAGACCTCTGAACTTCAAACTGTTGGGCTTTGTTAGTCCTTTGTAGGGGAGGTGGTGTATGGAGCAGGGAGAGTGGGTACATTTTTGGCCCCTTTTTCATCATTTCCTTTTAGTTTAATAAAGGGCATTCATTGCCTTTTCCTCACATGTACTCTGACTGCCCTTTTCTAGTTTCATTTTGTCTTTCCATGAAGAATAAAGATTCCTATTTTTCCATCAACTGTATTTCAAGAAAGATACTCGGCAAAGGAGAAGGGCTCCAACTTCACAGCTCCAGTCCCTCTTCAATGTTCAGAAGAAACAGTCATTATTTTTACCTCCTGCTGAAGACATTTGCAGCAGTTAAAAAAAAAAGACTTTACTAACGATGATAAATAGCAGGGGTGCAAGAATAAACATCTGCCTTCTCATTGGCTTGTTCACTTAAAATACAATTAGCATGTTGCCTTAGCGAACATCCAGTTAGTTTTCTTTCAGTATGATACATAATTTGCTTTGTTTTTTTCCTTCAGAGAAGAACAGGAACTAGGAGAGCTTCATCCAATTAATCCCCCCGAATGGCTTCACCTTTTCCTTTTCCCCGCTTCAAAAGGACACTGCCTGCTGTGAAGTGCTTAGCTGCATAGAAGTATAGCATTTTGGGGTTAGATGAGAAGAAATCCAGACTCTCCCACAATAGTGAAAGGGTTATATGGGAACCTTATTAAAAAGTCCAAACAATATCAAATATCATAGCCTTACCTCTCTAGCGCCCTGGTCTGCCTCCCAGAGAGAGGGTCAAGGCATATGGAAGATAATAGTCTCTGGGATCAAGCAGCCACATGTGACAAGAAAGTGAAGAAAGTAAAATATTAAGCACCACTGTCATCTTAGTTTCATCATGTAAATAATCAAAACAGCCTTAGCTGATGGAAGTCCATTGTCGAACCTGTGAGGTTCTCCTTAAACATTAAGCACAGGCGAGGCAGGGAAATGTTATAGAAACCTATTCTTTCATTAACAAACAAAAGAAAACAATATCCTAAAATTCTTACCAAGGGGAAGGCAAAGAGTTAAGCTTATGCTTGGATTAGTCAAGTTAATACAATACATATCAAATAGGTCTTTGTATTATGATTTTATTTTGCAGCTGAAAACACTGAGGGGAAAGATGATTCTTCAGCTAGTTTTATGATCTTTCTAAATGTATTTGTGTATTTAAAATAGCTTTTCAATTTTTTTAGCATCTTGTTAAACAGAATTTTTTAAGCCATAAAAACATGATAAGCAGTGTGACCCTAATTAGAATATGTCCATGTATGATAGGGAGAGGGC